>JAECXX010000002.1:0-54065 GCA_018153305.1 Drosophila kurseongensis | reverse complement strand
AAAATAAAACCCATAGAAAATCCCAATTTCCAACTCAACAAACACCAAAGCTAGGCATGTTCCAGTCAGTAAGTTCGCAGGTGGCGGCTAGGATATAGTCGGCCGATCCTTATGATATTGGGTAGGTCGGATTGATTGACAAAAATAAAAACCAACAAATTTAACTTTCTAACAAAAAAAGTTAAGGCTTTCTCCGATCAATCAGTTATATGGCGGCTATAGGATAAGAGCCGGTCGATCCTAAAAATTTGGATAGGTCGGATTGATTGGGAAAATAAATCTCACAGAAAATCCGATCTTTCTAACTTTACAAACACCAAAGTTATGGTCATTTCCACATCGGTCAGTTTTCTAGCGTAGCTATAGAAGATATAGTGGGCCGATCCTTATGAAATTTATTAGGTCGGATTGATTGGCCAAAATAAATCCCCAGAAAAATCCCAACTTCCTAAACTTTACAAACCCCAGAGTTGTGGCTTTCCGATCAATCAGTTATATGGCGGCTACAGGATATGATGGGCCGATCCTTACAAAATTTGCAGTAGGTCGGATTAATTGGGAAAAATAAATTTCACAGAATCCCAACTTTCTAACTTTACAAACACCAAAGTTATGGCATTTCCAATCGATCAGTTACACGGTAGCGGCTATAGGATATAGTCAACGGCTCCTTATGAAATTTGGTAGGTCGGTGACTTGGCCAAAAATAAAACCTTTAGAAATTCCCAACTTCCTAACTTTTTTACAAACACCAAAGTTATGGCTTTTCCATCAATCAGTTATATGGCGGCTGTAGGATATAGTCGGCCGATCCTTGTGAAATTTAGTAGGTCGGATTGATTGGTAAAAAAAAAACCCATAAGAAAATCCCAACTTTCTACCTTAACAAACACCAAAGGTTATGGCATTTCCAATCGATCAGTTTTCGGCGCGCTGTACGGGATATAGTGGGCCGATCCTTATGAAATTTTGTAGTTCGAGTTGATTGGCCAAAAAAAAAACCCATTTAGAAAATTCCAACTTCCTAACTAGACAAACACTAAAGTTATGGCTTTCCGATCAATCAGTTATATGGCGGCTGTAGGATATGGTCGGCCGATCCTTAAATATGATATGGTATGAAGATTGATTGGTGAAAATAAATCCATAGAAAATTCCGAACTTTCTAACTTAACAAACACCAAAGTTATGTTTCATTTCCGATAGTTCAGTATGGCAGCTATAGGATAATAATGGAGCCCGATCCTTATGATGGAATTTGGTAGGTCGGATTGATTGGCCAAAAATAAAACCCATAAAAAGTCCCACCTTATTGATTCGCCAATAATAAATTCCAAAATTACTCCCTAACTTAGCAAACACCAAAGCCAAGGGCTTTCCGATCAATCAGTTATATGGCGGCTGTAGATAAAGTCGGCCGATCTTATGAAATGAGGTAGGTCGGATTGATTGGGAATAATAAATTTCTAGAACCCATTTTTCGAACTCACTTAACAAACAACAAAGGTTATGGCATTCCGATCGGTCCGTTTCTGGCGCTGTAGGATATAGTAGGCCGATCGCATAAAATTTAGTAGGTCGGATTGATTTGGCCAAAAATAAAATTTCATAGAAAATCCCAACTTTCATAACTTTACAAACTCAAAGTTATGGCTTTTCCGATCAATCAGTAATATGGCGGCTGTAGAATGTAGTCGGCCGATCCTTACAAAATTTGGTAGGTCGGATTGATTGGGAACAATAAATTTCCTTGAAATTCCCAACTTTCTAACTTTACAAACACCAAAGTTAAGGAATAATACCAAAAAATCCAACTTTCTTACTTTACAAACACAAAGTGGCATTTCCAATAAATTCAGTTATGGCAGCTACAGGATATAGTCGTGATCCTTATGAAATTTGGTGGGTCGGATTGATTGCCTAAAAATAAAACTCATAGAAAGTTCCCAACTTCCTAACTTACAAACACCAAAGTTATGGCTTTTCCCATCAATCAGTTATATGGCGGCTATGTAGGATAAAGTCAGCCGATCCTTATGAAATTTGTTAGGTCGGATTGATTGAAAAAAATAAAATTCACAGAAAATTCCCAACTTACTGCTTAACAAACACCAAAGTTATGGCATTTCCAATAGATCAGTTATACAGTAGCTATAGGATATAGTCGGCCGATCCTTATGATATTTGGTAGGTCGGATTGATTGCCAAAATAAAACCCATAGAAAATCCCAACTTCCTAACTTAACAAACACCAAAGTTACCCAGCTTTTCGATCAATCAGTTATATGGCGGCTTTGTAAGATATAGTCGGCCGATCCTTATGAAAATTGTGTGGTTCGATTGATAAATCAAAACCCATAAATTTCACGAAAGTCGAACATTCTAACTTAACAAACACCAAAGTTATGAGTCATTTTCCGATCAATCAGTTATAATAGCAGCAGTAGGATAAAGTAGGCCGATCTTATATGAAATTTGGTAGGTCGGATTGATTGGGAATAATAAAACCCATAGAAAATCACAAAATTCCAACTTTCTACCAACAACAAACGTGGCTATGGCATTTTCCAGATCAGATCGAGTGATATGGCAGCTATAGATATCGAGTCGACTGATCCTTATATGCAAATTTGGTAGGTCGGATTGATTGGCCAAAAATAAATCCCACAGAAAGTCCCAACTACTCTAACTTAACAAACACCAAAGTTACGGCTTTTTCCGATCAATCAGTTATATGGCGGCTTTAGGATAAAGTAGGCCGATCCTAATGAAATTTGTTAGGTCGGATTGATTGGGAAAAATAAAAATCCACAGAAAATCCCAACTTTCTAACTTAACAAACACCAAAGTTATGGCATTTCCAATCGTTAAGTTAGGGTTATGTAGCGCTATAGGATATAGTCGGACGATCCTTATAAGATATTTGGTAGGTCAGATTGTTATTGGCCAAAATAAATTTCACAAAAAGTCCCACCTCCTAACTTAGCCAACACCAGTTAAGGCTTTTCCAGTCAATCGTTAGCTTTATGGCAGCTAAAGGATATAGTCGACCGACCCTTGAAATTTGGTAAAGGTCGGAAATGATTGGGAAAAATAAATATCCCAGAAATCCCAACTTTCTAACTTTACAAACCCCAAAGCTTGGCGGGAATTTCGAACGATCAGTTTTCTGGTGGCTGTAGGATGTAGTAGGCCGATCCTTATGAAATTGATGTAGTAGGTCGGATTGATTTGCCAAAAAATAAAACCCATAGAAAATCCCAACTTCCTAACTTAACAAACACCAAGTTATGGCTTTTCCGATCAATAAGTATGTGGCGGCTATAGGATATAGTCGGCCAGATCCATATGAAATTTGCCCTAGGAAAGATTGATTCGGAAAAATTAAAATCCCATAGAAAATCCCAACTTTCTTACTTTACAAACACCAAAGCTATGGCATTCCGATAGTTCAGCTATATGGTAGCTATAGGATATAGTCAGCGATCCTTATGATATTTGCTAGGTCGGATCGATTGGCCAAAAATAAATCCAAAAAAGCCCCACCTTCCTAAATTTACAAACACCAAAGTCAAGGCTTTTCAATACTTCAGCTTTATGGCAGCTATAGGATATAGTCATCGGATCCTTATGAAAATTTGTTAGGTCGGATTGATTGGGAACAATAAAATCCATAGAAAATCCCAACTTTCTAACTTTACAAACACCAAAGTTATGGCATTTCCAATCGTTCAGTTACATGGTAGCTATAGGATATGGACGGCCGATCCTTATAATATTTGGTCGGTCGGATTGATTGACCAAAAATAAAACCTTTCAAGAGAAAGTCCCAACTTCCTAACTTTACAAACACCAAAGTTATGGCTTTTCCGATCAATCAGTTGTATGGCGGCTGTAGGATATAGTCGGCTCGATCCTCATGAAATGGATCGGATTGATTGGGAAAAACTAAAACCCATAGAAATTCCCAACTTTTAGCTTTACAAACCCCAAAGTTATGGCATTTCAATCGATCAGTTTTCTGGCGGCTGTGGGATATTGTGGCCGATCCTTATGAAATTTTGTAGGTCGGATTGATTGGCCAAAATAAAAATAGAAAGTCCCAACTTCCTAACTTTACAAAACACCAAAGTTACGGGCTTTTCCGATCAATCAGTTATCTGGCGGCTGTTGGATATAGTCAGCCGATCCTTATGAAATTTGGTAGGAAAGATTGATTCGGAAAAATAAAAACCCGTAGAAAATCCCAACTTTCTAACTTAACAAACACCAAAAGTTATGGCATTTCCAATCGTTCAGTTATATGGCAGCTATAGGATATAATCGGCCCATCCTTATGATATTTGAGTAGGTCGGATTGATTGGCCTCAAAAAGAAATTCCACAAAAATGTCCCAACATTCTAACTTACAAACACCAAAGTCAAGGCTTTTCCGATCAATCAGTTATATGGCGGCTGTGGAATATAGTCGGCCGATCCTTATGAAATTTGGTAGGTCGGATTGATTGGGACAAATAAAACCCATAGAAATTCCAACTTTCTAACTTTACAAACACTAAAGTTGATGGCATTTCCAATCGTTCAGTTTAAGGGCGGTTGTGGGATATAGTCGGCCGATCCTTATGAAATTTGGTAGGTCGGATTGATTGGCCAAAAAATAAATCCCATAGAAAATCCAAACTTCCTAACTTTACAAAAACCAAGCTATGGCATTTCCAATCGGTCAGTTTTATGCGGCGGCTGTAGGTTTAGTTGACCGATCCTTATGAAATTTGGTAGGTCGGATTGATTGAATATAAATTTCACAACCACACAAAGGCATTTCCAATCGTTCAGTTTTATGGCGGTCTATCGATTATGGATATGTCGGCCGATCCTCAAAAATTTTGATAGGTCGAATTGATTTGAAAAAAATAAACCCAGAAAATCCCAACTTTTTATACCTGTTACTAAAGAGAAAAGGTATATTGTATTCGTGCAAAAAGTTATGTAACAGGTATAGAAGGAAGTCGTTTCCGACCCTATAAAGTTGGTATATATTCGTTGGTTGGGATCACCATTAGCCGAGTCGAGATCTAGCCATGTCCGCCTGTCCGTCTGTCTGTCTGTCCAAAGTAAGGCATCTCGAGATCTTAGTAAAAGCTAGAAGATGTGGTCGGCATTAGATCTTTAAGGAGTTCCTACTAGATTGCAAGTTTGTTTCGGAAAATGACACCCCCTCACGCTTCTACAAGTTCTAACTTAACAAGCACCAAAGTTTTGATGCTATTTCAGAATCAATCAATTGATATGGCAGCTTTAGTTTATTCTATAATACCTAGTCGATTTGGGCCCAGTCTAAAAGTTTGCTCACCACTAATCCCCAAAACCCATTAAATGCTTCCCAACTTTCTATACTTCCGGCCTTTCAGGCCGTAGCGCCATCTAACGGATGACTTTTTCGAACAGTCGGTTAATATGGCAGCTGAAGGATATAGAAGGCATAATCATATTAAGTTGTTTAGGTGAGTTAATTCGTAACTAATAGATCGAGGCACTCGATAATAGCGTTCCCTCTTTCTAACCTTTACAAACACCGAAATTATGGCATTTCCAATCGTTCAGTTATAGGCGGCTGTAGGATATAGTCGGCCGATCCTTATGAAATTTGGTAGGTCGGATTGATTGGCAAAAAAAAAATCCATAGAAAATCCCAACTTTCTAACTTTACAAACACCAAAGCTATGGCTTTTAATCAATCAGTTATATGGCGGCTGTAGGATATAGTCGGCCGATCCTTATGAGATTTGGTGGTCGGATTGATTGGCAAAAATAATATTACAAAAAAATTCCTAACTTTACAAACACCAAAGTTATGGCTTTTCCGATCAATTAGTTATATGGCGGCTGTAGGATATAGTCGGCCGATCCTTATGAAATTTGGTAGGTCGGATTGATTGGAAACCAGAAATACCTAACAAACAAGAAAGGAAAGCTAACTTCGCGAAACCGAAGTTGATATAACCTAGCAGAATACTATGAAATTATATTCGGCCAAAATATTCATGTCGGATGGATTGTTCAAATAATAAAAACCAAAGTCCCAACTTCCTAACTTTAAAAACACCAAAGTTATGGCATTTCGAATCGATCAGTTTATGGCAGCTATAGGATATAGTCAGCCGATCCTTACGAAATTTGGTAGGTCGGATTGATTCGCCAAAAAACCCATAAAAAACCAACTTTCAACTTTACAAACACCAAAGTTATGACCCAACTTTCTATCCCAACTTTCTTACAAAACACCAAAATTATCGCATTTCTAATCGTTCAGTTGTATGGCGGCTGTAGGATATAGTCGGCCGATCCTTATGAAATTTGGTAGGTCGGATTGATTGCGAAAAATAAAACCCATGAAAATCCTAACTTCTAACTTACAAACACCAAAGTTATGTTGCTTTTCCAATCGTTCAGTTATATGGCAGCTATAGGATATAGTCGGCCGATCCTTATGAAATTTGGTAGGTCGGATTGATTGGGATAAATAAAACCTATAGAAAACCCCAACTTTCTAACGTTACAAACACCCAAGTTATGGCATTTCCAATCGTTCTGTTTATTGGCGGCTGTAGGATATAGTCGGACGATCCTTATGAAATTTGGTAGGTCGGATTGATTGCCAAAAAAAAACCCATAGAAAGACAACAAACTTCCTAACTTTACAAACACCAAAGTTCTAACTTTCATCAATCAGTTATAGGGAAGCTATAGGATATAGTCGGCCGATCCTTATGATATTTGGTAGGTCGGATTGATTGCCAATTTAATAAAAACCCCATAGAAAGTCCCAACTCCTGAACTTTACAAACACCAAAGTAATGGCATTTCCAATCGTTCAGTTTTATGGCGGCTATAGGAGATATTCGGCCGATCCTTATCATATTTGGTAGGTCGGATTGCTTGGCCAAATATAAAACCTATAAAAAATCCCAACTTCCTAATTTACAAACAAAACGATCAATCAGATCGGATCCTTATGAAATTTGGTAGGTCGGATTGATTGGCCAAAAAAAAAACCCATAGAAAGTCCCAACTTTCTAACTTTACAAACACCAAAGTTAAGGCATTTCCAATCGTTCAGTTATAGGTAGCTATAGGATATAGTCGGCCGATCCTTAGAAATTTGGTAGGTCGGATTGATTGGCCAAAAAAAAAACCCATAGAAAGTCCCAACTTTCTAACTTTACAAACACCAAAGTTATGACATTTCCAATCGTTCAGTTATAGGTAGCTATAGGATATAGTCGGCCGATCCTTAGAAATTTGGTAGGTCAATTGATTGGGAAAATAAAACCCATTGAAAATCCCAACTTTCTTACATACAAACACCCAAGTTATGGCATTTCCAATCGTTCAGTTTTATGGCGGCTGTAGGATATAGTCGACCGATCCTTATGAAATTTGGTAGGTCGGATTGATTGATTCCTAACTTTACAAAAACCAAAGTTATGGCTTTTTCGATCAATCAGTTTAATGGCGGCTGTAGGATATAGTCGGCCGATCCTTATGATTGTGAATGATTGCTCAAAAAATAAAACCTAACTTTCTAACTTTACAAACACCAAAGTCAAGGCTTTTCCAATCGTTCAGTTATATGGTAGCTTTAGGATATAGTCGGCCGATCCTTATGAAATTTGGTAGGTCGGATTGATTGGCCAAAAAAAAAAACCTATAGAAAGTCCCAACTTTCTAACTTTACAAACACCAAAGTTAAGGCATTTCCAATCGTTCAGTTATAGCGTTAGGATATAGTCGGTCGATCCTTAGAAATTTGGTAGGTCGGATTGATTGGGAAAATTAAATTACCATTGAAAATCCCAACTTTCTATCTAACTTTCTAATAACAAACACCCAAGTTACGGCCTTTCTAATCGTTCAAGTATGGCGGTCTGTAGGATATAGTCGGCCGATCCTTATGAAATTTGGTAGGTCGGATTGATTGCGAAAAATAAAACCCATAGAAAATCCCAACTTTCTAACTTTACAAACACCAAAGTTAGGGCATTTCCAATCGTTCAGTTATATGGTAGCTATAGGATATAGTCGGCCGATCCACTTAGAAATTTGGTAGGTCGGATTGATTGGGATAAAATAAAAACCATAGAAAACCCCAACTTTCTAACGTTACAAACACCCAAGTTATGGCATTTGATCAAGTTATCGGATTGATTGGAAAACCAGAAATATAACAAACAAGAAAGTCCCAAGTTTCTAACTTTACGAGCGACCGAAGTTGATATACCTCTCAGTCAGAATACTCTGTAAATTATATTCTCCAAAATTATTCATGTGTCCATTCATTAATACACATTAAAAACCCTACAATTCCTAACTTCAAAAACACCAAAGTTATGGCTTTTCCAATCGTTCAGTTTTATGGCAGCCACAGGATATAGTCGGCCGATCCTTATGAAATTTGGTAGGTCGGGATTGATTGGAATAAATATCAAACCCATAGAAAATCCCAACTTTCTAACTTTACAAACACCAAAGTTATGACATTCCCAATCGTTCTTATAGGTAGTGGCAATAGCCCAATTTCTTACTAACAAACACCCAAGTTATCGCATTTCCTAACGTTCAGTTGTATGGCGGCTGTAGGATATAGTCGGCCGATCCTTATATGAAATTTGGTAGGTCGGATTGATTGGAAAAAATAAAACCCATAGAAAATCCCAACTTTCTAACTTTACAAACACCAAAGTTATGGCATTTCCAATCGTTCAGTTATATGGTAGCTATAGGATATAGTCGGCCGATCCTTATGAAATTTGGTCGGATTGATTGGGATAAATAAACCTATAGAAAACCCCAACTTCCTAACGTTACAAACACCAAAGTTATGGCATTTCCAATCGTTCTGTTATATGAGGGGGCTGTAGGATATAGTCGGACGATCCTTATGAAATTTGGTAGGTCGGATTGATTGCCAAAAATAAAACCCATAGAAAGTCAAAACTTTCTAACTTTACAAACACCAAAGCTATGGCATTTCCAATCGTTCAGTTATAGGTAACTAAAAAGGATATAGTCGACCGATCCTTATGAAATTTGGTAGGTCGGATTGATTGCCAATTGATTGAAAACCCATAGAAAGTCCCAACTCCCGAACTTTACAAACACCAAAGTAATGGCATTTCCAATCAATCAGTTATATGGCGGCTTATAGGAGATAGTCGGCCGATCCTTATCAAATTTGGTAGGTCGGATTGATTGGCCAAAAAAAAAATTCCTATAAAAATCCCAACTTCCTAACTTTCCAAACACAAAGGCTTCGATCAATCAGAGGGTTATGAAATTTGGTAGGTCGGATTGATTGGCCAAAAAAAACCCATAGAAAGTCCCAACTTTCAACTTTACAAACACCAAAATTAAGGCATTTCCAATCGTTCAGTTATAGGTAGCTAAAGGATATAGTCGGCCGATCCTTATGAAATTTGGTAGGTCGGAGTTGATATACCCCAGAGAATACCAAATTATATTCCCAAAATTATTCAGAATTCTTAACACCATTAAAAATCCCAACTTCCTAACTTTACAAACACCAAAGTTATGGAATTTCCAATCGTTCAGTTGTATGGCAGCTTTAGGATATAGTCGGCCGATCCATATGAAATTTGGTAGGTAGGATTGATTGGCAAATATCAAACCCATAAAAAATTTTAAATTCCCAACTTTCTATCCTTTACAAACACCAAAGTTATGGCATTTCCAATCGTTCAGTTGTATGGCAGCTAAAGGATATAGTCGGCCGATCCTTATGAAATTTGGTAGGTCGGATTGATTGCTGAAAAATAACCCATAGAAAGTCCCAACTTCTAACTTTACAAACACCAAAGTTATGGCATTTCGATCAATCAGTTATATGGCAGCTGTAGGATATAGTCGGCCGATCCTTATGAAATTTCGTAGGTCGGATTGATTGGGAAAAATAAAACCTCCAGAAAACCCCAACTTCCTAACGTTACAAACACCAAGCCATGGCATTTCCAATCGATCTGTTTATTGGCGGCTGTAGGATATAGTCGGCCGATCCTTATGAAATTTGGTAGGTCGGATTGATTGCCAAAAATAAAACCCATAGAAAGTCCCAACTTCCTAACTTTACAAACACCAAAGTTCTAACATTTGCAATCGTTCAGTTATAGTGTAGCTATAGGATATAGTCGGCCGATCCTTATGAAATTTGGTAGGTCGGATTGATTGCCAAATTATTGAAAAACCCATAGAAAGTCCCAACTCCCGAACTTTACAAACACCAAAGAATGGCATTTCCAATCAATCAGTTTTATGGCGGCTATAGGAGATATTCGGCCGATCCTTATCATATTTGGTAGGATTTGTTAGCCAAAAAAAAACTAAAAAAATCCCAACTTCCTATATCCTTATGAAATTTGGTAGGTCTTGATTGATCAAAAATAAAACCCATAGAAAGTCCCAACTTTCTAACTTACAAACACCAAAGTTAAGCATTTCCGATCGTTCAGTTATAGGTAGCTATAGGATATAGTCGGCCGATCCTTAGAAATTTGGTAGGTCGGATTGATTGGCCAAAAAAACCCATAGAAAGTCCCAACTTTACTAACTTTACAAACACCAAAGTTATGACATTTCCGATCAATCAGTTATATGGTAGCTATAGGATATAGTCGACCGATCCTTATGAAATTTGGTAGGTCGAATTGATTGGGAAAATTAAACCCATTGAAAATCCCAACTTCCTAACTTTACAAACACCCAAGCTATGGCATTTCCAATCGTTCAGTTTTATGGCGCTGTAGGATATAAGTCGACCGATCCTTATGAAATTTGGTAGGTCGGATTGATTGGGAAATAAATTTCAAAAACCAAAAAGTTAAATTCCAATCAGTTTAATGGCGGCTGTAGATATAGTCGGCGACCCTATATATTTGCACTTCCTAACTTTGCTGACACCAAAGTCAAGGCATTTCCAATCGTTCAGTTATATGGTAGCTATAGGGATATAGTCGGCCGATCCTTATGAAATTTGGTAGGTCGGATTGATTGGCAAAAAAAACCTATAGAAAGTCCTAACTTTCTAACTTTACAAACACCAAAGTTAAGGCATTTCCGATCAATCAGTTATATGGCAGCTATAGGATATAGTCGGCCGATCCTTATGAAATTTGGTAGGTCGAATTGATTGGGAAAATTAAAGCCCATTGAAAATCCCAACTTTCTATCCCAACTTTCTTACAAAACACCAAAGCTATCGCTTTTCCAATCAATCAGTTGTATAGCGTCTGTAGGATATAGTCGGCCGATCCTATGAAATTTGGTAGGTCGGATTGATTGCAAAAAATAAAACCCATAGAAAATCCCAACTTTCTAACTTTACAAACACCAAAGTTATGGCATTTCCAATCGTTCAGTTATATGGTAGCTATAGGATATAGTCGGCCGATCCTTATGAAATTTGGTAGGTCGGATTGATTGGGATAAATAAAACCCATAGAAACCCCAAACCCAAGTTATGCTCGAACACCCAAGTTATGGCATTTGTTAGGTCGGATTGTTAGATCAGATTGATTGGGAAAAAAAAACCCATAGAAAATTCCAGCTTGTAACCCGTACTCGAGAGCCGAAGGATATTGACTCTAGCAAATTAAAAACTTTCCGATAAATTATATTCTCCAAAATTATTCATGTGTGTCCGTCTCTTAATACTGAGTCAAAATCCCAACTTCTAACTTTAAAAACCAAATTTATGTAAATTTCCAAATCGCTTATATACGATTTTAGGCAAAATTTAAGATATTGTCGGCCAAGTAAAAATCCGTTTTATTGTGTTTATCAATACCTAGTCGGAAATGTGAAAGAAATTTTTCAAATCGGACCAATTCTCTAAAAGTTATGCGCATGGTCAAAGTTTTATCTCCATCTCCCTCGCACTCCCTTTACCTGAGTAACGGGTATCTGATAGACATTCCCAGACTATAGCGTTCTCTCTTGTTAACTTTACAAACACCAAAGTTATGGCATTTCCAATCGTTCAGTTTTATGGCGGCTGTAACATATGGTCGGCCGATCCTTATGAAATTTGGTAGGTCGGATTAATTGGCCAAACATAAAACCCATAGAAAATCCCAACTTCCTAACTTTACATAAACAAAAGTTATGGCTTTTCCGATCAATCAGTTATATGGCGGCTGTAGGTTATAGTCGGCCGATCCTTATGAAATTTGGTAGGTTGGATTCATTGCCAATTGATTAAAAACCTTCCTTACTTTACAAACACCAAAGTTATGGCTTTTCCGATCAATCAGTTCTATGGCGGCTGTAGGATATAGTCGGCCGATCCTTATGAAATTTGGTAGGTGATTGGCCAAAAATAAAACCCATAGAAAATCCCAACTTCTTAACTTTACAAAAACCAAAGTTATGGCTTTTCCGATCAATCAGTTAGATGGCGGCTGTAGGATATAGTCGGCCGATCCTTATGAAATTTGGTAGGTCGGATTGATTGGGAAAAATTAAAACCCATAGAAAATTCCCCAACTTTCTTTACAAACCCCAAAGTTATGGCATTTCCAATCGTTCAGTTTTATGGCGGCTATAGAATATGGTCGGCCGATCCTTATGAAATTTGGTAGCCCGGATTAATTGGCCAAACATAAAACCCATAGAAAATCCCAACTTCCTAACTTTACATAAACAAAAGTTATGGCTTTTCCGATCAATCAGTTATATGGCGGCTGTAGGTTATAGTCGGCCGATCCTTATGAAATTTGGTAGGTCGGATTGATTAAGAGAATTAAAAAACCCTTAAACCTTTAACTTTACAAACACCAAAGTTATGGCTTTTCCAGATCGTTCAGTTATATGGCGGCTGTAGGATATAGTCGGCCGATCCTTATGAAATTTGGTAGGTCGGATTGATTGGGAAAAATAAAACCCATAGAAAATCCCAACTTTCTAACTTACAAACCCCAAAGTTATGGCTTTTCCGATCAATCAGTTATATGGCGGCTGTAGGATATAGTCGGCCGATCCTTATGAAATTTGGTAGGTTTACATGGGAAAAATTAAACCCATAGAAAATCCCAACTTTCTAACTTTACAAACACCAAAGTTATGGCATTTTCAATCAGTTTATTGGAGGTAGAGGATATAGTCGGCCGATCCTTATGATAATTGGTCAACTTCCTAACTTAACAAACAAAAGTTATGGCTTTTCCGATCGATCAGTTATATGGCAGCTATAGGATATAGTCGGCCGATCCTTATGAAATTTGGTAGGTCGGATTGATTGGCAAAAATAAAACCCATAGAAAGTCCCAACTTTCTAACTTTACAAACACCAAAGTTAAGGCATTTCCAATCGTTCAGTTATATGGTAGCTATAGGATATAGTCGGCCGATCCTTATGAAATTTGGTAGGTCGGATTGATTGGGAAAAATAAAACCCATAGAAAATCCCAACTTTCCTAACTTTACAAACACCAAAGTTATGGCCTTTCCAATCGTTCAGTTATATGGGCAGCTATAGGATATAGTCGGTCGATCCTTATGAAATTTGGTAGGTCAGATTGATTGGCCAAATATAAAACCAATATATAAAATCCCAACTTTCTAACTTTACAAACAACAAAGTTATGGCATTTCCGATCAATCAGTGATATGACGACTATAGGCTATAGTCGGCCGATCCTTATGAAATTTGGTAGGTCGGATTGATTGGGAAAAAATAAAAGCCCATAGAAAATCCCAACTTTCTAACTTTACAAACACCAAAGTTATGGCATTTCCAATAGTTCAGTTAATGGCGGCTATAGGATATAGTCGGCCGATCCTTATGATATTTGGTAGGTCGGATTGATTGGCAAAAATAAAACCCATAGAAAGTCCCAACTTCCTAACTTTACAAACACCAAAGTTATGGCTTTCCCATCAATCAGTTATATGGCAGCTATAGTATATAGTCGGCCGATCCTTATGAAATTTGGTAGGTCGGATTGATTGGCCAAAAATAAAACCCATAGAAAATCCCACTTCCTAACTTTACAAACACCAAAGTTATGGCATTTCCGATCGTTCAGTTATATGGCAGCTATAGGATATAGTAGGCCGATCCTTATGAAATTTGGTAGGTCGGATTGATTGGCCAAAAATAAAACCCATAGAAAATCCCACTTCCTAACTTTACAAACACCAAAGTTATGGCATTTCCGATCGTTCAGTTATATGTCAGCTTTATGATATAGTCGGCCGATCCTATGATATTTGGTAGGTAGGATTGATTGGGAAAAAATAAAACCCATAGAAAATCCCAACTTTCTAACTTTACAAACACCAAAGTTATGGCATTTCCAATCGTTCAGTTTATATGGCGGCTATAGGATATAGTCGGCCGATCCTTATGATATTTGCTAGGTCGGATTGATTGGCCAAAAATAAAACCCATAAAAAGTCCCACCTTCTAACTTTACAAACACCAAAGTTATGGCTTTTCCGATCAATCAGTTTTATGGCGGCTGTAGGATATAGTCGGCCGATCCTTATGAAATTTGTTAGGTCGGATTGATTGGCCAAAATAAAACCCATAGAAAATCCCAACTTTCTAACTTTACAAACACCAAAGTTATGGCATTTCCGATCAATCAGTTATATGGCGGCTATAGGATATAGTCGGCCGATCCTTATGAAATTTGGTAGGTCGGATTGATTGGCCAAAAATAAAACCCATAGAAAATCCCAACTTCCTAACTTTACAAACCCCAAAGTTATGGCTTTTTCCGATCAATCAGTTATATGGCGGCTGTAGGATAAAGTCGGCCGATCCTTATGAAATTTGGTAGGTCGGATTGATTGGGGAACAATAAAACCCATAGAAAATCCCAACTTTCTAACTTTACAAACACCAAAGTTATGGCATTTCCGATCAATCAGTTATATGGCTATAGGAATAGTGGCCGATCCTTATGATATTTGGTAGGTCGGATTGATTGGAAAAAATAAAACCCATAAAAAATCCCAACTTTCTTAACTTTACAAAACACCAAAGTTATGCGCATTTCCGATCAATTCAGTTATATGAGCTATAGGATATAGTCGGCCGATCCTTATGAAATTTGGTAGGTCGGATTGATTGGCAAAAATAAAACCCATAGAAAGTCCCAACTTCCTAACTTTACAAACACCAAAGTTATGGCTTTTCCAATCAATCAGTTATATGGCGGCTATAGGATATAGTCGGCCGATCCTTATGAAATTTGGTAGGTCGGATTGATTGGCAAATATAAAACCTATAGAAAATCCCAACTTTCTAACTTTACAAACACCAAAGTTATGGCATTTCCAATCATTCTGTTATATGGCGGCTATAGGATATAGTCGGCCGATCCTTATGAAATTTGGTAGGTCGGATTGATTGGCAAAAAGAAAACGAAAAGTCCCAACTTCCTAACTTTACAAACACCAAAGTTATGGATTTTCCAATCAATTCAGTTATATGGCGGTCTTATAGGATAAAGTCGGCCGATCCTTATGAAATTTGGTAGGTCGGATTGATTGGGAAAAATAAAACCCATAGAAAATCCCAACTTTCTAACTTTACAAACACCAAAGTTATGGCATTTCCAATCGTTCAGTTATATGGTAGCTATAGGATATAGTCGGCCGATCCTTATGATATTTGGTAGGTCGGATTGATTGGCCAAAAATAAAACCCATAAAAAGTCCCACCTTCCTAAATTTGCTAACACCAAAGTCAAGGCTTTTTCAATCGTTCAGCTTTATGGTAGCTATAGGATATAGTCGACCGATCCTTATGAAATTTGGTAGGTCGGATTGATTGGGAAAAATAAAACCCATAGAAAATCCCAACTTTCTTACTTTACAAACACCAAAGTTATGTCATTTCCAATAGTTCAGCTATATGGTAGCTATAGGATATAGTCGGCCGATCCTTATGATATTTGGTAGGTCGGATTGATTGGCCAAAAATAAAACCCATAGAAAATCCCAACTTCCTAACTTTAAAACACCAAGGTTCAAGGCTTTCCGATCAATCAGTTATATGGCGGCTGTAGGATATAGTCGGCCGATCCTATATTGAAATTTGGAAGGTAGGATTTTGAAATGAAAACCCATAGAAAATCCCATTTTCCTAACTTTACAAACACCAAAGTTATGGCATTTCCAATCGTTCAGTTTTCTGGCGGCTGATAGGAAATAGTCGGCCCGATCCTAATGAAATTTTGGTAGGTTCGGATTGATTGGGAAAAATAAACATAGAAAATCCCAACTTCCTAACTTTACAAACACCAAAGTTATGGCATTTCCAATCGTTCAGTTTTATGTAGGCTGTAGGATATAGTCGGCCGATCCTTATGAAATTTGGTAGGTCGGATTGATTGAAATTCTAAATTTACAAAAATCCCAAATTTACTGGCTTTATTAAACCGATCAATTCAGTTATATGGCGGCTATAGGATATAGTCGGCCGATCCTTATGATATTTGGTAGCTACCTTCTCCTAGCACACCAAAGTCAAGGCTTTCCAATCGTTCAGTTGTTATAGTAGGTTTATCGACTATATAAATTTGGTGAGTCGAAAATAAAAAACCTCATAGAAAGTCCCAACTTTCTAACTTTACAAACACCAAAGTTAAGGCATTTCCAATCGTTCAGTTATAGGTAGCTATAGGATATAGTCGGCCGATCCTTAGAAATTTGGTAGGTCGAATTGATTGGGAAAAATTAAACCCATTGAAAATCCCAACTTTCTATCCCAACTTTCTTACTTAACAAACACCCAAGTTATCGCCTTTCTAATCGTTCAGTTGTATGGCGGCTGTAGGATATAGTCGGCCGATCCTTATGAAATTTGGTAGGTCGGATTGATTGCGAAAAAATAAAACCCATAGAAAATCCCAACTTTCTAACTTTACAAACACCAAAGTTAAGGCATTTCCAATCGTTCAGTTATAGGTAGCTATAGGATATAGTCGGCCGATCCTTAGAAATTTGGTAGGTCGAATTGATTGGGAAAAATTAAACCCATTGAAAATCCCAACTTTCTATCCCAACTTTCTTACTTAACAAACACCCAAGTTATCGCCTTTCTAATCGTTCAGTTGTATGGCGGCTGTAGGATATAGTCGGCCGATCCTTATGAAATTTGGTAGGTCGGATTGATTGCGAAAAAATAAAACCCATAGAAAATCCCAACTTTCTAACTTTACAAACACCAAAGTTATGGCATTTCCAATCGTTCAGTTATATGGTAGCTATAGGATATAGTCGGCCGATCCTTATGAAATTTGGTAGGTCGGATTGATTGGGATAAATAAAACCCATAGAAAACCCCAACTTTCTAACGTTACAAACACCCAAGTTATGGCATTTCCAATCGTTCTGTTTAATGGCGGCTGTAGGATATAGTCGGACGATCCTTATGAAATTTGGTAGGTCGGATTGATTGCCAAAAAAAAAACCCATAGAAAGTCAAAACTTCCTAACTTTACAAACACCAAAGTTCTAACTTTATACAGTTATAGGTAACTATAGGATATAGTCGGCCGATCCTTATGATATTTGGTAGGTCGGATTGATTGGGAAAAATTAAACCCATTGAAAATCCCAACTTTCTTACTTTACAAACACCCAAGTTATGGCATTTCCAATCGTTCAGTTTTATGGCGGCTGTAGGATATAGTCGACCGATCCTATAGAAATTTGGTAGGACGGATTGATTGGGGAAAAAATAAAACCCATAGAAAATCCCAACTTTCTAACTTTACAAACACCAAAGTTATGGCATTTCCAATCGTTCAGTTATATGGTAGCTATAGGATATAGTCGGCCGATATAAATTTAGGTCGATATTGGCAAAAATCCCAACTTTTTAACTTTACAAACACCCAAGTTATGGCATTTCCAATCGTTCTGTTTTGTGGCGGCTGTAGGATATAGTCGACCGATCCTTATGAAATTTGGTAGGTCGGATTGATTGATTCCTAACTTTACAAAAACCAAAGTTATGGCTTTTTCGATCAATCAGTTTTATGGCGGCTGTAGGATATAGTCGGTCGATCCTTATGATATTTGCTAGGTCGGATTGATTGGCCAAAACCAAAACCCATAAAAAGTCCCAACTTCCTAACTTTACAAACACCAAAGTTATGGCATTTCCAATCGTTCAGTTATATGGTAGCTATAGGATATAGTCGGCCGATCCTTATGAAATTTGGTAGGTCGGATTGATTGGGAAAAAATAAAACCCATTAGAAAACCCCAACTTCCAATTTCAACGTTTACAAACACCAAAGTTATGGCTTTTCCGATCAATCAGTTATATGGCGGCTGTAGGATATAGTCGGCCGATCCTTATGAAATATGGTAGGTCGGATTGATTGTGAAAAATAAAACCCATAGAAAAGCCCAAATTTCTAACCTTACAAACACCAAAGTTATGGCATTTCCAATCGTTCAGTTATATGGTATCTATAGGAGATAGTCGGCCGATCCTTATGATATTTGGCAGGTCGGATTGATTGGCCAAAAATAAAACCCATAGAAAGTCCCAACTTCTAACAAACACCAACGTTATGGCTTTTCCGATCAATCAGTTATATGGCGGCTGCAGGGATATAGGACGGCCGATCCCCTTATGAAATATGGTAGGTCGGATTGATTGTGAAAAATAAAACCCATAGAAAATCCCCAATTTCTAACCTTACAAACACCAAAGTTATGGCATTTCCAATCGTTCAGTTATATGGTATCTATAGGAGATAGTCGGCCGATCCTTATGATATTTGGTAGGTCGGATTGATTGGCCAAATATAAAACCTATAAAAAATCCCAACTTCCTAACTTAACAAACACCAACGTTATGGCTTTTCCGATCAATCAGTTATATAGCAGCTGCAGGATATAGTCGGCCGATCCTTATGAAATTTGGTAGGAAGGATTGATTGGGAACAAGAAGACAGAAAATCTTTAACCTTGCAGAACTTTACAAACTCCAAATTATGGCATTTCCAAAATTATTCATATGAGGCAGCTTATATATATAGTCGGCCGATCCTTATGAAATTTGGTAGGTCGGATTGATTGGCCAAATATAAAACCCATAGAAAATCCCAACTTTCTAACTTTAAGAACACCAAAGTTATGACATTTCCAATCGTTCAGTTATATGGCAGCTATAGGATATAGTCGGCCGATCCTTATGAAATTTGGTAGGTCGGATTGATTGGTCAAAAATAACCCTGAACATTCTTATTTAATCCAATATGAAGAATTATAACCCATAATATAGTCGGCCGATCCTTATAATATTTGGTAGGTCGGATTGATTGGGAAAATAAAACCCATAGATCCAACTTCCAATTTCTAACACCAAAGTTATGGCTTTTCCGATCAATCAGTTATATAGCAGCTGCAGGATATAGTCGGCCGATCCTTATGATATTTGGTAGGTCGGATTGATTGGGAACAATAAAACCCATAGAAAATCCCAACTTTCTAACTTTAAGAACACCAAAGTTATGACATTTCCAATCGTTCAGTTATATGGCAGCTATAGGATATAGTCGGCCGATCCTTATGAAATTTGGTAGGTCGGATTAATTGGCCAAAAGTAAAACTCATAGAAAATCCCCAACTTTAACTTTAAAAAACACCAACGTTATGGCTTTTCCGATTGTATCAGTTATATGGCAGCTATATGATATAATCGTCGCCCGATCCGGCTCGTTCCGACTTATATACTACCTGCAATAGGAAGACAACTTTTGGGAAAGTTATAAGCAGATAGCTTTAAAACCGAGGGACTTTTAGTTTCGTACAAACGGACAGACAAATTATGGCATTTCCAGATCGCTCTCCGTTATGATGCTGATCAAGAATATATATACTTTAGACGGTCGGAAATGTCTCCTTCACTGCGTTGCAAACTTTTGACTGAAATTATAATACCCTCTGCAAGGGTATAAAAATAACAGCCATAGAAAATCCCAACTTTCTAACTTTACAAACACCAAAATTATGGCATTTCCAATCGTTCAGTTATACGTAGCTATAGGATATAGTCGGCCGATCCTTATGATATTTGGTAGGTCGGATTGATTGCCAATTGATTGAAAACCCATAGAAAGTCCCAACTCCCTAACTTTACAAACACCAAAGTTATGGCATTTCCAATCGTTCAGTTATATGGTAGCTATAGGATACAGTCGGCCGATCCTTATAAAATTTGGTAGGTCGGATCGATTGGCCAAAAATAAAACCCATAGAAAGTCCCAACTCCCTAACTTTACAAACACCAAAGTTATGGCATTTCCAATCGTTCAGTTATATGGTAGCTATAGGATACAGTCGGCAGATCCTTATGAAATTTGGTAGGTCGGATCGATTGGCCAAAAATAAAACCCATAGAAAGTCCCAACTTCCTAACTTTACAAACACCAAAGTTATGGCTTTTCCGATCAATCAGTTATATGGCGGCCGTAGGATATGGTCTTCCGATCCTTATGAAATTTGGTAGGTCGGATTGATTGGGAAAAATAAAACCCGTAGAAAATCCCAACTTTTTAACTTTACAAACACCCAAGTTCAGTTATAGGTAGCTATAGGATATAGTCGGCCGATCCTTATGATATTTGGTAGGTCGGATTGATTGCCCAAAAATAAAACCCATAGAAAGTTCCAACTCCCTAACTTTACAAACACAAAAGTTATGGCTTTTCCGATCAATCAGTTATATGGCGGCTGTAGGATATAGTCGGCCGATCCTTATAAAATTTGGTAGGTCGGATTGATTGGGAAAAATAGCTAACATAGAAAATCCCAACTTTCTAACTTTACGAACACCAAAATTATAGCATTTCCAATCGTTCAGTTATTGGTAGCCAAAGGATATAGTCGGCCGATCCTTATGAAATTTGGTAGGTCGGATTGATTGCCAATTGATTGAAACCCCATAGAAAGTCCTAACTTTACAAACACCAAAGTTATGGCTTTTCCGATCAATCAGTTATATGACGGCTGTAGGATATAGTCGGCCGATCCTTATGAAATATGGTAGGTCGGATTGATTGGGAAAATAAAACCCATAGAAAATCCCAAATTTCTAACCTTACAAACACCAAAGTTATGGCATTTCTTCAATCGTTCAGTTATATGGTATCTATAGGAGATAGTCGGCCGATCCTTATGATATTTGGTAGGTCGGATTGATTGGCCGAATTAAAAACCTATAAAAATCCCAACTTCCTAACTTAACAAACACCAAAGTTGTGGCTTTTCCGATCAGTCAGTTATATAGCAGCTGCAGGATATAGTCGGCCGATCCTTATGAAATTTGGTAGGAAGGATTGATTGGGAAAATAACAACCATAGAAAATCCCAACTTTCAAACTTTACAAACACCAAAATTATGGCATTTCCAATCGTTCAGTTATACGTAGCTATAGGATATAGTCGGCCGATCCTTATGAAATTTGGCAGGTCGGATCGATTGGCCAAAAATAAAACCCACAGAAAGTCCCAACTCCCTAACTTTACAAACACCAAAGTTATGGCATTTCCTATCGTTCAGTTATATGGTAGCTATAGGATACAGTCGGCCGATCCTTATGAAATTTGGTAGGTCGGATCGATTGGCCAAAAATAAAACCCATAGAAAGTCCCAACTTCCTAACTTTACAAACACCAAAGTTATGGCTTTTCCGATCAATCAGTTATATGGCGGCCGTAGGATATGGTCTTCCGATCCTTATGAAATTTGGTAGGTCGGATTGATTGGGAAAAATAAAACCCATAGAAAATCCCAACTTTTTAACTTTACAAACACCCAAGTTCAGTCGGCCGATTCTTATGATATTTGGTAGGTCGGATTGATTGCCCAAAAATAAAACCCACAGAAAGTCCCAACTCCCTAACTTTACAAACACCAAAGTTATGGCTTTTCCGATCAATCAGTTATATGGCGGCTGTAGGATATAGTCGGCCGATCCTTATGAAATTTTGTAGGTCGGATTGATTGGGAAAAATAGCTACCATAGAAAATCCCAACTTTCTAACTTTACGAACACCAAAATTATAGCATTTCCAATCGTTCAGTGGTAGCCAAAGGATATAGTCGGCCGATCCTTATGATATTTGGCAGGTCGGATAGATTGCCTATTGATTGAAACCCCATAGAAAGTCCTAACTTTACAAACACCAAAGTTATGGCTTTTCCGATCAATCAGTTATATGACGGCTGTAGGATATAGTCGGCCGATCCTTATGAAATATGATAGGTCGGATTGATTGGGAAAAATAAAACCCATCGAAAATCCCAAATTTCTAACCTTACAAACACCAAAGTTATGGCATTTCCAATCGTTCAGTTATATGGTATCTATAAGAGATAGTCGGCCGATCCTTATGATATTTGGTAGGTCGGATTGATTGGCAATTGGCCGAATTAAAAACCTATAAAAAATCCCAACTTCCTAACTTAACAAACACCAAAGTTATGGCTTTTCCGATCAGTCAGTTATATAGCAGCTGCAGGATATAGTCGGCCGATCCTTATGAAATTTGGTAGGAAGGATTGATTGGGAAAAATAACAACCATAGAAAATCCCAACTTTCAAACTTTACAAACACCAAAATTATGGCATTTCCAATCGTTCAGTTATACGTAGCTATAGGATATAGTCGGCCGATCCTTATGATATTTGGTAGGTCGGATTGATTGCCAAATAATTGAAAACCCATAGAAAGTCCCAACTCCCTAACTTACAAACACCAAAGTTATGGCATTTCCAATCGTACAGTTATATGGTAGCTATAGGATACAGCCGGCCGATCCTTATGAAATTTGGTAGGTCGGATCAATTGGCCAAAAATAAAACCCATAGAAAGTCCCAACTTCCTAACTTTACAAACACCAAAGTTATGGCTTTTCCGATCGTTCAGTTAAGGAAAATAGGATATAGTCGTCCGATCCTTATGAAATTTGGTAGGTCGGATTGATTCCGAAAAATAAAACCCATAGAAAATCCCAACTTCCCTAACACCCAAAATTCAGTTATATATAGGTAGCTATATAGGATATAGTCGGCCGATCCTTATAATATTTGGTAGGTCGGATTGATTTCCCAAAAATAAAACCCATAGAAATCCCACCTAATTTTACAAACACCAAAGTTATGGCTTTTCCGATCAATCAGTTATGTGGCGGCTGTAGGATATAGTCGGCCGATCCTTATGAAATTTGGTAGGTCGGATTGATTGGGAAAAAAAAGCTACCATAGAAAATCCCAACTTTCTAACTTTACGAACACCAAAATTATGGCATTTTCAATCGATCAGTTATTGGTAGCCAAAGGATAAAGTCGGCCGATCCTTATGATATTTGGTAGGTCGGATTGATTGCCCATAATTGAAACCATATGAAAGTCCCAACTTCCTAACTTTACAAACACCAAAATAATGGCTTTTCCTTATGAAATTTTGTAGGTCGGATTGATTGGGAAAAATAGCTACCATAGAAAATCCCAACTTTCTAACTTTACGAACACCAAAATTATAGCATTTCCAATCGTTCAGTGGTAGCCAAAGGATATAGTCGGCCGATCCTTATGATATTTGGCAGGTCGGATAGATTGCCAATTGATTGAAACCCCATAGAAAGTCCTAACTTTACAAACACCAAAGTTATGGCTTTTCCGATCAATCAGTTATATGACGGCTGTAGGATATAGTCGGCCGATCCTTATGAAATATGGTAGGTCAGATTGATTGGGAAAAAATAAACCCATAGAAAATCCCAAATTTCTAACCTTACAAACACCAAAGATTATGGCATTTCCAATCGTTCAGTTATATGGTAGCTATAGGAGATAGTCGGCCGATCCTTATGATATTTGGTAGGTCGGATTGATTGGCCGAATATAAAACCTATAAAAAATCCCAACTTCCTAACTTAACAAACACCAAAGTTATGGCTTTTCCGATCAGTCAGTTATATAGCAGCTGCAGGATATAGTCGGCCGATCCTTATGAAATTTGGTAGGAAGGATTGATTGGGAAAAATAACAACCATAGAAAATCCCAACTTTCAAACTTTACAAACACCAAAATTATGGCATTTCCAATCGTTCAGTTATACGGTAGCTATAGGATATAGTCGGCCGATCCTTATGAAATTTGGCAGGTCGGATTGATTGGCCAAAAAGAAAACCCATAGAAAGTCCCAACTCCCTAACTTTACAAACACCAAAGTTATGGCATTTCCAATCGTTCAGTTATATGGTAGCTATAGGATACAGTCGGCCGATCCTTATGAAATTTGGTAGGTCGGATCGATTGGCCAAAAATAAAACCCATAGAAAGTCCCAACTTCCTAACTTTACAAACACCAAAGTTATGGCTTTTCCGATCAATCAGTTATATGGCGGCCGTAGGATATGGTCTTCCGATCCTTATGAAATTTGGTAGGTCGGATTGATTGGGAAAATAAAAACCCGTAGAAAATCCCAACTATTTAACTTTACAAACACCCAAGTTCAGTTATAAGTTATATGTAGGATATAGTCGGCCGATCCTTATGATATTTGGTAGGTCGGATTGATTGCCCAAAAATAAAACCCATAAAAAACTTCCCCTAACTTTACAAACACAAAAGTTATGGCTTTTCCGATCAATCCAATTATATGGCGGCTGTAGGATATAGTCGGCCGATCCTTATAAAATTTGGTAGGTCGGATTGATTGGGAAAAATAGCTAACATAGAAAATCCCAACTTTCTAACTTTACGAACACCAAAATTATAGCATTTCCAATCGTTCAGTTATTGGTAGCCAAAGGATATAGTCGGCCGATCCTTATGAAATTTGGTAGGTCGGATTGATTGCCAATTGATTGAAACCCCATAGAAAGTCCTAACTTTACAAACACCAAAGTTATGGCTTTTCCGATCAATCAGTTATATGACGGCTGTAGGATATAGTCGGCCGATCCTTATGAAATATGGTAGGTCGGATTGATTGGGAAAAATAAAACCCATAGAAAATCCCAAATTTCTAACCTTACAAACACCAAAGTTATGGCATTTCCAATCGTTCAGTTATATGGTATCTATAGGAGATAGTCGGCCGATCCTTATGATATTTGGTAGGTCGGATTGATTGGCCGAATATAAAACCTATAAAAAATCCCAACTTCCTAACTTAACAAACACCAAAGTTATGGCTTTCCGATCAGTCAGTTATATAGCAGCTGCAGGATATAGTCGGCCGATCCTTATGAAATTTGGTAGGAAGGATTGATTGGGAAAAATAACAACCATAGAAAATCCCAACTTTCAAACTTTACAAACACCAAAATTATGGCATTTCCAATCGTTCAGTTATACGTAGCTATAGGATATAGTCGGCCGATCCTTATGAAATTTGGCAGGTCGGATCGATTGGCCAAAAATAAAACCCATAGAAAGTCCCAACTCCCTAACTTTACAAACACCAAAGTTATGGCATTTCCTATCGTTCAGTTATATGGTAGCTATAGGATACAGTCGGCCGATCCTTATGAAATTTGGTAGGTCGGATCGATTGCCCAAAAATAAAACCCATAGAAAGTCCCAACTTCCTAACTTTACAAACACCAAAGTTATGGCTTTTCCGATCAATCAGTTATATGGCGGCCGTAGGATATGGTCTTCCGATCCTTATGAAATTTGGTAGGTCGGATTGATTGGGAAAAATAAAACCCATAGAAAATCCCAACTTTTTAACTTTACAAACACCCAAGTTCAGTTATAGGTAGCTATGGGATATAGTCGGCCGATTCTTATGATATTTGGTAGGTCGGATTGATTGCCCAAAAATAAAACCCACAGAAAGTCCCAACTCCCTAACTTTACAAACACCAAAGTTATGGCTTTTCCGATCAATCAGTTATATGGCGGCTGTAGGATATAGTCGGCCGATCCTTATGAAATTTTGTAGGTCGGATTGATTGGGAAAAATAGCTACCATAGAAAATCCCAACTTTCTAACTTTACGAACACCAAAATTATAGCATTTCCAATCGTTCAGTGGTAGCCAAAGGATATAGTCGGCCGATCCTTATGATATTTGGCAGGTCGGATAGATTGAAAACCCCATATAACCATAGAAAGTCCTAACTTTAATTGAAACCATAAACCCATAAAAACCAAAGTTATGGCTTTTCCGATCAATCAGTTATATGACGGCTGTAGGATATAGTCGGCCGATCCTTATGAAATATGGTAGGTCGGATTGATTGGGAAAAATAAAACCCATCGAAAATCCCAAATTTCTAACCTTACAAACACCAAAGTTATGGCATTTCCAATCGTTCAGTTATATGGTATCTATAAGAGATAGTCGGCCGATCCTTATGATATTTGGTAGGTCGGATTGATTGGCCGAATATAAAACCTATAAAAAATCCCAACTTCCTAACTTAACAAACACCAAAGTTATGGCTTTTCCGATCAGTCAGTTATATAGCAGCTGCAGGATATAGTCGGCCGATCCTTATGAAATTTGGTAGGAAGGATTGATTGGGAAAAATAACAACCATAGAAAATCCCAACTTTCAAACTTTACAAACACCAAAATTATGGCATTTCCAATCGTTCAGTTATACGTAGCTATAGGATATAGTCGGCCGATCCTTATGATATTTGGTAGGTCGGATTGATTGCCAATTGATTGAAAACCCATAGAAAGTCCCAACTCCCTAACTTTACAAACACCAAAGTTATGGCATTTCCAATCGTACAGTTATATGGTAGCTATAGGATACAGCCGGCCGATCCTTATGAAATTTGGTAGGTCGGATCAATTGGCCAAAAATAAAACCCATAGAAAGTCCCAACTTCCTAACTTTACAAACACCAAAGTTATGGCTTTTCCGATCAGGAAAATAGGATATAGTCTTCCGATCCTTATGAAATTTGGTAGGTCGGATCGATTGCCCAAAAATAAAACCCATAGAAAGTCCCAACTTCCTAACTTTACAAACACCAAAGTTATGGCTTTTCCGATCAATCAGTTATATGGCGGCCGTAGGATATGGTCTTCCGATCCTTATGAAATTTGGTAGGTCGGATTGATTGGGAAAAATAAAACCCATAGAAAATCCCAACTTTTTAACTTTACAAACACCCAAGTTCAGTTATAGGTAGCTATGGGATATAGTCGGCCGATCCTTATAATATTTGGTAGGTCGGATTGATTTCCCAAAAATAAAACCCATAGAAAGTCCCAACTCCCTAATTTTACAAACACCAAAGTTATGGCTTTTCCGATCAATCAGTTATGTGGCGGCTGTAGGATATAGTCGGCCGATCCTTATGAAATTTGGTAGGTCGGATTGATTGGGAAAAATAGCTACCATAGAAAATCCCAACTTTCTAACTTTACGAACACCAAAATTATGGCATTTTCAATCGATCAGTTATTGGTAGCCAAAGGATAAAGTCGGCCGATCCTTATGATATTTGGTAGGTCGGATTGATTGCCCATTGATTGAAACCCCAAAGAAAGTCCCAATTCAACTTTACAAACACCAAAGATAATGGCTTTTCCGTAATCAATCAGTTATTTGGTTCGGATGGCGGCTATAGGATATAGTCGGCCGATCCTTATGAAATTTGGTAGGAAGGATTAATTGGGAAAAATTAAAACCCATAGAAAATCCCAACTTTCTAACTTTACAAACACCAAAATTATGGCATTTCCAATCGTTCAGTTATAGGTAGCTATGGGATATAGTCGGTCGATCCTTATGATATTTGGTAGGTCGGATTGATTGCCCAATTATAAAACCCATAGAAAGTCCCAACTCCCTAACTTTACAAACACCAAAGTTATGGCTTTTCGGATCAATCAGTTATATGGCGGCTGTAGGATATAGTCGGCCGATCCTTATGAAATTTGGTAGGTCGGATTGATTGGGAAAAATAACAACCATAGAAAATCCCAACTTTCTAACTTTACAAACACCAAAGTTATGGCATTTCCAATCGTTCAGTTATATGGTAGCTATAGGATATAGTCGGCCGATCCTTATGAAATTTGGTAGGAAGGATTGATTGGGGAAAAATAACAACCATAGAAAATCCCAACTTTCAATCCTTAAACAAACCAAAAGTTATGGCATTTCCAATCGTTCAGTTATACGGCTATAGGATATAGTCGGCCGATCCTTATGATATTTGGTAGGTCGGATTGATTGCCAATTGATTGAAAACCCATAGAAATCCCAACTCCCTTACTTTACAAAACCAAAGTTATGGCATTTCCAATCGTTCAGTTATATGGTAGCTATAGGATACAGTCGGCCGATCCTTATGAAATTTGGTAGGTCGGATCAATTGGCCAAAAATAAAACCCATAGAAAGTCCCAACTTCCTAACTTTACAAACACCAAAGTTATGGCTTTCCTTCCGATAGGAAAATAGGATATAGTCTTCCGATCCTTATGAAATTTGGTAGGTCGGATTGATTCGGAAAAATAAAACCCATAGAAAATCCCATCTTTTTAACCTTACCAACACCCAAGTTCAGTTATAGGTAGCTATATAGGATATAGTCGGCCGATCCTTATAATATTTGGTAGGTCGGATTGATTTCCCAAAAATAAAACCCATAGAAAGTCCCAACTCCCTAATTTTACAAACACCAAAGTTATGGCTTTTCCGATCAATCAGTTATGTGGCGGCTGTAGGATATAGTCGGCCGATCCTTATGAAATTTGGTAGGTCGGATTGATTGGGAAAAATAGCTACCATAGAAAATCCCAACTTTCTAACTTTACGAACACCAAAATTATGGCATTTTCAATCGATCAGTTATTGGTAGCCAAAGGATAAAGTCGGCCGATCCTTATGATATTTGGTAGGTCGGATTGATTGCCCATTGATTGAAACCCCATAGAAAGTCCTAACTTTACAAACACCAAAATAATGGCTTTTCCGATCAATCAGTTATATGGCGGCTGTAGGATATAGTCGGCCGATCCTTATGAAATTTGGTAGGAAGGATTAATTGGGAAAAATTAAAACCCATAGAAAATCCCAACTTTCTAACTTTACAAACACCAAAATGATGGCATTTCCAATCGTTCAGTTATAGGTAGCTATGGGATATAGTCGGTCGATCCTTATGATATTTGGTAGGTCGGATTGATTGCCCAATTATAAAACCCATAGAAAGTCCCAACTCCCTAACTTTACAAACACCAAAGTTATGGCTTTTCGGATCAATCAGTTATATGGCGGCTGTAGGATATAGTCGGCCGAATAAATTGGTAGGTCGGATTGATTGGGAAAAATAACAACCATAAAAAATCCCAACTTTCTAACTTTACAAACACCAAAGTTATGGCATTTCCAATCGTTCAGTTATATGGTAGCTATAGGATATAGTCGGCCGATCATTATGATATTTGGTAGGTCGGATTGATTGCCAATTGATTGAAAACCCATAGAAAGTCCCAACTCCCTAACTTATATAGCAGCTGCAGGATATAGTCGGCCGATCCTTATGAAATTGGTGGGAAGGATTGATTGGCAAAAAATAACAACCATAGAAAATCCCAACTTTCAAACTTTACAAACACCAAAATTATGGCATTTCCAATCGTTCAGTTATACGTAGCTATAGGATATAGTCGGCCGATCCTTATGATATTTGGTAGGTCGGATTGATTGCTGAAAAGATTGAAAACCCATAGAAAGTCCCAACTCCCTAACTTTACAAACACCAAAGTTATGGCATTTCCAATCGTTCAGTTATATGGTAGCTATAGGATACAGTCGGCCGATCCTTATGAAATTTGGTAGGTCGGATCAATTGGCCAAAAATAAAACCCATAGAAAGTCCCAACTTCCTAACTTTACAAACACCAAAGTTATGGCTTTTCCGATCAGGAAAATAGGATATAGTCTTCCGATCCTTATGAAATTTGGTAGGTCGGATTGATTCGGAAAAATAAAACCCATAGAAAATCCCATCTTTTTAACCTTACCAACACCCAAGTTCAGTTATAGGTAGCTATAGGATATAGTCGGCCGATCCTTATAATATTTGGTAGGTCGGATTGATTGCCCAAAAATAAAACCCATAGAAAATCCCAACTCCCTAATTTTACAAACACCAAAGTTATGGCTTTTCCGATCAATCAGTTATGTGGCGGCTGTAGGATATAGTCGGCCGATCCTTATGAAATTTGGTAGGTCGGATTGATTGGGAAAAATAGCTACCATAGAAAATCCCAACTTTCTAACTTTACGAACACCAAAATTATGGCATTTTCAATCGATCAGTTATTGGTAGCCAAAGGATAAAGTCGGCCGATCCTTATGATATTTGGTAGGTCGGATTGATTGCCCATTGATTGAAACCCCATAGAAAGTCCTAACTTACAAACACACAAAATTATGGCTTTTCCGATCAATCAGTTATATGGCGGCTGAAGGTTATAGTCGGCCGATCCTTATGAAATTTGGTAGGTCGGATTGATTGGGAAAAATAAAACCCATAGAAAATCCCAACTTTTTAACTTTACAAACACCCAAGTTCAGTTATAGGTAGCTTAGGGATATAGTCGGCCGATTCTTATGATATTTGGTAGGTCGGATTGATTGGCCGAATATAAAACCTATAAAAAATCCCAACTTCCTAACTTAACAAACACCAAAGTTATGGCTTTTCCGATCAGTCAGTTATATAGCAGCTGCAGGATATAGTCGGCCGATCCTTATGAAATTTGGTAGGAAGGATTGATTGGGAAAAATAACAACCATAGAAAATCCCAACTTTCTAACTTTACAAACACCAAAGTTATGGCATTTCCAATCGTTCAGTTATATGGTAGCTATAGGATATAGTCGGCCGATCATTATGATATTTGGTAGGTCGGATTGATTGCCAATTGATTGAAAACCCATAGAAAGTCCCAACTCCCTAACTTATATAGCAGCCGCAGGATATAGTCGGCCGATCCTTATGAAATTGGGTAGGAAGGATTGATTGGGAAAAATAACAACCATAGAAAATCCCAACTTTCAAACTTTACAAACACCAAAATTATGGCATTTCCAATCGTTCAGTTATACGTAGCTATAGGATATAGTCGGCCGATCCTTATGATATTTGGTAGGTCGGATTGATTGCCAATTGATTGAAAACCCATAGAAAGTCCCAACTCCCTAACTTTACAAACACCAAAGTTATGGCATTTCCAATCGTTCAGTTATATGGTAGCTATAGGATACAGTCGGCCGATCCTTATGAAATTTGGTAGGTCGGATTGATTGGGAAAAATAAAACCCATAGAAAATCCCAACTTTTTAACTTTACAAACACCCAAGTTCAGTTATAGGTAGCTATTGGATATAGTCGGGCGATCCTTATGATATTTGGTAGGTCGGATTGATTGCCCAAAAATAAAACCCATAGAATGTCCCAACTCCCTAACTTTACAAACACCAAAGTTATGGCATTTCCAATCCTTCAGTTATATTGTAGCTATAGGATGTAGTCGGCCGATCCTTATGAAATTTGGTAAGTCGGATCGATTGGCCAAAAATAAAACCCATAGAAAGTCCCAACTTCCTAACTTTACAACCACCAAAGTTATGGCTTTTCCGATCAACCAGTTATATGGCGGCAGTAGCATATAGTCGGCCGATCCTTATGAAATTTGGTAGGTCGGATCGATTGGCCAAAAATAAATTCCATAGAAAGTCCCAACTTCCTAACTTTACAAACACCAAAGCTATGGCTTTTCCGATCAATCAGTTATATGGCGGCTGTAGGATATAGTCGGCCGATCCTTATGAAATTTGGTAAGTCAAATCGATTGGCCAAAAATAAAACCCATTGAAAGTCCCAACTTCCTAACTTTACAACCACCAAAGTTATGGCTTTTCCGATCAATCAGTTATATGGCGGCTGTAGGATATAGTCGGCCGATCCTTATGAAATTTGGTAGGTCTGATCGATTGGCCAAAAATAAATTAATTGGGAAAAATAAAACCCTTAGAAAATCCCAACTTTCTAACTTTACAAACACCAAAGTTATGGCGTTTCCAATCGTTCAGTTATATGGTAGCTATAGGATATAGTCGGCCGATCCTTATGAAATTTGGTAGGTCGGATTGATCGGGAAAAATAAAACCCATAGAAAATCCTAACTTTTTAACTTTACAAACAAGCCCAATCGATCAGTTATATGGCGGCTATAGGATATAGGCGGCCGATCCTTATGATATTTGGTAGGTCGGATTGATTGGAAAAATAAAAACCCAAAGAAAGTCCCAACTTTCTAACTTTACAAACACCAAAGTTAGGCATTTCAATCGTTCAGTTATATGGTAGCTATAGGATATAGTCGGCCGATCCTTATGAAATTTGGTAGGTCGGATTGATTGGCCAAATAAAAACCATAAAAAATCCCAACTTCCTAACTTACAAACACCAAAGTTATGGCTTTTCCGATCAATCAGTTATATGGCGGCTGTAGGATATAGTCGGCCGATCCTTATGAAATTTGGTAGGACGGATTGATTGGGAAAAATAAAACCATAGAAAATCCCAACTTCCTAACTTTACAAACACCAAAGTTATGGCATTTCCAATCGTTCAGTTATATGGTAGCCATAGGATTTAGTCGGCCGATCCTTATGAAATTTGGTAGGTCAGATCGATTGGCCAAAAATAAAACCCATAGAAAGTCCCAACTTCCTAACTTTACAAACACCAAAGTTATGGCATTTCCAATCATTCAGTTATATGGTAGCTATAGGATATAGTCGGCCGATCCTTATGAAATTTGGTAGGTCGGATCGATTGGCCAAAAATAAAACCCATAGAAAGTCCCAACTTCCTAACTTTACAAACACCAAAGTTATGGCTTTTCCGATCAATCAGTTATATGGCGGCTGTAGGATATAGTCGGCCGATCCTGATGAAATTTGGTAAGTCGGATCGATTGGCCAAAAATAAAACCCATAGAAAGTCCCAACTTCCTAACTTTACAACCACCATAGTTATGGCTTTTCCGATCAGTTATATGGCGGCTGTAGGATATAGTCGGCCGATCCTTATGAAATTTGGTAGGTCGGAATCGATTGGAAAAAAAAATAACTACAAACACCAACAAAGAGCGCCAAAAATAAAACCCATAGAAAGTCCCAACTTTCTAACTTTACAAACACCAAAGTTATGGCTTTTTCCGATCAATCAGTTATATGGCGGCTGTAGGATATAGTCGGCCGATCCTTATGAAATTTGGTAGGTCGGATTGCCATTGGGCAATAATAAACCCCATAGAAAGTCCCAACTTCCTAACTTTACAAACACCAAAGTTATGGCTTTTCCGATCAATCAGTTATATGGCGGCTGTAGGATATAGTCAACGGCCGATCCTTATGAAATTTGTAAGGTCGGATTGATTGGCCAAAAATAAAACCCATAGAAAATCCCAAATTTCCTAACCTTACAAACACCAAGATTATGGCATTTCCAATCGTTCAGTTATATGGTAGCTATAGGAGATAGTCGGCCGATCCTTATGATATTTGGTAGGTCGGTCGATAAAAACCAAAAATCCTTCACTTTCCGATCACAGTTATATACTGGAGTAAGGTCGCGATCCTTATGAAATTTGGGGAATTGATTGGAAAAAAAAAACCATAGAAATCCCAACTTTCTAACTTTACAAACACCAAAGTTTGGCATTTTCCAATCAATCAGTTAGCTAGGATATGTAATCGCCGCCCCTTATGATATTGGAGTAAGGATGATTGGGGAATTGAGTTTCAAAACCATAGAAGACTCCCAACTTTACAAACGCAAAAGGCATTTCCAATCGTTCAAGTTATATGGTAGCTATAGGATATAGCCGGCCGATCCTTATGAAATTTGGTAGGTCGGGATTGATTGGCCAAAAATAAAAACCCCAACTCCCAACTAACACCAAATGTTTTCCGATCAATCCGCTAATGGCGACTGTAGGATATTCCGATCCTTATGAAATTTGGTAGGTCGGATTGATTCGGAAAAATAAAACCCATAGAAAATCCCAACTTTCTAACCTTACAACACCAAGGATTCAGTTCCAATCGTTACAGTTAGGTGGCTATAGGATATAGTCGGCCGATCCTTATGAAATTTGGTAGGTCGGATTGATTGGCAAAAAAAAGCCATAGAAAGTCCCAACTCCTAACTTTACAAACACCAAAGTTATGGCTTTGCAGTCAATCAGTTATATGGCTGTAGGATATAGTCGGCCGATCCTTATATAATTTGGTAGGTCGGATTGATTGGGAAAAAATAAAACCCATAGAAAATCCCAACTTTCTACTTTACAAAACCAAAATTATGGTATTTCCAATCAGTCAGTTTTATGGCGTAGCTGTAGGATATAGTCACGATCCTTATAGAAATTTGGTAGGTCGGATTGATTGCCCATTGATTGAAACCCTAGAAAGTCCTAACTTTACAAACACCAAAGTAATGGCTTTTCCGATCAATCAGTTATATGGCGGCTGTAGGATATAGTCGACCGATCCCTTATGAAATTGGTAGGTAGGATTAATTGGGAAAAATAAAACCCATGAAAATCCCTTTTCAACTTTTACAAACACCAAAGTTATGGCATTTCCAATCGTTCAGTTATATGGTAGCTATAGGATATAGTCGGCCGATCCTTATGAAATTTGGCAGGTCGGATTGATTGCCAAAAAACCCATAGAAAAGTCCCAACTTCCTAACTTTACAAACACCAAAGTTATGGCTTTCAATCAGTTATATGGCGGTGTAGGATATAGTCGGCCGATCCATATGAAATTTGGTAGGTCGGATTGATTGGGAAAAATAAAACCCATAGAAAATCCCAACTTTCTAACCTTACAAACACCAAAAGTTATGGCATTTCCAATCGTTCGTTTATGGCGACTATAGGATATAGTCGGCCGATCCTTATGAAATTTGGTAGGTCGGATTGATTGGATAAAACCCATAAAATCCCAACTCCCTAACTTACAAACACCAAAGTTATGGCTTTTCCAATCAATCAGTTATATGGCAGCTGTAGGATATAGTCGGCCGATCCTTATGAAATTTGGTAGGAAGGATTGATTGGGAAAAATAAAACCCATAGAAAATCCCAACTTTCAAACTTTACAAACACCAAAGTTATGGCATTTCCAATCGTTCAGTTATACGGTAGCTATAGGATATAGTCGGCCGATCCTTATGATATTTGGTAGGTCGGATTGATTGCCTGAAAATAAAACCATAAAAGTCCCAACTCCCTAACTTTACAAACACCAAAGTTATGGCATTTCCGATCAATCAGTTATATGGTAGCTATAGGATACAGTCGGCCGATCCTTAGTGAAATTTGGTAGGTCGGATCGATTGGGAAAAATAAAACCATAGAAAATCCCAACTTCCTAACTTTACAAACACCAAAGTTATGGCTTTTCCGATCAAGGAAGCTATATAGGATATAGTCTTCCGATCCTTATGAAATTTGGTAGGTCGGATTGATTGCACAAAATAAACCCATAGAAAATCCCAACTATTTTTACAAACACCAAAATAAGGCATTTCCAACCATTCAGTTATAGGTAGCTCTAGGATATAGTCGGCCGATCCTTATAAAATTTGGTAGGTCGGATTGATTGCCAAAATAAAACCCATAGAAAGTCCCAACTCTAACTTTACAAACACCAAAGTTATGGCTTTTCCGATCAATCAGTTATATGGCAGCTAGAGGATATATCGGCCGATCCTTATAAAATTTGGAGGTCGGATTGATTGGCAAAATAAACCATAGAAATCCCAACTTCCTAACTTTACGAACACAAAATATGTTTCCAATCGATCAGTTATTGGTAGCAAAAGTATACACCCAAAGTTATGGCTTTTCCGATCAATCATAGTTATATGGCGGCTGTAGGATATAGCTGATCCTTGATGAAATTTGGTAGGTCGGATTGATTGGAAAAAAAAACCCATAGAAAACCCTAACTTCCTAACTTTACAAACACCAAAGTTATGGCATTTCCAATCATTCAGTTATATGGTATCTATAAGGAAATAGTCGGCCGACCTCATTTATGATATTTGGTAGGTCGGATTGGTTGGCGAATATAAAACCTATGAAAAATCCCAACTTTTACATACAACCCCAAAGTTATGGCTCCGATCCTTCAGTTATATGGCAGCTGCAGGATAAAGTCGGCCGATCCTTATGAAATTTGGTAGGAAGGATTGATTGGGAAAATAACAACCATAGAAAATCCCAACTTTCAAACTTTACAAACACCAAAATTATGGCATTTCCAATCGTTCAGTTATAGGCGTGCTATAGGATATAGTCGGCCGATCCTTATGAAATTTGGTAGGTCGGATTGATTGGCCAAATAATTGAAAACCCATAGAAAGTCCCAACTCCTAACTTTACAAACACCAAAGTTATGGCATTTCCGATCAATCAGTTATATGGTAGGCTATAGGATACAGTCGGCCGATCCCTTTAAGAAATTTGGTAGGTCGGATTGATTGGCAAAATAAAACCCATAGAAAGTCCCAACTTCCTAACTTTACAAACACCAAAGTTATGGCTTTCCGATCAATGGAAAGGCTAGGATATAGTCGTTCGATCCTATGAAATTTGGTAGGTCGGATTGGATTGGGAAAAATAAAACCCATAGAAAATCCCACTTTTTAACTTTACAAACACCAAAGCGGATCCCAAGTTCAGTTATAGGTAGCTATATAGGATATAGTCGGCCGATCCTTAGATTTGGTAGGTCGGATTGATTGGCCAAAAATAAAACCCATAGAAAGTCCCAACTCCCTAACTTTACAAACACCAAAGTGTGGCTTTCGCCAACAATTATTTTGGGGGTTGTGGATTATGTACGGTGATACAGTCGGCCGATCCTTATGAAATTTGGTAGGTCGGATTGATTGGGAAAAATAGCTACCATAGAAAATCCCAACTTTCAACTTTACGAACACCAAAATTATGGCATTTCAATCGTTCAGTTATTGTGTCAAGATGCTGGAGTCGGCCGATCCTTATGATATTTGGTAGGTCGGATTGATTGCCCATTGATTGAAACCCCATAGAAAGTCCTAACTTTACAAACACCAAAGTTATGGCTTTTCCGATCAATCAGTTATATGGCGGCTGTAGGATATAGTCGGCCGATCCTTATGAAATTTGGTAGGAAGGATTAATTGGGAAAAATTAAAAACCATAGAAAATCCCAACTTTCTAACTTTACAAACACCAAAATTATGGCATTTCCAATCAAGTTTCAGTTGCGAAAGGTAGCTTATAGGATATAGTCGGCCGATCCTTATGATATTTGGTAGGTCGGATTGATTGCCAAATTATAAAACCCATAGAAAGTCCCAACTCCCTAACTTTACAAACACCAAAGTTATGGCTTTTCGGATAATCGGTTATAGGTAGCTATAGGATATAGTCGGCCGATCCTTATGAAATTTGGTAGGTCGGATTGATTGGAAAAAAAACAACCATGAAAATTTATCTAAACAAACACCAAGTTATGAAAGTCCCAACGTTCCAGTATAGTAGCTTTACAAAGACGCAAAGATATTGGCATTTCCGATTGATTCAGTTAACTTATGGCAGCTATAGGATATAGTCGGCCGATCCTTATGAAATTGGGTAGGAAGGATTGATTGGCAAAAATAAAAACCCATAGAAAATCCCAACTTTCAAACTTTACAAACACCAATATGGCATTCAATCGTTCAGTTATACGTAGCTATAGGATATAGTCGGCCGATCCTTATGATATTTGGTGGGTCGGATTGATTGGGGCCAAAAATTGAAAACCCATAGAAAGTCCCAACTCCCTAACTTTACAAACACCAAAGTTATGGCTTTTCCAATCGTTCAGTTATATGGTAGCTATAGGATATAGTCGGCCGATCCTTATGAAATTTGGTAGGTCGGATCAATTGGCCAAAAATAAAACCCATAGAAAGTCCCAACTTCCTAACTTTACAAACACCAAAGTTATGGCTTTTCCGATCATTGGAAAATAGGATATAAGGATATGGTCGGCCGATCCTTATGAAATTTGGTAGGTCGGATTGATTCGGGAAAAATAAAACCCATAGAAAATCCCAACTTTCTTACCTTACCAATGGCACCCAAGTTCAGTTTATATGGTAGCTTGTAGGATATAGTCGGCCGATCCTTATAAAATATTTGGTAGGTCGGATTGATTGCCCAAAATAAAATCTCCCTAATTTTACAAACACCAAAGTTATGGCTTTTCCGATCAATCAGTTATGAGGCGGCTGTAGGATATAGTCTGGCCGGATTGATTGGGAAAATAGCTACCATAGAAAATCCCAACTTTCTAACTTTACGAACACCAAAATTATGGCATTTCCAATCGATCAGTTATTGGTAGCCAAAGGATAAAGTCGGCGATCCTTATGATATTTGGTAGGTCGGATTGATTGCCCAAAGAATAAACCCCATAGAAGTCCAACTCTAACTTTACAAACACCAAAAGTTATGGCTTTTCCGATCAATCAGTTATATGGCGGCTGTAGGATATAGTCGGCCGATCCTTAAAATTTGGTAGGTCGGATTGATTGGGAAAAATAAACCCATAGAAAATCCCAACTTTCTAACTTAACAAACACCCAAGTTATGGCTTTTCCGATCGTTCAGTTATAGGTGGCTGTAGGATATAGTCGGCCGATTCTTATATGATATTTGGTAGGTCGGATTGATTGCGAAAATAAAACCCATAAAAAGTCCCAACTTCCTAACTTTACAAAACACCAAGTTATGGCTTTTCCGGATCAATCAGTTATATGCGTAGCTGCAGGATATAGTCGGCCGATCCTTATGAAATTTGGTAGGAAGGATTGATTGGGAAAAATAACAACCATAGAAAAAATCCCAACTTTCTAACTTTACAAACACCAAAGTTATGGCATTTCCAATCGTTCAGTTAAATGGTAGCTGTAGGATATAGTCGGACGATCATTATGATATTTGGTAGGTCGGTTGATTGCCAATTGATTGAAAACCCCTAATAAAGTCACCAAGTCCCTAACCTTATAGGTAGCTATAGGATATAGTCGGCCGATCCTTATGAAATTTGGTAGGACAGGATTGATTGGGAAAAATAACAACCATAGAAAATCCCAACTTTCAAACTTTACAAACACCAAAATTATGGCATTTCCAATCGTTCAGTTATACGGTAGCTATAGGATATAGTCGGCCGATCCTTATGATATTTGGTAGGTCGGATTGATTGCCAATTGATTGAAAACCATAGAAAGTCCCAAACTTCCTATACACAAACACCAAAGTTATGGCATTTCCAATCGTTCAGTTATATGGTAGCTATAGGATACAGTCGGAATAAACCTGATCCAACTTTACACAACCCCATTATGGCATTTCCGATCGTTCTGATTTTGTGGCGGCTGAGGAAAAAATAAAATCCTTATGAAATTTGGTGGTCAGACTGTTCTAACTTTACAAACACCCAGTTTATGTTTTCAGTTCAGTTATATGGTAGCTATAGGATATAGTCGGTCGATCCTTATGATATTTGGTAGGTCGGATTGATTGGCCAAAAATAAAACCCCATAGAAAGTCCCAACTTCTAACTTTACAAACACCAAAGTTATGGCATTTCCAATCGTTCAGTTATATGGTAGCTATAGGATATAGTCGGCCGATCCTTATGAAATTTGGTAGGTCGGATTGATTGGCCAAAAATAAAAACCCCTTCATAAAAGTCCCAACTTTCTAACTTTACAAACACCAAAGTTATGGCTTTTCCAATCAGTTATATGGCGGCAGTAGGATATAGTCGGCCGATCCTTATGAAATTTGGTAGGTCGGATTGATTTGCAAAAATAAATCCCATAGAAAGTCCCAACTTTCCTAACTTTACAAACACCAAAGTTATGGCTTTTCCAATCAATCAGTTATATGGCGGCTGTAGGATATAGTCGGCCGATCCTTATGAAATTTGGTAGGTCAGATTGATTGAGCCAAAAATAAAACCCATAGAAAGTCCCAACTTCCTAACTTTACAAACACCAAAGTTATGGCTTTTCCGATCAATCAGTTATATGGCGGCTGGATATAGTCGGCCGATCCTTATGAAATTTGGTAGGTCGGATTGATTGGCCAAAAATAAATTAATTAGGAAAAATAAAACCCTTAGAAAATCCAACTTTCTAACTTTACAAACACCAAAGTTATGGCATTTCCAATCGTTCAGTTATCATGGTAGCTATAGGATATAGTCGGCCGATCCTATGAAATTTGGTAGGTCGGATGAGTCGGCCAATAACAATTAAAAGCCAAAACCCATAGAAAATCCCAACTTTTGACTTTTCCAAACGCCAAGTTCAGTTATATGGACTATAGGAGATTATTGTAAACCAAAGAAAGTCCCAACTCCCTAGCCAAACACCAAAGTTATGGCCTTTCCCGTTATGATATTTGGCCATTAGATTTGGTAGGACTGATCTGGCCAAATATAAAACCCTCCAACTTTACAAACACAAATTATGGCTTTCCCGATCAATCAGTTATATGGCGGCTGTAGGATATAGTCGGCCGATCCTTTTATGAAATTTGGTAGGTCGGATTGATTGGGAAAAATAAAACCCATAGAAAATCCCAACTTCCTAAACTTTACAAACACCAAAGTTATGCTTTTCCGATCAATCAGTTATATGGCGTGCTGTAGGATATAGTCGGCCGATCCTTATGATTTATATTTGGTAGGTCGGATTGATTGGCCAAAAATAACACCCATAGAAAATCCCAACTCCCTAACTTTACAAACACCAAAGTAATGGTATTTCGATCGTTCAGTTATAGGTAGCTATAGGATATAGTCGGCCGATCCTTATGAAATTTGGTAGGTCGGATCGATTGGCCAAAAATAAAACCCATGAAAGTCCCAACTTCCTAACTTTACAAACACCAAAGTTATGGCTTTTCCGATCAATCAGTTATATGGCGGCTGTAGGATATAGTCGGCCGATCCTTATGAAATTTGGTAGGTCGGATCGATTGGCCAAAAATAAAACCCATAGAAACTCCTAACTTTAACTTAACCACCATAGTTATGCTTTTCCGATCAACCAGTTATATGGCGCAGTAGATGCGCTTCTGAGGAATTTGGTAGGTCGGATCGGTTGCCCATAAAAAAGTCCCAACTTCCTAACTTTACAAACACCAAAGCTATCCGATAATCAGTTATATGGCGGCTGTAGGATATAGTCGGCCGATCTGCCTGAATTGATTAAGCGCCCATAGAAAGTCCCAACTTCTAAACTTATGCTTTTCCGATCAAACAGTTATATAGAATCGGCCGATCTTTGGATCGATTGGCCAAAAATAAATTCATCGGAAAAATCCAACCCTTAACTAACTTTACAAACACCAAAGTTATGGCGTTTTAATCGTTCATGTTATATGGTAGCTATAGGATATAGTCGATCCTTATAAATTTGGTAGGTCAGTTATCAGAAAATAAAAACCCATAATCAGTTATATGGCGACTGTAGGATATAGTCAGCCAATCTTTAGAATTTGGTAGGTCGGGTTGATCGGGAAAAATAAAACCATAGAAAATCCCAAATTTCCAAAATACAAACACCAAAGTTATGGTATTTCCAATCGTTCAGTTATATGGTAGCTATAGGATATAGTCGGCCGATCCTTATGAAATTTGGTAGGTCGGATTGATTGGCCAAAAAAAAAACCCATAGAAAGTCCCAACTTCCTAACTTTACAAACACCAAAGTTATGGCTTTTCCAATCAATCAGTTATATGGCAGCTGTAGGATATAGTCGGCCGATCCTCATGATATTTGGTAGGAAGATTGATTGGAAAAATAAAACCCATAGAAAATCCCAACTTTCTAACTTTATAAACACCAAAGTTATGTCATTTCCAATCAGTTCAGTTATATGGTTGCTATATAGGATATAGTCGGCCGATCCTTATGAAATTTGGTAGGTCGGATTGATTGGCCAAAAAAAAAACCCATAGAAAGTCCCAACTTCCTAACTTTACAAACACCAAAGTTATGGCTTTTCCAATCAATCAGTTATATGGCGGCTGTAGGATATAGTCGGCCGCTCCTTATGATATATGGTAGGAAGGATTGATTGGGAAAAATTAAAACCCATAGAAAATCCCAACTTTCCTCCTTTACCAAAAGTTTTCATTTTTCAGTTAACTAGCGGCTGTGGGATGGGGGTGGCCCCTTACTAAATTTGGTAGGTGGGTGTTTGTTTTTTCACTTTACAAAACACCAAAGTTATGGCTTTTCCGATCGTTCAGTTCTATGGCGGCTGTAGGATATAGTCGGGCCGATCCTTATGAAATTTGGTAGGTCGGATTGATTGGGCAAAAATAAAACCTATAGAAAATCCCAACTTCCTAACTTTACAAACACCAAAGTTATGGCTTTTCCAATCAATCAGTTATATAGTGGCTATAGGATATAGTCGGCCGATCCTTATGAAATTTGGTAGGTCGGATTGATTGAACCAAAAAAAAACCCATAGAAAATCCCAACTTCCTAACTTTACAAACACCAAAGTTATGGCTTTTCCAATCAATCAGTTATATGGCGGCTGTAGGATATAGTCGGCCGCTCCTTAACATGGTAGGAAGGATTGATTGGCAAAATAAAACCCATAGAAAGTCCCAACTTCCTAACCTTTTTACAAAAAGTTATGGCATTTCCAATCGATTCAGTTATATGGCGGCTGTAGGATAAAGTCGGCCGATCCTTATGAAATTGAGGTCGGATTGATTGATTCAATTTAAAACCCATAGAAAGGCTTTTCCCATTCAATCAGTTATACTTTCAGCCGATCCTTATAAAAATTTACTATTACAAAACAACCATAGAAAATCCCAACTTGCTATTTCAAACACCAAAATTATGAAGTTCAATCGTTAGTATAGGTAGCTATAGGATATAGTCGGCCGATCCTTATGATATTTGGTAGGTCGGATTGATTGCCAAAAATTAAAACCCATAGAAAGTCCCAACTTCCTAACTTTACAAACACCAAAGTTATGGCTTTTCCGATCAATCAGTTATATGGTGGCCTATAGGATAAAGTCGGCCGATCCTTATGAAATTTGGTAGGTCGGATTGATTGGGAAAAATAAACCCATAGAAAATCCCAACTTTCTAACTTTACAAACACCAAAGGCATTTCATCGTTCAGTTATAGGTAGCTATTGGATATAGTCGGGCGATCCTTATGATATTTGGTAGGTCGGATTGATTGCCAAAAAATAAAACCCATAGAAAAGTCCCAACTCCTAACTTTGCAACACCAAAGTGCTATGGCATTTTCTAATCGTTCAGTTATATGGTAGCTATAGGATATAGTCGGGCGATCCTTATGAAATTTGGTAGGTCGGATCGATTGGCCAAAAATAAATCCATAGAAAGTCCCAACTTCCTAACTTTACAAACACCAAAGTTATGGCTTTTCCGATCAATCAGTTATATGGCGGCTGTAGGATATAGTCGGCCGATCCTTATGAAATTTGGTAGGTCGGATCGATTGGCCAAAAATAAATTCCATAGAAAGTCCCAACTTCCTAACTTTACAAACACCAAAGCTATGGCTTTTCCGATCAATCAGTTATATGGCGGCTGTAGGATATAGTCGGCCGATCCTTATGATATTTGTAAGGTCGAATTGATTGGCAAAATAAAACCCATAGAAAATCCCAACTTCCTAACTTACAACCACCAAAGTTATGGCTTTTCCGATCAATCAGTTATCTATGGCGGCTGTAGGATATAGTCGGCCGATCCTTATGAAATTTGGTAGGTCGGATCGATTGGGAAAAATAAAATCCCACAGAAAGTCCCAACTTCCTAACTTTACAAACACCAAAGTTATGGCATTTCCAATCGTTCAGTTATATGGCGGCTGTAGAGATATAGTCGGCCGATCCTTATGGAAATTTGGTAGGTCGGATTGATCGGGGAAAATTACAAAAACCAAAGTCATCCCATTTCGATCAATAGATGGCGGCTGTAGGATATAGTCGCGATCCTTATGAATTGTACTTCCTCTACACCAAAGTCAAGGCCAATCGTTCAGTTATTTGGAGGTCTGGATATGATCGGCGATTAGAAAATAAAAAAAAACCCATAGAAAATCCCAACTTTCTAACCTTACAAACACCAAAGTTAAGGCATTTCCAACTTTTATAGGTAGCTATAGGATATAGTCGGCCGATCCTTAGAAATTTGCTAGGTCGGATTGATTGTCAAAAATAAAACCCATTAAAGTCCCAACTTCCTAACTTTACAAACACCAAAGTTATCGCCTTTCCAATCGTTCAGTTGTATGGCGGCTGTAGGATATAGTCGGCCGATCCTTATGAAATTTGGTAGGTCGGATTGATTGGGAAAAATAAACCCATAGAAAATTCCCAACTTCCAACTTTACAAACACCAAAGTTATGGTTTCCATCAATCGTTCAGTTATAGGTAGCTATAGGATATAGTCGGCCGATCCTTATGAAATTTGGTAGGTCGGAATTGATTGGTAAAAAAATAAAACCCATAGAAAATCCCAACTTCTAAACTTTCTTACAAACAAACAAAGTTATGGCTTTTCCAATCGATCAGTTATATGGCGGCTGTAGGATATAGTCGGCCGATCCTTATGAAATTTGGTAGGTCGGATTGCATTGGGAAAAATAAAACCCATAGAAAATCCCAACTTTCTAACTTTACAAACACCAAAGTTATGGCATTTCCAATCGTTCAGTTATATGGCAGCTATAGGATATAGTCGGCCGATCCTTATGAAATTTGGTAGGTCGGATTGATTGGATAAATAAAACCCATAGAAAACCCCAACTTCCTAACTTTACAAACACCAAAGTTATGGCTTTTCCGATCAATCAGTTATATGGCGGCTGTAGGATATAATCGGCCGATCCTATGAAATTTGGTAGGTCGGATTGATTGGAAAAAAAAAACCCATAGAAAATCCCAACTTTCTAACTTTACAAACACCAAAGTTATGGATTACTTTATTATTCTAGGTAGCTATAGGATATAGTCGGCCGATCCTTATGAAATTTGGTAGGTCGGATTGATTGGCAAAATAAAACCCATAGAAAATCCCAACTTCCTAACTTTAAAAACACCAAAGTTATGGCATTTCCAATCGTTCAGTTATATGGCGGCTGTAGGATATAGTCGGCCGATCATTATGAAATTTGGTAGGTCGGATTGATTGGGAAAATAAAACCCATAGAAAACCCAACTTTCTAACTTTACAAACACCAAAGTTATGGCATTTCCAATCGTTCATGATATTTGGTAGGTAGGATATTAGTCGGCAGAAAATAAAACTCATAGAAAATCCCAACTAACTTTAAAAACACCAAAGTTATGGCATTTCCAATCGTTCAGTTATATGGCGGCTATAGGATATAGTCGACCGATCCTTATGAAATTTGGTAGGTCGGATTGATTGGCAAAATAAAACCATACCCAACTTCCTAACTTTACAAACACCAAAGTTATGGCTTTTCCGATCAATCAGTTATATGGCGGCTGTAGGATATGAGTCGCCGATCCTTATGATATTTGGTAGGTCGGATTGATTGGCCAAAAATAAAACCCATAGAAAGTCCCAACCTCAACTTTACAAACACCAAAGTTATGGCATTTCCGATCAATCAGTTATATGGTAGCTATAGGATATAGTCGGCCGATCCTTATGAAATTTGGTAGGTCGGATTGATTGGAAAAATAAACCCATAGAAAATCCCAACTTTCAAACTTACAAAACCCAATTCTTCCAATTTAACTTCAAACACCAAAGTTATGGCATTTCCGATCAATCAGTTATATGGTAGCTATAGGATATAGTCGGCCGATCCTTAGAAATATGGTAGGTCGGATTGATTGGGAAAAATAAAACCATCAGAAAATCCCAACTTCTAACTTTACAAACACCAAAGTTATGGCATTTAATCGTTCAGTTATATGGAACTATAGGATGTAGTCGGCCGATCCTTATGATATTTGGTAGGTCGGATGATTGGACAAATAAAAACCTATAGAAAATCCCAACTTCCTAACCAACAAACACCTACGCTTTTTCCGATCAATCAGTTTATAGCTTATCTGCAGAATAGTCGGCCGATCCTTATGAAATATGGTAGGTCTTAATAAAAAAATAAAACCCATAGAAACTATCAACTTCAAACAGTTCCAAAGTCAACCTAGTCAGCTATTAGGTATCTATAGAGATAGTCGGCCGATCCTTAGATATTTGTAGGTCGGATCGATTGGCCAAATAAAACCTATAAAAAATCCCAACTTCCTAACTTTACAAACACCAACGTTATGGCTCTTCCGATCAATCAGTTATATAGCAGCTGCAGGATATAGTCGGCCGATCCTTATGAAATTTGGTAGGTAGGATTGATTGGCCAAACAAGAAGGAAAAGCTATACCTAACTTTACAACCACCAAATTATGGCTTTTCCGATCAATCAGTTATATGCCTTCTGTAGGATATAGTCGGCCGATCCTTATGAAATTTGGTAGGTCGGATTGATTGGCCAAAAATAAAACCCAGAAAATCTTTAATAAAAAAAACCTTGAAAATCCAAACTTTCTAACTTACAAACACCAAAGTTATGGCATTTCCAATCGTTCAATTTATAGTGGCGGCTGTAGGATATAGTCGGCCGATCCTTATGAAATTTGGTAGGTCGGATTGATTGGAATTAAAAAAACTAAACCCATTGAAAATCCCAACTTCTCCCTTTACAAACACCCAAAGTTCATTTGGCTTTTCCGATCAATCAGTTATATAGCAGCTGTAGGATATAGTCGGCCGATCCTTATGAAATTTGGTAGGTCGGATTGATTGGGAAAAATAAAACCCATAGAAATCCCCAACTTTCTAACTTTAAAAACACCAAAGTTATGACATTTCCAATCGTTCAGTTATATGGCAGCTATAGATATAGGGCTGCGGATCTATGAAATAGGCCTGGAGGTATTTTGGCCATAAAACATAGAAACTAGAAAACCCAACTTACTAAAAACACCAAACCGTTATATGTTCTTTTCGATTGTTCAGTTATAGGCAGCAATATAGTCGCCCGATCCAGCTCAACCGACTTATATACTACTGCAATAGAAAGACAACTTTGGGAAAGTTAAGAAGATAGCTTAAAACTGAGGGACTAGTTTGGCGTAGAAACGGACGGACGGACGGACAGACGGACAGACGGGGACGGACAGACGGACAGACGGACATGGCTAGATCGACTCTTCTGGTGATGCTGGGATCAAGAATATATATACTTTTACGTTGAGTCGGTAATCTCCTTCATCTGCGGCAGTAAGGTGCATTTTGACTGAAATTATAATACCTTTCTCAGCGTTAAAGGGGAAAATACTAAATCCCAACTTTTATTCTAACTTTTTACAAACACCAAAATTATGGCATTGTCCAATCGTTCAGTTATACGTAGCTTTATAGGATATAGTCAGCGACTTCCTTAATATTTGGTAGGTCGGGGTGTTGATACACTTGATTGAAAAACCCATAGAAAGTCCCAAGTAACTCCCTAAATACACCAAAGTTATGGCATTTCCATTGTTCAGTTATATGGTAGCTATAGGATACAGTCACCCGATCCTTATAAAATTTGGTAGGTCGGATCGATTGGCCAAAAATAAAACCCAAAGTCCCAACTCCCTAACTTTACAAACACCAAAGTTATAGCATTTCCAATGGTTCAGTTATATGGTAGCTATAGGATACAGTCGGCAGATCCTTATGAAATTTGGTTAGGTCGGATCGATTGCCAAAATAAAACCCATAGAAAGTCCTTCAACTTCCTAACTTTACAAACACCAAAGTTATGGCTTTTCCGATCAATCAGTTATATGGCGGCCGTAGGATATATGTCTCCGATTGATCAAAATTTGGTAGGTCGGATTGATTGGGGAAAAAAAAAACCCGTAGAAAATCCAAACTTTTAACTTTTACAAACACCCAAGTTCAACGTTAGTTATAGGTAGCTAGTTGGGATAGTGTCGGCCGATCCTTATGATATTTGGTAGGTCGGATTGACTGCCTAAAATAAAACCCAGAAAAAGTTCCAACTAATCCTAACAAAACACAAAAGGTAGGCTTTTCCGATCAATCAGTTATATGGCGGCTGTAGATATAGTCGGCCGATCCTTATAAAATTTGGTAGGTCGGATTGATTGGGAAAGATAGCATAGAAAATCCCAACTTTCTAACTTTACAAACACCAAATTTATAGCATTTCCAATCGTTCAGTTATTAGTAGCCAGAAGGATATAGGCGGACGATCGATCCTTATGAAATTTGGTAGGTCGGGCTTGATTGGCCAATTGATTAAAAACCCTTAGAAAGTCCTAACTTTGACTGTACAAACACCAAAGTTAAGGGTTTTCCGATCAATCAGCGCTATGACGGCCAGAGATATAGTCGGCTGATCCTTAAATATATTTGGGAGTTGGATTTGGGAAAATAAAACCCATAGAAAATCCCAAATTTCTAACCTTACAAACACCAAAAGTTATGGCATTTCCCATCGTTTCAGTTATATGGTATCTATAGGAGATAGTCGGCCGATCTTCTGTGATATTTGGTAGGTTGGATTGATTGGCCGAATATAAACCTATAAAAAAACCAACTCCCTATTCTTCTAAACAAAACACCAGAGCTTTGGGCTTTTTCGGATCAGCCAGTTATATAGCAGCTGCAGGATATAGTCGGCCGATCTTAAGAAATTTGGGTAGGAAGGATTGATTAGGAAAATAACAACTATAGAAAATCCACCTCAACTTTAAACACCAAAATTCTTTACCACATTAACGTTCAGGTTATAGGGATATAGGAAAAGATCTATTAAGTCGGATCTTGATTTGGCAATTCAAAAATGTTACCCACAGAAAGTCCCAACTCCCACTTTTACAAACACCAAAGTTATGGCATTTCCTATCGTTCAGTTATATGAGTAAATAGGATAAGTCGCGATCCTTATGAAATTTGGTAGGTCGGGATCGATTGGCCAAAAATAAAACCCATAGAAAGTCCTAACTTCCCAACTTCAAACACCAAAGTTATGGCTTTTCCGATCAATCAGTTATATGGCGGCCGTAGGATATAGTCTTCCGATCCAGACGTGAAATTTGGTTAGGTCGGGTTTGATTGAGGAAAAAACATAAAAGAAAATCCCCAATCTTTTTAACTTTACAAACACCCAAGTTCAAGGAACATCCTTATGTTACTTGGTAGGTCGGATTGATTGCCCAAAAATAAAAACCCACAGAAGGTCCCAACTCCCTATCTTTCAAAACACCAAAGGCTGGCTTTTCCGACCAACCAGTTATATCGGCGGCTGTAGTAGGATATAGTCGGCCGATCCTGATATGAATTTTTGTAGTGGTCGGATTGATTGGGGTGGAAAATAGCTACCATAGAAATCCCAACTTGGCTTACGTTACAAACACCAAAATTATAGGCATTTCCAATCCGTTCAGTGGTAGCCAAAGGATATAGTCGGCCGATCTTACGTGATATTTGGTAGGTCGGATAGATTGCCTATTGATTGAAACCCCATAGAAAGTCCTTAACTTTACAAACACCAAAGTTATGGCTTTTTCCGATTAATCAGTTATATGACGGCTGTAGGATATAGTCGGCCGATCCTTATGAAATATGATAGGTCGGATTGATTGGGAAAAATAAAACCCATTTCGTAAAAATCCCAAATTTCTAACCTTACAAACACCAAAGTTATGGCATTTCCAACGTCTATCAGTTATATGGTAGCCTTAAGGAGATAGTCGGCCGATCCTTAAGATATTTGGTAGGTCGGATTGATGGGCGAATATAAAACCTAATAAATCCCAACTTCCTAACTTAACAAACACAAAGTTATGGCTTTTTCGGATCAGTCAGTTATATAGCAGCTGCAGGATATAGTCGGCCGATCCTTATTATGAAATTTGGTAGGGATGGATGATTGGGAAAAATAACAACCATAGAAAATCCCAATCTTTAAACTTTACAAACACCAAAATTATGGCATTTCAATCGTTCAGAGCTATAGGGTATAGGGCCGATTCTAGTATATTTGGTAGGTCGGATTGATTACATTGGACCAAAAGTCCCAACTCCCTAACTTACAAACACCATTTGGCTTTCCAATCGTACTTTGGTAGCTATAGATTTGGCCGATCCTTATGATATTTGGTAGGTCGGATTAATTGGCCAAAAATAAACCCATAGAAAGTCCCAACTTCCTAACTTTACAAACACCAAGTTATGGCTTTTCCGATCATACGTTATATGGTAGCTATAGGATATAGCCGGCCGATCCTTATGAAATTTGGTAGGTCGGATCGATTGGCAAAAAATAAAACCCATAGAAAGTCCCTATCTTCCTAACTTTACCAACACCAGAGTTATGGCTTTTCTCGATCAGTTATATGGTAGCTATAGGATATAATCGGCCGATCCTTATGAATATTTGGTAGGTCGGATTGAAAAATAAAACCCATAGAAAATCATCTTTCTAACTTACCAAACAGTTATAGATATATAGGATATAGTGGCGATTATAATATTTGGTAGTGGATTGATTTCAAAAATAAACCCAGAAGTCCCAACTCCCTAATTTTTACAAACACCAAAGGTTATGGCTTTTCCGATCAATCAGTTGTGTGGCGGCTGGAGGATATAGTCGGCCGATCCCTATGGGAAATTTGGTAGGTCGGATTGATTGGGAAAATAGCTACCATAGAAAATTCCAATTAATTGAAAGATTTAAGACTGAATATGAGCAAAGGATAAATGGCGACTTGATTTTGCGGTCGGATTGATTATGTCCTACTTTAACACCAAATAATTTTTCCTTATGAAATTTTGTATATGAAAAACACATAGAATAACTTTCTAACTTTACGAACAATTCAAATTTGTAGCATTTCTCAATCGACGGTTCTGTGGTAGCCAAAGGATATAGTCGGCCGATCCTTAATGAGATAATCTTGATTGGTATAATACTGATTCCATTGATTGAAACCCATAGAAAGTCCCTAACTTTACAAACAACAAAGTTATGGCTTTTCCGATCTCTTGACGGCTGTAGGTATAGTCGGCCGATCCTTATGAAATTTTGTAGGTCGGATTGATTCGGGAAAAAGCAAACCCATAGAAACCTGCCAGGTTTCTACCCTACGAACACAAAATTATAGCATTTCCAATCGTTCAGTTGTAAGGGCTATAGGAGATAGTCGGCCGATCCTTATGATATTTGGTAGGTCGGATAGATTGCCAATCGATTAAAAACCTATAGAAAGTCCCAACTTCCTAACTTAACAAACACCAAAGTTATGGCTTTTCCGATCAATCAGTTATATAGCAGCTGTAGGATATAGTCGGTTGATCCTTATGAATTTAGTAGGTGGTTGATTGGAAAATAACACCCATAGAAAATCCCAAATTTCTAAACTTTACAAACACCAAAGTTATGGCATTTCCAATCGTTCAGTTATACGTCAGGCTCTAGGAGATAGTCGATCGATCCTTATGATTTGGTAGGTCGGATCGATTGGACAAAAAACCATAAAAATCTATCCTAACTTTACAAACACCAAAGTTATGGCTTTTCTTCGATCAGTCAGTTATATGGCAGCTGTAGGATATAGTCGGCCGATCCTTATGAAATTTGGTAGGTCGGATTGATTGGAAAAATAAAACCCATAGAAAGTCCCAACTTTCAACTTAGATCTTATGAAATTTGGTAGGTCAGTTGATTGGCAAAAATAAAACCCATAGAAATCCCAACTTTCTAACTTTACAAACACCAAAGTTAGGGCATTTCCGATCGTTCAGTTATGGCGGCTGTAGGATATAGTCATCCGATCCTTACGAAATTTGGTAGGTCGGATTGATTGGAAAAATAAAACCCATAGAAAATCCCAACTTTCCAACCAGTCATTATATGAAATTTGGTAGGTCAAGTTGATTGCAAGGAAAATAAAACACATAGAATCAACTTTCTAACCTTTGAAGCCAAAATAAAACCCATTGAAAATCCCAACTTCTAAGTATAAAAACACCAAAGTTAAGGATTTTCCCGATCAATCGGATTATATGGCGGCTGTAGGATATAGTCCGCCGCGCATTACTCGAAATTCGGTAGGTCGGTTGACGGGAAAAATAAACCCATAGAAAACCCCAACTACCGAACTTTACAAACATGAAAGTTATGGCATTTCCAATCGTTAAGTTATATGGCGGCCATAGGATATAGTCAAGGAGCTATCCTTATGAAATTTGGTAGGTCGGATTGATTGAAAAAAATGCTCCATAGAAAATCCCAACTTTCTTACTTTACAAACACAAGTAAGGGCATTTTGTGATCAATCAGATATTGGCGGCTGTAGGATATAGTCGTGCGATCCTTGATTGGCCAAAATAAAACCATAAAAGTCCCAACTTCCCTAAATTTACAAACACCAAGTTATGGCATTTAAGTGTTCAGCCGATGCTTATGAAATTTGGTTGGTCGGATTGATTGGGAAAAATACAAAACCCATAGAAAATTCCAACTTTCTAACTTTACAAACACCAAAGTTAAGGAATTTCCAATCGTTCAGTTATATGGCGGCTTTAAGATATAGTCGGCCGATCCCTACTCTTCAAAATTTTGGTAGGTCGGATTGATTGGCCAAGAAATAAAACCCAAATAAATCCCAACTTTCTAACTTTACAAACACCAAGTTATGGCTTTTCCGATCAATCAGTTATATGGCGGCTGTGGGATATAGTCGGCCGATCATATATGAAATTTGGTAGGTCGGATTGATTGAATCAACTTTCTTGCTTTACCAAACACCAAAGTTGCCATGGCATTCCAATCGTTCAGTTATATGGCGGCTTTGAGATATAGTCGGCCGATCCCTATGAAATTTAGTAGGTCGGATTGATTGTAAAATAAAGCCATATAAAACCCCAACTTCCTAACTTTACAAACATGAATTATAGCATTTCCAATCGTTCAGTTATTATGGGAGCTATAGGATATAGTCGGCCGATCATATGATATTTGGTTGGGTCAGACTGATTGAAGGTATGAAATTTGGTAGGTAGGTAGGATTAATTGTCGAAATAAAACCCATAAGTACCATCGTCGTATCTTTACAGACACCAAGTTATGGCTTTTCAAATCAATTAGTTAAATGGCGGCTGTAGGATATAGTCCGGCCGATCCCCAATCGGCCGATTATGAAAAATGGTAGTGAGTCGGATTGATTGGGAAAAATAAAACCCATGAAAATCCCAACTTTCCCTTTTTACAAACACCAAGGTTATGGCATTTCCAATCGTTAAAGTTATATGGCAGCTATAGGATATAGTCGGGCGATCCTTATGAAATTTGGTAGGTCGGATTGATTGGCCAAAAAAACAAACCCATTGAAAGTCCCAACTTTCTAACTTTACAAACACCAAAGTTATGGCTTTTTCCGGTAATCAGTTATTTGGCTGTGGGATATAGTCGGCCGATCATATGAAATTTGAGTCGGATTGATTGAATCCCAACTTTCTTACTTTACAAACACCAAAGTAAAGGCATTTCAATCGTTCAGTTATATTGGCGGCTTTGAGATATAGTCGGCCGATCCCTATGCAATTTAGTAGGTCGGATTGATTGGCCAGAAATAAAAGCCCACATACTCAAACCCCCAACTTCCTAACTTTACAAACACGAAGAAAAGTTATGGCATTTCCAATCGTTCAGTTATATGGGAGCTATAGAATATAGTCAGCCCATTCCTTATGATATTTGGTTGGGTCAGACTGATTGAAATTATGAAATTGGTAGGTAGGTAGGATTAATTGTCCAA
>JAECXX010000199.1:600000-900062 GCA_018153305.1 Drosophila kurseongensis | reverse complement strand
AATCAAATAGTGCCCCAAATCATTTAAAACTTTGTAGGTCATCTTGGGAGCTTAAAAAATGTATTCAAACCAAATGTAGCAGGATCGCCTGTTACGCTACTGTTTATAGTTGCAAATGCACATATATAATAAATATAACAACAAGTATATTTCTAAGTTAAGTATAAGGCCAACGATCACTGTTATAATTATGTATATAAACGCAGATGTTATAATTATGTATGTATATCGAGATGTACTCGAAATGCAACTCTGAAAACGAGCGCGGAGAAAAAGAACGAAGGGAGGGTCAGTCGTCACAAGAAATAAAGACTGATTACAAATGAATATACCCAACGTGTATTTTTAATAACAGCATCACTTGGACCCCTACACAAATTTCAATTTAATAGGTTTAAAATTAGAGTTTAGGCCAAAAAAACGGGAAAAAAAACCATAGTGCTATGGTAGAAACAAACCAATAACAGCGGAAATGAATGAAAAACATAGAAAGACAGCTCTTAGAATTTTCATTACCGGCCTCAACCGCCAAATTTCATATACTATTTTCTCAATGAATCCAACTGACCACCAAATGCAATGGTCATAGTTCAGGAATTGAAAAAGGACAAAATAGAAGCGGTTAGAAGTTAGAAATACGTACGAGAGTAATACTAATAATAATTTTGTGTTAAGTAAGATAAAATTAATGCTTTTAGGCTTGGCAAAGAGTCGGTAGTAGAAATAACATGGTATAGTCTATTATAGTCGTTACACAGTACTTTAACGGTTCATGCATATCATAGTTAGATCTACTAATATTTAAAGTAAGAGGAACATAATTCCTGGTAATTCTATTAGGCACGGAGAAGTTTATGCGACCCAGTAACTCGGGACTCTCCACATCCCCGTGAATAAGTTTATAAATAAAAGTTGTGCCAAGCATCGTTCTACGGTTTAATTAGGATGGTAGATTAATTAGGAGAAGTCTACTAGAGTAGGATGGTAAAATAAGGCTTGCATTCCAGTTAAGGCCGCGTAGAGCAAATAATAAAAAGTTCTTTTGCACAGACTATATCCGGTCTATATGTACACCATACCGAGGACTCCAGGATTGGACGGACTAGTGAAATAAACAGTCTTTGTAACATAGGGATCATCGAATTCCTTTGACCACCTTTAAATAAATCCAAGTACTCCCCTGGCTTTATTCACCATAGAAGTAATATGGTCAAGAAGGACGCCAAGGTTATTAACATGCGTGATTCTTGACAACATTCTTATGAATGGGAATAAAAAATGAATCCTTGCAAATAAGTGGGAAATGAGAAGTATTCAAAAAATATTCTTAAAAATATGTAACATTTTCTTTTCTTTTTCTGATAACAATCATAATTTAAATGTTGTCTTTTTTTAACATAACTAATGTTTCAAAAAACTCGTCTCCCAACAGGTTTGGAATTTGACCACCACAACTAAATAATCTTTCAACTGGCGAAGTGCTGGGCAGAACTGTATTGTATTATAGGAATACATACAAAATGCGTTTATATTTATGTAACGCTGTTAAATTTTTGTCATGCTCAACGTGAGATATTGGGAGCATCTTGATTTTGATTTATTTTGTTCCTTAGAAAGTTCTTAGGTCTTAGCTTTCATGGCCTCGTACTCCGTGCAACTGCTTGGATGAACCCTCTAAAGTTGTGGATTAGTTTTTTTAACATTACGTCCAATTATTTAGAAATATTATTATATATATAATTGTGTGTATGTATATATAAAACCCACGGCATGAATAATTGTATGCACGTATCACTTCATTAATGTATTGTAGCATGTTACGGGTGAAAAATTCACAGGTCAGCGGATGGTCGATACGATCGTAGTTCAGCACGCGTTGCTACCGGATTCTGCTCGTTCGGGAAAGTGGTGGTGGGTTAAATCTTAACTACTCGTACTGCTGACTTCGCGTACGTAACTAATATCTGATTTCGCGTGCTTAGGGGGAATAGGGGCATAGATATACACTTTAATCAACTAAGGAAAAACAGATAGAAAAGAAATCAAGACAATCAATAAGAAGAAACAAATACCCTAGAACATGTTGACTTGTTGTTGTTGCTGTTGGTGTTGTTGTAGCAACGCTTTATGCCCGCCCTACCTTGACCATTCGTTCCGAAAAAAGATTATTTTGAAGAGAATGGTCCCTTGGTCAAGTCGACCTTCTAATACCCTGCCATATTTTTATTTTGCATGACCCCTTTTATGCCCGACTAGTGGAAGTTCATTTTGAATACCTCGTATTTATTCGTAATATATATTCATTTATAAGAGTTCGTTGGGAATAATATTAAAGTTATTGGATTTAGATTTAATGCAATTACCTATATTTAACAATTTATTTATATTTATTATTAAGTGAAGCTAATTTTATTTTAAAAGTCGTGAGAATGGAGCTGGGGGAAAGATAATATGGCGGAAAGCATTACAATAAGTAGTAAGTGTAATAATATAATAGGCTAAAATATATTTAAGTTGATACCAAAAGTCAAAAAAAATAATATAGAATATCTGAGATTCATGGCACTATTTAAATCAATGCTTTTTTATGCTTTGCATTGTTTTTTTTTTTTTGCATTTGCATATTTTTCTTTTGTATTTTGCATTTATTAAAACCTTTTTTTTCTTATCTCTGTCGGCTCAAAATTTGCAAACTTAAATAAACGGTACTTTTTACCAAAATCTAAGCAAGCCTAGCTTGTGATTTAAACTCACCGCTCTGTATGCAGTCCCGCGACGAAAGCGCTTTCGGCGACGATGCTATGGAGAGAGGGGGGGAATGCTGGCTGCTGCCTAGTTTTTATGCCTTGTTGTTTTTTCTTTTTATTATTTAATTTTGCTCACTCATTTTTTTTGCCAATTATTTTGTTATATTATTAAATACATTTTTTTTTTGTTTGTTTATATTTTTAACGTGTTTAGCACAAATACTTTAGCATTGTACTTTCTTGCCAAAAAAAAGGTTTATAACTTTTGATTTCACTTTTTCCGTATTTTCCTTTTTTTTTCTCCGCACTACTTTTCACTGCACCATTCTCTTACATTTTGACTTTTTGATTTTTCCCTGCTTGTGGTTTGGGACTTTACATTTCTTTAAATACTAAAAAAAATTACTTTTTCTCTAGGGAGAGAGTATAGATTGGGCCAACTAAAAAAAATTAGATTTTCCTTGCACTTTTTGTAGACGCTTTCCTTCTGTAGTCGCTTTTCCTTGGTAGGCGCCTTTCCTAACCCCGCCTGGGGTTAGGTAGAACCTCTGTAAGCCTCAGCCGACTTAATGCGAGCGCTGTTTTCGAAGACTAAATTGCAGCTGCAGCGAGCGCTGAAGAAGCAATTAAAGCTCGGCTTGGACGGCCGCGGCTGATCTGACGCTGCCTATGTGTAGGTATGGGTGCTGCTATGGGCACGCAGAAAGTATAATTTTGTAGCTACTTCCCTCCCTCGTATTTGCAAGCTGCTGGTTTGCCGATATCGGCCTGTCGCAACATATGCTGGGCTTTGCCCCCAGAACAAGGAAGCTAAGCGATATGCTCGCCTCTAGAAAATAAAAGGTTAGAATTTACCACTTCAAAGAATCGCTCGGCCTTTGATTAAATTACCTTTTGTTGTATATTAACAATAAGAATTGGTAATTATATATCCACTTAGGGGTTTGCCGTCGATGGATGGCTATATGCCTCTAAGATTTTTATGATTTTGGACTTGGTGAAACTAGTGCAGCGCGGCTGCGATGTGGTCGGTCCAAGAGTGTTCGCCAAATAGGCAGAGGGTAGAGTTCGGATCGGGCCCGTAACCTCGGCTTTTCCTGGACACGCGGCTTTCGAATTGTCAAACTGACAGTGACAGAGGAAATTTAGCTATTTTCTTCCAGTGTCGACGGGTGCACATATTGGCTAACTTCTGTCCCAGAAATCAAATCTCTTAAAACTCCAAAACTAATTCGCATATTTTTTATTCTAGTATTATTTACCTCAATTACTATTTTTAACTAGACCATATTTTAATATTATTTAAATTTCCATTATTGTTCTTCATTTTACCTTCTCGTTAGGTTTTACTCATAATTCAGGTTTAATCAGTTCATAGATAATTTCCTCTAATCATATGGGTGTATATGTCCCTGAGCCAGTGATTAACTTTGTCTACTGCTAATTGGCTGTTATTCTCGCATACCGGTGTGCTACAGCGATCTGTGTCTACTACTAAAAGTGTACGCGAAACTGTTGCATAATTTTAGGCCTAGAATTTTGTTTTGCAGCGACAAGCGCATCTACAAGACCCCCCCAACAAGATCACACTTTAGAGGGTGAATAACGCCCTTAAAAGAGTGATCCACGCTTGGAGCTGGATATCCCTTTGGCAGGATTATTGTTTAAGGTCCTTGCCATGAAATTTCCCAACGTACCGCCCTTGCAGGTCTTCAATTTCATAGTAGCTATCTCCTACCTTGCGTCTTATACGTGATTTTAAAAAGGTGGGTGCGAGTTTGGCGTTATAGCCCTTGACGAACTTACTTTGGGAGAAATTCCGTCTGTAAACTTCTTGACCTGTGGTGAACGCTACCTCACGGCTTCGGAGGTTGTACGCATTTTCATTCCGCTGATGCTGCTTCCTCATGGTTTCGCTCTATCTGAAAACTATCGTCTCTTTAAAAACAGACCTCTCGATCTTCCAGCATCTCTAAGTTACGTAGCAACTTATAAGTTGATCCATTTGTAATCATATGCTGGCCAAATGTCAACCTATAGGGTGTAGTGTTAATCGCCAAATGCGAGCTCGAACGCAGCGAACAACAAATTTTACTCAACTGCTCGTCCCAATTGGTTTGGTTTGGATGGATGTATGCCTTGATGGCCGCGATCACAGATCGATTCACCCTTTCCGAAGCGTTTCCCTGAGGCGCATATAGGGCTGTGTAAGCGTGGTGAATATTATATTTTTGAAGAAGTGCATTAAATGCATGCGATTTGAATTGCACGCCATTGTCAGATACTATCGACTCCGGGATGCCAAAACAATGCAGTAGGTCCTCCTCTAAGTATCTGAGAATAGCATCCGCCGTAAACTTCTTAATGGGCTTCAAGAATGGAAATTTGGAAAAATGGTCAAGCACCACAAACACTCCGATATGCCCAGACCGCGAGCGCGGGTATGGTCCCAAAAAGTCAACATATAACTTCTGGAAAAGCCGTTGCGTTTCGCCTGTTTTACCTAAGGGTGGCTTGAGACTAAAATTTGGGTGTTTGGTGCACTTGCATATTTCGCAGTTGTTTATATATGACCTTACGTCTGCAACTAAATTTGGCCAGTAAAAATACCTTCGAATTCTCTCTAGCGTTTTGTTTATGCCACAATGAGAAGCTAACGGATGATCGTGGGCTATCTGTAAAGCTGTTGCAATTAATCCCTTCGGCAGCCAAACCTTCCAAGCCATATCGTCTGCGATTCTATCCCCAGTTGCATGCTCCATTCTACGGTACAGGTACCCATCTTTGACTTTTACGTCCGGCAGCTGGGATTGATTCTGCTGTACTTTGTTCTTCAATTCCTCATAATCTTTGCTTTTAAAGTGCTCTGACTGTAAATCAATAAATTGATCTATCTCTAAAGCTGACAAGTCTTCCGTAAACATACGAGAAAGAGCATCCGGTACAATATTTTGACTCCCTTTTCTATGTTGAATCTCGAAACTAAAACCTTGAAGTTTAAGTGCCCACCTGGCCAATCTACTGCTCAAATCCGTTTGTGACATGAGCCATTTAAGCGATGCGTGATCGGTGATCACTGTAAATTTATGTCCTTCAACATATGCTCTAAACTTTTTTATTGCCATTATTGTTGCCAAACATTCTTTTTCGGTGACGGAATAGCTTCGCTGACATTGATTCAGCTTCCGAGACATAAAAGCGATCGGAACTTCATCTCCTTCCGAATTTAGCTGTACCAACACTCCTCCTATGCCAGTGTGACTCGCATCACAGTGAATAAAGAAGGGCGCCTGGAAATTTGCACTATGTAAAACAGGTGCCTCAACCATATGTTTCTTTAGCTCTTCAAAGGCTTCTTGTGCTGCCTCCGACCATTCAAACGTTCTCTTTTGCCTGAGGGCATCAGTCAAGGGGGTAGCGATGGTAGCATAATTTCTTATAAATTTGTGATACCACCCTGTCATCCCTAGAAATCTACGAAGCTGTTTCACTGAGCGTGGTACTGGAAAATCTACAATTGCTGAAAGTTTTTCAGGATCGGTAGCGATAGTTCCATGGCCCACAACATGGCCGAGATATTGGATTTCCTTTAAACAAAACTTACTCTTTTGCACATTTATGGTGATACCCGCATTTGAAAACTCAGAGGCAAGTTCACTTAACGTTTTGATATGTTTGTCAAAAGAATCGGACACAATTAAAAGGTCGTCCAAATAAACAAAAACTTCTCTTCTTTTATGAGCTGGGACTATTCGATCCATCAACTTAGACATGGTCTGAGGTGCATTGCAAAGCCCAAAAGGCATTACCGTATATTGGTAAAGAGGACGGCCAGGCACAGTAAACGCTGTCTTATCCCTAGATTTTGAGTCAAGAGGAATTTGCCAAAAGGCATCTTTCAAGTCTAGACTCGAGATATATTCTGCCTTTGGTAGGCGACTCAAAATTCCGTCTATAAACGGCATCGGATATGCGTCTTTAATCGTCACTGCGTTTACCTTCCGACTGTCTAAACAGAGACGGATCTTTCCAGGCTTACGTACAAGTACGACTGGCGAGGACCACGCACTGTTTGACTCTTCAATTACTCCCAAAGATAACATACGATCTAGCTCTTCGTACATCATGTTCTCTATGGCCGGTGAAACCGGATAATGCCGTTGTTTTATTGGACTTGCTTCGCCAACATCAATGCTATGGGACAGGACGGAAGTACGTCCAAGCCCTTTTTCAGCAAAGGAGGGAAACAAAGCAATCGTGGCTTCCAGCTGGTTTCGCTGTTCCCTGCTCAATGGACGCAACATTGGATCCTCAAGAGCAGATAGATCATGCCTAATTTGCGAAGCCCACGATGGTAGTAGGTCAAAACTGTTCCAAAAATCGATCCCTAAATAAAGATTTTGGGCCAAGGTAGGTACAATATAAAAAGTTATTTCCTTATCTTGATCTCGAAAGCCTACTTTGGTGGTTAGCCTGCCTACAATTTCCTGTGCTTTCCCATCTGCTGTCTTTACCGCACATCGAAACGGCTTCAAAATCTCCTGGCTAGTCCTAATTTCTCTAGCCAGAGGTCCTCCTATGCAACTAATCGAGGCTCCAGTGTCTAGCAGGCCGGTATATGTTTTACCTAGTAAAGATACCTCCGCGAATGGCCTGACATCATAAGGATTTTCGATTATTGCGGAAAGTACTTTTAAGCGCTCTTTTCTGCGTTTTTTAAAATAGCTACGGCGGCGAGTATATGGTCGAAAATTATGCGGTTGCAAATCCTTCAGATTGTCATCAGTGTTTTCTTCTTTTCTCGGTATGGTCTCGTCCAGGATATTGAGTAAGTCTGGGTAAATATTTGTATTAAGAATTGCTCTGGAAACTATTGATTCGCGGCCGGCTCGGTCGCAGAATGCTTTTTCCGAGCACTTCCGATTTGTGCTCGGGCAACCCAGTTTTTTGGACTCTGACATTTCCTACACGACGGTCGATACGTGTCTGGTTTCCCGCATCCATAGCAGAAAATCCGCCTCTCCGACGTGCAGTCATGGTATCTATGACCTGCAGCATTACAGTTCCAACACAACAATTCTATGGCTGCGACTTCATCTACCTCATGCCCTTCATCGTCTGACTCGGTTTCTAGTTTTGCAGCTATCTCACTAATATGTCTTCTCGGTTGAGGTCGATTAAAAGTAGCGTTGGGTTTCGAGACCTCCTGTTTAAAAATCTCATGCCTACGCACTGCCTGACGTAATTCTGCCACGGTGCTAATAGATACATGCAAAAGTTCATGTTGTATTTCCGTTAATAGGTTAGTCCTTAGTACCCCCAACATGTATGATTCGGTCATTGGCTGAGAAAGGTGATCCGCCATAGCGGATATAATCTGGTAATATTCGTCGAAAGATTCATTCGGTTTCTGTTTGCGCTTATCAATCGTAACTTGAATATCTCGATCTGTTCGCGCATCTTTAAACTGGGTCCTCAAGGCGGTGCGTAAATCTGCCCAGGTAAGGGTTTGCACACTTTTGTGATACCGCCAGAACCACTCGGCTGCCCTTCCCTCAAATAAATTGCTCGCGTATCCTGCCAGTAATTCTAGGTTTCCATCAAGCGTTTGCCGATTCAGAACCTCAGCTCGATATATAAAATCGTCTACGGATAAGAAGCCTTCGCCGGTGTATCGCAGCTTCCAGTTGGTCACAATTTGGCTAATACGGTCTGGCCTAAGGTCAGATGCCGTTGTGTGAAAACTAATTGGAGTGTCCCTATTTACTGGATGATTTTGCGTTGGGCTTTGATACGCTCCCACTCCTGCTCTATGTTCCCTTCTTTCAAAAGATACCCTATTCGGAGCTTGGCCTTGTTCCGACAGTCTCTGAAAACCCGTTTCTATGGCCCTTGCAAGCTGTTCCGATTGATTCCTTGCGACTTCGGCCATAGCTTCTGACTGCCTAAGTGCAGCGGCTCCCATTGCCTTGGTTATCGCCTGCACTATACTGCTCATATTGTTTTCCTCTGCATGCAAATCCATCTCGGATAAATCTTGCTGGTCTTGCTCTTCCGGGTTGTTTCCTAACGAATCTTCAGTTGACTCAACAGGGGTCCTACAGACGGGGCACACCTTACGGACTTGGGTATTAAAACAAACCCGATGAAAAGTGTGATCGCACTCGGTAGTCAGCAGTTGCGCTTTATATTCAATAGGCTTTGTACAGATATAACAGTGTAGAGCGATTTCTTCTTCCGGTATCGTTTCTGGACTACGCACTAAAGGCATTTTTATCTTTATTAATTATACTCAGACTTAAAAGTTAAAATTTTCAAAAATATGTAGCTGTATCTCAAAGTTATGCAGGGTCATGCAATTAGTTATTTGCGGGATTTGTATTAGTTTGTTCTAGTTATATACGAGACAAGTCCACTGGGTTGTGGTTTTGCACAGAATTCATTTTGTAGTACCAAACCACGTTTGAGGGTCATGCACTACGCCACAAACTTGTAGACAGAACGAGAAAACAAAAAAAATATTAAGGAAAGATATTTTAGCTAGAGCTAGCACTTATGTTGAAAGTAACTATTTTTCAATAGCTAAATCTGACTAAAACCATAGGAAAGGATAGAGGCATTCCATTTAGTCATGCCCTCTTTTCGACTCTTCCGGCTCTACTCAAAAAAAACAATACAAAGATGAAAATAATTATTTTAGCTAGAACTAGCACTTATGTTGAAAGTAGCTGTTTTCGATAGCTAAATGGGACTAAATATCTTTCAAAAAGTTTTCAGAAAAGGATAAAGGTTTTCCTTTTTTCAACTTTTCCGGTTCTACTTGAAGAAATAAATTCCCTACATCTTCCGTTGGTTGGAACACGGTTATCTGAAACCTACTTCCTAATCCCAACGTGGAGATGCTTTGCTCGACAATGTCTACTTTTACACAAACAGGGCTTTATGATTTTATCACCCTCAACCTGTCCGTTTCGTAAGACTATTGTCGATTTTATAGAAAAGGATAGTATAGATAATAGATAGGATTGATAAAAGTGTATAGAAATCATTGGCTTGCACTGAAAAAAATTCGAAATGTTTATTTTCAATTTGTATATTATAATTAATTTTATAAATTTTTTTTTTCCCAGTGTAGGTGGAGAAAGTTGATAGAGAAACGAAATTTGAAATTATATTTATCTTTTCAATTTATTATATTTATAATTTTATAAATGTTTTTTTTTTTTCAGTGTAGGTGTAGAAAGTTAAAAGAAATTAATAACAAAAAAAATTCCAGTGTAGGAGAAAGTTGAAAGAAATTAAAAGAATGGCTTGCCAGTAATCAGGCCACACGTTGCTGGGCGCCACAAATATTAGTTGTAGCATGTTACGGGTGAAAAATTCACAGGTCAGCGGATGGTCGATACGATCGTAGTTCAGCACGCGTTGCTACCGGATTCTGCTCGTTCGGGAAAGTGGTGGTGGGTTAAATCTTAACTACTCGTACTGCTGACTTCGCGTACGTAACTAATATCTGATTTCGCGTGCTTAGGGGGAATAGGGGCATAGATATACACTTTAATCAACTAAAGAAAAACAGATAGAAAAGAAATCAAGACAATCAATAAGAAGAAACAAATACCCTAGAACATGTTGACTTGTTGTTGTTGCTGTTGGTGTTGTTGTAGCAACGCTTTATGCCCGCCCTACCTTGACCATTCGTTCCGAAAAAAGATTATTTTGAAGAGAATGGTCCCTTGGTCAAGTCGACCTTCTAATACCCTGCCATATTTTTATTTTGCATGACCCCTTTTATGCCCGACTAGTGGAAGTTCATTTTGAATACCTCGTATTTATTCGTAATATATATTCATTTATAAGAGTTCGTTGGGAATAATATTAAAGTTATTGGATTTAGATTTAATGCAATTACCTATATTTAACAATTTATTTATATTTATTATTAAGTGAAGCTAATTTTATTTTAAAAAGTCATGAGAATGGAGCTGTGGGAAAGATAATATGGCGGGAATAATTACAATAATAATATTATAGTAGGAAGTGTAATAATATAATAGGCTAAAATATATTTAAGTTGATACCAAAAGTCAAAAAAAAATAATATAGAATATCTGAAATTCATGGCACTATTTAAATCAATGCTTTTTTATGCTTTGCATTGTTTTTTTTTTTTTTGCATTTGCATATTTTTCTTTTGTATTTTGCATTTATTAAAACCTTTTTTTCTCTATCTCTGTCGGCTCAAAATTTGCAAACTTAAATAAACGGTACTTTTTACCAAAATCTAAGCAAGCCTAGCTTGTGATTTAAACTCACCGCTCTGTATGCAGTCCCGCGACGAAAGCGCTTTCGGCGACGATGCTATGGAGAGAGGGGGGGAATGCTGGCTGCTGCCTAGTTTTTATGCCTTGTTGTTTTTTCTTTTTATTATTTAATTTTGCTCACTCATTTTTTTTGCCAATTATTTTGTTATATTATTAAAATTCTTTTTTTTTTTGTTTATAGTTTTACATGGTTAGCACAAATACTCTAGCATTATACTTTCTTGCCAAAAAGGTTTACAACTTTTGATTTCACTTTTTCCGTATTTAACTTTTTTTTTTGGCTCTACTTTTCACTGCACCATTCTCTTACATCTTGACTTTTGATTTTTCCCTGCTTGGGTTTTGGGACTTTACATTTCTTTAAATACAAAAAAAAAATTACTTTTTCTCTAGGAAAAGAGTATAATTTGGGCCAACTAACGAAAAAAAATTATATTTTCCTTGCACTTGTTTGTAGACGCCTTCCTTCTGTAGACGCTTTCCTTCTGTAGACGATTTTCCTAACCCCGCCTGGGGTTAGGTAAAACCTCTGTAAGCCTTAGCCGACTTAATGCGAGCGCTGTTTTTGGAAATTAACTTACAGCTGCAGCGAGCGCTGAAGAGGCAATTAAAGCTCGGCTTGGACGACAGCTGCTGATCTGACGCTGCCTATGTGTAGGTATGGGTGCTGCTATGGGCACGCAGAAAGTATAATTTTGTAGCTACTTCCCTCCCTCGTATTTGCAAGCTGCTGGTTTGCCGATATCGGCCTGTCGCAACATATGCTGGGCTTTGCCCCCAGAACAAGGAAGCTAAGCGATATGCTCGCCTCTAGAAAATAAAAGGTTAGAATTTACCACTTCAAAGAATCGCTCGGCCTTTGATTAAATTACCTTTTGTTGTATATTAACAATAAGAATTGGTAATTATATATCCACTTAGGGGTTTGCCGTCGATGGATGGCTATATGCCTCTAAGATTTTTATGATTTTGGACTTGGTGAAACTAGTGCAGCGCGGCTGCGATGTGGTCGGTCCAAGAGTGTTCGCCAAATAGGCAGAGGGTAGAGTTCGGATCGGGCCCGTAACCTCGGCTTTTCCTGGACACGCGGCTTTCGAATTGTCAAACTGACAGTGACAGAGGAAATTTAGCTATTTTCTTCCAGTGTCGACGGGTGCACATATTGGCTAACTTCTGCCCTAGAAATCGAATCTGCTAAAACTCCAAAATTAAATCGCATATTCTTATTCTAGTATTATTTCCCTCAATTACTATTTTTAACTATACCATATATTATTTCATTTTTTCATTATTTTTCTTCCTTTTTACCTTCTCGTTAGGTTTTACTCACAATTCAGTTTTAATCAATTCATAGAGAATTTCCTCTAATCATATGGGTGTATATGTCCCTGAGCCAGTGATTAACTTTGTCTACTGCTAATTGGCTGTTATTCTCGCATACCGGTGTGCTACAGCGATCTGTGTCTACTACTAAAAGTGTACGCGAAACTGTTGCATAATTTTAGGCCTAGAATTTTGTTTTGCAGCGACAAGCGCATCTACAGTATTTATGAAATCCTCAATATATTGTGCATATGTATATGCCGTATGTTTACATACATACGGAATTTTTGGCGCCAAATACACTTTCCCTCTTGTAAATATTTAGGCGCGCAATAATTCCGTATGTAGAAACATTTGACTATATATTGTGCATATGTATATGCCGTATATTTACGTACATACGGCATTTCTGCGCGCTAAATACACTTGGGTTTCATAAATACATCGATGTAGTGATACGTACATGTGTATGTACATACGTACTCAAAATTATATAAAATAAAACTGCGATTTTACCCTTTTTCAAATTTTCTTTCTCAAATATGTATATAAGTTAAGTATATGTACATATCTTACACATAAAAAAACGCATATGGCTTACCTTAAGGTGTTTTTGGAGATTTCCTGTCGATTTCATCGAATTTGATTGTTTTATTGAGACACAACAAGCACTTGCTTTCTTAAATGTCGCAGTCAGATTTGGCTATTTTCTATCAGAGCATTGTTCAATGCCTATGTAAGTACCTTAATAATTCCAAACGTATATACAAATCTGTAGCTAGGTAAGGTAAAAAGTATCCAATTATTATTAAATAATTATTATATTTAAACCTGGGTAAGGTAAAAGGTACCACTAAACCGTACCTAGCTACGTACCCAGGTAGAAGTATCTAGGTATGTCCCAACAGTGGTCGGGACCCGGTGAATAGACTGGTTTAACTTTATGGAAATATGTAAGTCGATTGCTAAAAGAAAAGATGATAAGGTCAAGTAGAAGTACTTATAATTCCACTGTACTAGTGGTTCCAAAAAAGGGTTTTAATGAAGATGGAACTCCAAAGCTCAGACTCGTAATAGATTATAAAAAACTTAATGAAAATGCTATACCTGATAGATATCTAATGCAGGACCCTTCAGTGATTTTTTAAACTCTTGTAAAAGCCAAATACTTTGCAACAATTGACTTGGAATCTGGATTTCATCAGATTCACATGAATGAACCAGACATTCAGAAAACCTAATTTTCAATAAACAATGAGAAATACGAATTCCTAAGAATACCGGTTTGACAAACTCTCCTAGAATGGATGGAGCGATGGATGACATTTTAAGAGAACAAGCGGGTAAAACATGTCAAGTTTATATGGGTGACATTATTATATTTTCAAAAACAATTGAACAACATTACAAAGATTTAATTGCCATAATTAAAATATTGCTGAACTTTCTTTAAATAAGAAAAAAACTTTCTTGGTTACGTTGTTTCTCACAATGTGATCAAAACCGATCCAGGAAAAAATTTCTACAATTGTAAAATATCCAATCCCTATAAATATTCGAGAGCTTATAAGCTTCCTAGGCCTAACAGGATATTACAGAAAATTTGTGCAAAATTACGAAAATATAGCTACAAAATATTTAGAAGGCCAAAATGGCAAAGTATTTAAAAAAACATCACGTAAAACTTTAATACAGTTTGATGATTTAGCTGTTAGAGCTTTTAACGAGCCTAAAGAAAATTGAATGGAATAATTAAAACTAGTACAACCAGACTATAATAAGAAATTTACCCTAACAACTGATGCTTCTGACTTACTTACTGATGATAAAAAAACGCAATGGGGTATCTTTATTCTTTGCAGATCCTCGACATAGTACGGCCAACGGACAAATGAGAGGGCACACTCTACCTTAACAGAAATTGCTCGCTGCATTAAAGACGAGCTTAATTTAATTGATTATTCTGAAATTATAATTAGAGCAGCACAAAAATATAATTTAACAATTCACTCAATAACCAACCAACGACCCTTTGATATATTATTTAATAAAATGATGAAACTCCTAAATTATTGCAACAAGCTCAAGAGAAATCGTTGCATTTTCACAATAAAGATAGACAAAATAAGAATTATCATGTAGGCGAGGTAATTTACGAAAAGAAACACGGGGAAAGAAACATGACAGTAGGCCCAAAGGGTCGAAGATCGACATCAGAACCTGAAGGACTTCTCTTTTCGTTGGGACGGCAGGATCGGTAAGGACTTCTCGCTTAAGTCTTGATAATCTGCAAATAAACGTATTTAAGTTTATGTGGGTCCCAGTACATATCCAAAACGTTTTTTGTTGCACCGAACTGCACTGGCTCCTGTTTTTTGGCGTCTCCATCGTTTTTAAGATACGAGAGAACTGTACTGGAATTTTACGCCCAGTTTCGAATTTCAAAGCCGCCTTTGGAGTGGACCTCTCTTACTTGGCTGGATATTTCGATGGCTTTCTGTTCATCACTCATATTGTCGATAAAGTCGTCGAAATAGGGCGCACGCTGAATCACATCCAAGGCTAACGGCAATTGCTACTGGTGGACTAAAGCACTTTTGTCGCGCACGTTATTAGCTATGAATGGTGCGCGACTTATACCAAAGGTCATGCCACGCATGACGTACGTGTTTATCTTATTTCGGTTGGCATCATACCAAAGAAAGCGCTGGGAATGGATTTCCTCCTGGCGAATGTTGATCCTGTGAAACATTTCGGCGATGTCACCGCTTACGGCGACTTTTCCGTCTCTGAAGGCATATTCCATTTGTTTTTGTTGCCGTATCCTAGACGAGCCTGGCTTATTCGGATTTAGGGCTATAAATATGGGTAAGTACCAGGTGCGAGTTTCTTCTTTCTCCGCCTTCTCGTCAGACAGTTGCTTGGCGTTTCCTTTTTCCTTTGGTAAGAAGATTTTTGATTTGGTCGTCGATTTTCGTAAACAGGTCCGATCCCCTCAGAATTCTGGTTCTCAAGCATTGTAGGCGCTTTAGAGCGGTAATGCAACTTTCGGGAAGTTTTTGAAGATCATTCCGCCAAAGAAGCCACACATCTTATTTTCTACATTTGTTTTGGCAAGTCTGCTCTAGGATTTCGACTGCTCGTTTGTCCTCGCTTGAAAGTAGTTTTTTAGGCAAAATTGTCCCGAGGTTGAAGTGCTCTTTTACTTTATCATGAAGCTTTTGCCAGTTACAATCGCAGTGGTGCATGTCACGTATCTGACGGTTTGAGTTTGCCGAACCTTGGATGGTCCACCCTAACATGCACTTTGACGCTATTGGGTCGTTCCATTTGTCTCGCTGATCCTGCGAGAAACGGCTATTTTCCAATTGTTTGTTCCAATTAATAACATTGGCTGCGCGGAATAGGTTTATAATTGCAAATTCTTTAGATAGCTGTACTTACTGCGCAACTCATCCATTTCAACGGTTTGCTTTGGCAGTGCAACGTTTTTTACAATCTGAACGTTGTTGAGCCGTTAACGTGTTTCTGAGCTAACGTCTGAGATTTGGATTGATGCTCGCGCAATAGTATTTTCGAACAGGGTTGTTTCTCCAGTCCACTGTAAACCAATCGGTGACGGTGCATCTATTAAGGTAACAGATTATACTTCATCCAGAAAAGCGAACATTTTGATTTTTTTTCAGCATAATGTAGAGCTGCGGGTACAATTCGGACGAACTTGCTTCCTTCTACGTCCCCTTGGTGTGTGCTTACATGTCTTTGATTTTCCGTTTCGTTGGCTATATTGGGAACATTTTCCGAGTATAGTAGAGGGTGATGCTTTCTTGTACAACCGTTTACTCCGCACTCCTTTGGACCTTCAAGCATCGAAAACAGGCGTTCCCGGCTTCAGCGACTTGCCATCTCTGTTCTACGGCGCTGGATTTAAATTGTTCTCATTGTGTTACACAATGATTTGTGGATGCACTTTCGTTTAGGCTGTTGCTGGACTGTAGAACCCTAGCTCGAACTGGCTGCGCAGCTATTATGGGTATTCACAGAACTATTCCTGTGAGAAAACGGTGTCACAACAGTCGACGCCGCCTGCACTATTTTGTAGAGCCAGTCGATGAAAGCCTTAATGGGAGAGACCGATTCGTCGCAGGGGTTCATCGCCCAAGACGAGTTTGTGGTTACTTGGAAGTTTGTCTACAAGGTCCTTCACTAACATTGGGTTGTTTACGTGCGCTCCTAGGCTGCATGCTTCGATCGTGGCACAAATCTTTAATTCATTCCAATTTTTCTCTGGGTCGTGGAAGCTTCCTTACCTTGTCGATCATCTTCTCCAGGATGTGCTCGGGTCTCCCGAAGAACATTTTCAGCATGCTCGATACTTCCGGAACTAGGCTAGGAAGTATAAGCTTAAACTTCCATTTCGCATGCCGTGCCTTTTAGACACTTTTGTAGACGGATCATGTTTTCAACATTGATAAACAATGGCCACTCCTCAGAATCCCCGAGGAACGAAAAAAGCTCCATCGATATAGCTTGTCTTGCTGCGATTTCTTCGGAAGCTTTCTTTTCACCCAACATGTTGAGCATTAGCTTGCTTTTGTTGACGTTAGAATTATAGTCGGGGATAATCTGTTCGTTGCTGGGTTTATCCATTTCGATGAGCGCATCCACTAGCTGTGGCTTATTTTGGTTTACGCATAATGAGTTGGAGTTGTCGAACTGATTTGGAGGCGGTGATCGTAGCATCCTTCTAGGTGGGTTTTCAGAACTACCTCCAGCAAGACACGGATAGCAATTCCAATCCGTATCCTCGACGTCGTCGCCGACACCTGCACAGCGAAAATGGTACCAACTGTCACAACTGTCGCATTGAGCCCAGCTTTCCTCAGTTCCTGTCGCTTTGTTCTTGCATATTCCACATACTTCTTCGCTCATCTCTGTTCACTTTTCAGGGTAATGTGAACTTGGCATGTGGCAGAATTGTATTTGTGTGCGTAATTTCTGTGGTTTGTTGGCTCCGTTTACATATTACGTTTTACTTACCTTACGTTCAAGAAAGGGATGCGATCGCGATTTCACAATATTATGGCTAATAGGTAATGCGTCGCTCCGTAATTGTACAGTTATAACGGCAACCGCGTGTGCACAAAGTTTTAAGAATGTTGTTAGGTCATGCCGCAGCCTAAATAAATTCTTAAAGTTTCAAATCTTAACGTAAACTAAATTCTCGATGTTTGCCTTTGCCTTTTCTATTTGCCCTGCGTGGCAACTCTTTCAAGAAAATTGCTACTCCTTTTGAATTCCTTTGCCGATCGCTGCCTGGCCCTTTGTCCACGGCAATCATCTACTTAAGTTCTGTTCGATTTTGTACTCGCTCGCTGAAGGCACGGTCGCAAAAGGCACAAACAAATCGGTCTGCCTGCCCAACTAATTAATCTTAAACAGAAACATTTAACTTTGTAATTAAGACCTTGGTGTCATTTAGAATAAATTTAGTAAATATTCAATTGAAATCTTGTGCGGTTTATTTTAATTGGGCACCATCAAAGGATAGCGTTAGTGAAAAAGCTCACTGACCCAACATTTTGGTGACCCCGACGTGATATATAAAACAATAAAAACTAAAGTGTAATTTTCGTTCGTTTGATTGATCGCGCATATACATAACCTGAAAGTTCTATGTACATAAGCGCAAGCGGTCATACATAAACTCCGCTAGAAACTCACATCGCACCCGCCCCCGCGCATCGTAGAGAATATTTTGGTTTCCTCTTTGTGCCTTCGTTCCCGCTTTGAAACGTTTCTACAGAGGCGACCAAACGTTTTGTTCGCGAGTTCGTTGTACCCCCTTCCACCGCTATATTGCCATTTATGTGCAAATAGACGCACCTACATACATATGTACATTCCGTTAGTTTTTCGGTGGCCAAGAGTTTTGGTACAGCACGCACTGCACAGTGGAATTTAATTATTTTGCTGGTGATAAAAACTGAAAATAATAAAATAAATATACTAAAATGTCAACCGAAACAACTTTAGCTGCTCCAGTTCATGGAGTGAAGCATCTTAAATTGAAGGCTGAATTAATGCTTTCTAAAGCGAAATCCTCTGAGAAGGCCCTGTCTGTTGAGGAGCTCCAGGCGATGAGTGAGGAAGAATTGGAGCTTCGTGTTAAGCTCTCAGAGGAGAATAAGGCTGCATTTGCCCAGGTCCATGACAGTCTTGAGGAGCTGGATTTTAATGAAATCGGCAGCCAGGTTCGCGATGATTTTGAAGAGCTCATCATATCAATACCAATCATGCTAAATCGAGAACTGGGTAAGCGTCAACGTCCAGCACTTCGAAGTATTACGCTCAGGCTAGAGCCATCTCTGGATTTCCATTCCGTGCCGGCTAAAAGATCTCATTTGCCTGAATTAAGATTGCCTGAATTTTCTAATGGCTATACTGAATTTGCCGATTTTCAATCCATGTTTAAGGCTATCATCGACAATGACGTAGAGCTTACTAACATTGAGAAGCTGCAGCATTTAAAGTCTTGCCTGAAGGGTTCCGCCATGGATACAGTGCGCTCATTAGAAATTTGTGATAGCAACTATGCTGTAGCTTTGGATTTATTGAATGTCCGTTTCAATAATAAGCGACTAATTTTCCAATCCCATATAACTGCAATTTTGGGTCTCCCTAAAGTAGACATGCGGTCCGCAGCGAAGCTGAGAGATATCTCTGATAAAATAAATGCTAATCTACGTGCTCTTCAGTCAATGGGCTCGGTTGAGCAAATTTCAAATTGTATTCTGGTTCATGTTTTACTCCAAAAATTAGATAGCAAAACTCAGGCTAATTGGGAAGAATCTGCGGCTATTGATGAAATTCCTTCGATTGATCAATTTACTACATTTTTGCAGCATCGTACTCATACAGTCTACAATCAGGAAGAAGTCGCAACAAAAGCATTTTAATTGCCACTAACACTTTTGGAAATGGATGTGTTGTGTGCGACAACAGTGGTCATTCAATTTTGTAACGAACTGTTTTTCTTATGTTTTGCTCGCTACGAAGTTCGTGCGGCTAGCTCAGTAGAATTTGTGCGTTCGTCCCACCAAATTTATATTAAACCGTGACCGCCCGGTTAACAGTAGCAACACTTCTGAATTCAGTTAAGGAGGCGTTTATTTATGGCTCTGGTTTACAATATTTGTATGTATCTTGTGCCGGTGATGCTCCTGCGACGTCGCTCGGTGATTCCTCGCTGCTGGTGGTCTTAGCCGCTCCGAGTACTTTCGCTGCCACTCGTAGACGAGGGCGTGGAGTTGGACCGTTGGGCTTAGGGAAGCGTCACCGTTCTCAGACTAGGGTGAACAGGCACCACGCTCGCAAGACCTTCGTCTTGCCAGCCGCAGCCTCCTGTCCCTTGCTCTGTCCCGGCCGGTCCCGCCAGACGCTCACTCAGTTTCCTTTGACGCTCCGGTACTACGGCCGGATTACGTCAGCAGTCCCTATAGCCAGCACCCAGAGAAAGACGAACGTTCCACCCTGGCCTTTCCTCCCGACTGTTGCGATCGTACCTGAGGTTTGGCTCTTGTTGCGGTCTCTGGCGGCTTGTCCACGTCGTCGTCCTGAGCGATCGGCTGCGGCTTTGTTCCACGTCGCTCCCTTGACCCGTTGCTCGTGCTGCTCACCCTGCTGGTATTGACGTGCCGAGCTAAGTCTGTTTATAACCGGCGCAGCTGATCGGTACTACGGCCGACGCAGCTGAACTAATCGGTATTACAGCCAATGTAGCCGGACTGGTTGGTATTACAGCCGGCACAGCTAGCCTGATTGGTATTACAGCCAATGCAGCTAAACTGACCGGTATTACAGCCAACTTAGTCGCACACAATTAGACAAATCGGTATTACAGCCAATGTAGCCGGACTGGTTGGTATTACAGCCGGCACAGTTAGCCTAATCGGTATTACAGCCAATCAGCTAAACTGACCGGTATTACAGCCAACTTAGTCGGACCAATCGGTATTACAGCCAATCTTGATCCTTTGCAGACTTGGCCGTGTGTTGCCTTTCGAGGACTCAGCCACCTGTGTCTCAATTCGGTGACTTGCTCGGTCCCGAACGTCTCGACGTGGCGATCTTGTTCCCGGCTGGTTCCTACGGTTGTATATTCTTGACTTTGACTTTTATTAGACGTTGTTCCCTCGCGGCTTGATGCTCGATGACTGGTCCTGATTCCAGCGCTGGGCCCGTTTATATAGGCCTCCGGGTCCCGTTAATCCTCGGCCATTCCTTTTCTTCTCTCCACTCCAAGGTCCAAAGTCCACGGTTTTACCGTTTGACCTTTCGCCCTCTGCACACGGCACCACACTGAAGTCCAAAGTGCAGCGCTGTACCTTTCCTTCCTTGCTCACGGCACGCCTGCGCTCTCTGGACTCTCGCTCTGACTAGTGCCGTCTCGCTCTGGCGTCTCTCTCCGCTCCATCTCTCCCAATCTCTCCAAACTCTCTTTGGGTTCGTACTCTGTACTTTCTCTCCTCGTACTCTCCAACTGCTCTCTCCAAACTCTCTTTTCCTGCGTTGCCGTTACTACGCGAAGTAGTTGCGTAAGTAGCAACTGGCAGGTTTTCCATGCAGTTATTTTTGAGATACTTTGTGTGGAGTTATTTAACTCCTCACATTCCCCTCTTTCTTCGGATAACGAAAGTGAGCTCGATCCTCCTCTCCGGCTGTTACCCTGTGTATCCTTCTAGCCTTCGAGTCCTCTCGTTCGTCTCCCTGCTCTGGTTCGGTCCTTCTCGAATTCTCGTTGATCCTCTCCGGCTTTTATCCTGTGTATCCTTGTTGCCTTTGAGTTTTCTTGATCCTCCTATTGACGCCCACAGCTCATTGTTGAGTTATACTGCGCCGATCCGTATTCCTTGACTTTCTCCCTCGAAGCTTCCCTCGTCGATATATGCTTCCTTAAATCCCGATGCTGCCGTCGAAATTTTTAAATATCCCGCTCCAACCTTGTTCGCGGTCTCCTGTGGTTCGTCTTGGTCACACTAATCCTTTGCGATCGATAACATGACTTGCATATCGTTATTACCTTGGGGTGGCGTTGCCACCTCATTATCGCGATGTTTATTAGTGTGCCTCTCATATGCCGATAATTCCAATGTCTCGTGCCCATCGATCGGCTGTTACACGATAGTGCCAATCGACCGCCTTATATCGCTGGCGCCCCCTTCCCTAAGCTCATGATGACGCGGAGAATTTTTCTTGCCGGTAAGTTTTCTCTTTTAATTTTCCATTTCCCCTTTCTCTTAATTTGCTTTCTCTTTAAACCCCCCCTTTCCTTCGACTTGCCCTTGGACCGTGGCCCTCGCCTACGGGCGGAGATGGAAAACAAAGAGGATAAAAGGTAACATGGATTGACTGCCGCTACGATCGTTCCCCCCCCCCGCTCTTCAGCCGCTACCCCTCCCCATCATTTCGAAGTACACGTGAGTTTGTGCCTTTACTTTTCCTTTTTTTTTTTTTTGCTCAACTGATTTGCCTTCTTTTTTCTGTTTTCAGCTGAACGGCTTTCCCAAGGAGATAATGACAAAGATGACCTGGGACATATATGGACTGCCGCCACGACCACCCCCTTTCATCCCAGCAGCTACCCCTCTCCACCATTCTTTGATGTACTGGTGAGTTGTACCTTTGCTTTGGTTTTGGCATTCAACTGATTGGTTTTATTTTTTTTCAGATGAATTGCTCTTTCCTTTTTTTTTTGTAAATAAACTCCCCAGCTTTTTATGGCGTTATTATTTTAAGTGTTTGTGCTAGTTTTGTCCGCGTTTCAATTCCCAGTGTCAGTGTTTACGTGTGTGATAGGGTTATTTTATATATATTTTTTTTTTTTTTGATTTTTATTAGCAATCGAAACGGCGAACACTAACTTGGCCAGAGGCCGCCAACCGGATGCGGTATTTCTTGCAGCCTATTTCTGCCATCACGCAGCGTCGGCCCCCTCGTCGCCTGGCATGCTTTATCACCGACTGCTCCAATAGACCGACTGGCCACTCCTCCTCGGCGATATCCTGCCAGGATCCGCCCTCCGTCCGGGACGCCATCCGCACCAGTGCGGGCCTGGCCACTGGGCCGCGTGCCTCTGGGGCGGAGATCTGCCGCTGGAATTTGGGCCTCGGGTTGTCCGTCGGTGTCGGCCACACCCATGGCCCTTTCTCCAGTACATCTCCCTTCTCCGGTGTCGGCGGCAACCACCCGGCGTCTTCGCGGCGCACCCTGGGGTCTCGCGGGTTTGCCTTTGGAGTATCCTGCGCTGGGGTCTCCGTCTCCTCCGTGGCCATCGCCTCGTCGCTGGCCAGGTCCACGTGACTGTGTGTTGCCGCCACTGGACGCCGCCGGCCACAAACGCATTTAGCGCATGCGCGACGTGGGCCTGCGGGATCTCTGTGCGGCAGTACTGCCACTGCTCCTCCCCTCCTCCTGGTCTGGGAACCTCCTCCTCGGTGTGTTCCTCCGGTTCCTCCTCTTCGACCTCCTGGCCGTGCCTAGGCGTGGGCGGTCGAGCCGGAGTCCACTTCGGTGGGTGGGGGTTCTCCGCCTCTGGATGACGTGGAGGGGGGCTGGGAGCGGAATCCCGACTGCTGTCCTCGGGCTCTTCTCCCCGGACCTCCTGGTCATACCGTGGCGTGGGCGGTCGTGCCGGGGTCCACTTCGGTGGGCGTGGGAACTCCGCCTCCTGCTGACGTGGTGAGGAGCTTGGAGCGGGATCCCGGTCGACATCCTCCGGCCATTCTTGCGGGCGAGGGGTCGGAGGTGGCTCGTGCCAATTTTGGGAATGGGGGTTTGGGTTCGGGTGGGGAACCCATCCATCCGACTGGGCCCACTGGCTCGGGGCCTCGTGTCCACGACTGGCACCTCCGTCGTCGTCGGATCGGGGGGTCGGGGGAATTCCCTGCATCCCTCCTGGGATTAGGGGGCACCGCCTCCACCAGAACCTCGCCCGACCACAGTTGGCGTTCCTCCTCTTCCCACTTCTGTAGCCGTTGCTGCCATTCGGGGTTCATGGCCCGTTTCTCCTCCTCCGCCCTTCTCTTGGCCTCCTCAGCTTCCGCCTCCTTCCGGGCCTTCTCCTCTCCTCGCTTGAGGCGGTACGCCTCCTGGATGATGGCTTCAGCGGCGGCTTGCTTCATCCGCTCCCATTCTTGCTGCGCGGTCTCGAGGTCCTTCTTAGCTGCTCTGCGGTCCTCGTATGGGGCTCTCGTCGTCCGCATCCGCTCGACCTCGTCCCTCATCATCTTGACTCTCGCCTCAGCCATCTCCAACGAGGTGCTTCCGCTGCCCTTTGGCCTCTTCGCCGCACCCTTAAATGTTCGGGCGTATCCCGGCGGGATTGCGTCGAACTCCGGATTCCGGGCCCTCTTTAGGCGCCATTCCCGCCTCTCCTTGACCGGGTCCTCGGCCCACTCCACGTCGCTCTCGTCCGAGGTGACTACGGGCTCGGGCTCCGAGCGAGCTTCATCGTCCTCGGCACCGCGCCGCGGGGTTTGGGTGGGCCGGAAGATAGGCAGCGGCCTAGCCTCCGACCGTCCTTGCTCCGCGACGGGTCCTTCAGGACCTCGCTGAAGTGCGGCCTGCCTCCTTGCTGCTGCTCTTGTAACTCGGGTACTCATGTTGACTTCTTGATTTGATTTGTCCGTTCCCTTGCAGTTCCCTTTACCATGAAGCCTCGGTTTCGGGGATTCCTTTTATGCCGTACCGTTATATCCCTATCGGCTCTCTTTGCGGCTTATGTCTTCTCTTTTGGGGAGGCCGTTTTCTCTTAACCCTGCGTGTCTGATGCTGACACTTTCCTCCGATGCCTAGGTCTTCTTTCGTTTTTGGCTCGGTCTCTTCAGTTACCTTTTGGTGGTCGTTGCTGGCGCATGGTTTTCCTAGCTTTACGGTACCCAGTACCGTCTCTCCCCTTTCCTCGGTGACATGTATTCTGTCGTTGCTTTCCACGTGTTTTCCTTGTGATCGTTTCGCAGGTCCGGTGAATGCTTTCGTTGATAATGTCCCTTTTTCTTGGGTGTATGCTCTGTTGACTCCGGTCTTTGGCCTGACGTAGAAACGGTTGCCTCTGCCCCATGCGGTCTTGGACGCTGGTTGTTCTGCATTCGCTTGACGATTAAACGATATCCTGTCTGCCTGCCCACATCCTTTTCCGTTGACTCCGGCTTTGTCCTGACGATTAAACGGGTTCTCGTAGTCCCGATCCTTTATTCGTCGTTGACTTAGGTGTATGCTGACTTGATCAGAGTTCTTGCTCGTGTTGAGGCGTGCTCCGTTGACTCCGGTTTTGGCCTGACGACTAAACGGATGCTATTGTCTCATGCGGTCTTGGACGCTGGTTGTTCTGCATTCAATTGACGATTAAACGGTATCCTGTCTGCCTGTCCACATCCTTTTCCGTTGACTCCGGCTTTGTCCTGACGATTAAACGGGTTCTCGTAGTCCCGATCCTTTATTCGTCGTTGACTTAGGTGTATGCTGACTTGATCAGAGTTCTTGCTCGTGTTGAGGCGTGCTCCGTTGACTCCGGTTTTGGCCTGACGACTAAACGGGTGCTATTGTCTCATGCGATCTTGGACGCTAGTTGTTCTGCATTCGCTTGACGATTAAACGATATCCTGTCTGCCTGCCCACATCTTTTTCCGTTGACTCCGGCTTTGTCCTGACGATTAAACGGGTTCTCGTAGTCCCGATCCTTTATTCGTCGTTGACTTAGGTGTATGCTGACTTGATCAGAGTTCTTGCTCGTGTTGAGGCGTGCTTCGTTGACTCCGGTTTTGGCCTGACGACTAAACGGATGCTATTGTCTCATGCGGTCTTGGACGCTGGTTGTTCTGCATTCACTTGACGATTAAACGATATCCTGTCTGCCTGTCCACATCCTTTTCCGTTGACTCCGGCTTTGTCCTGACGGGCCTGGCCACTGGGCCGCGTGCCTCTGGGGCGGAGATCTGCCGCTGGAATTTGGGCCTCGGGTTGTCCGTCGGTGTCGGCCACACCCATGGCCCTTTCTCCAGTACATCTCCCGTCTCCGGTGTCGGCGGCAACCACCCGGCGTCTTCGCGGCGCACCCTGGGGTCTCGCGGGTTTGCCTTTGGAGTATCCTGCGCTGGGGTCTCCGTCTCCTCCGTGGCCTTCGCCTCGTCGCTGACAGGCCAGGTCCACGTGACTGTGTGTTGCCGCCACTGGACGCCGCCGGCCACAAACGCATTTAGCGCATGCGCGACGTGGGCCTGCGGGATCTCTGTGCGGCAGTACTGCCACTGCTCCTCCCCTCCTCCTGGTCTGGGAACCTCCTCCTCGGTGTGTTCCTCCGGTTCCTCCTCTTGGACCTCCTGGCCGTGCCTAGGCGTGGGCGGTCGAGCCGGAGTCCACTTCGGTGTGTGGGGGTTCTCCGCCTCTGGATGACGTGGAGGGGGGCTGGGAGCGGAATCCCGACTGCTGTCCTCGGGCTCTTCTCCCCGGACCTCCTGGTCATACCGTGGCGTGGGCGGTCGTGCCGGGGTCCACTTCGGTGGGCGTGGGAACTCCGCCTCCTGCTGACGTGGTGAGGAGCTTGGAGCGGGATCCCGGTCGACATCCTCCGGCCATTCTTGCGGGCGAGGGGTCGGAGGTGGCTCGTGCCAATTTTGGGAATGGGGGTTTGGGTACGGGTGGGGAACCCATCCATCCGACTGGGCCCACTGGCTCGGGGCCTCGTGTCCACGACTGGCACCTCCGTCGTCGTCGGATCGGGGGGTCGGGGGAATTCCCTGCATCCCTCCTGGGATTAGGGGCACCGCCTCCACCAGAACCTCGCCCGACCACAGTTGGCGTTCCTCCTCTTCCCACTTCTGTAGCCGTTGCTGCCATTCGGGGTTCATGGCCCGTTTCTCCTCCTCCGCCCTTCTCTTGGCCTCCTCAGCTTCCGCCTCCTTCCGGGCCTTCTCCTCTCCTCGCTTGAGGCGGTACGCCTCCTGGATGATGGCTTCAGCGGCGGCTTGCTTCATCCGCTCCCATTCTTGCTGCGCGGTCTCGAGGTCCTTCTTAGCTGCTCTGCGGTCCTCGTATGGGGCTCTCGTCGTCCGCATCCGCTCGACCTCGTCCCTCAGCATCTTGACTCTCGCCTCAGCCATCTCCAACGAGGTGCTTCCGCTGCCCCTTGGCCTCTTCGCCGCACCCTTAAATGTTCGGGCGTATCCCGGCGGGATTGCGTCGAACTCCGGATTCCGGGCCCTCTTTAGGCGCCATTCCCGCCTCTCCTTGACCGGGTCCTCGGCCCACTCCACGTCGCTCTCGTCCGAGGTGACTACGGGCTCGGGCTCCGAGCGAGCTTCATCGTCCTCGGCACCGCGCCGCGGGGTTTGGGTGGGCCGGAAGATTTGTCCGTTCCCTTGCAGTTCCCTTTACCATGAAGCCTCGGTTTCGGGGATTCCTTTTATGCCGTACCGTTATATCCCTATCGGCTCTCTTTGCGGCTTATGTCTTCTCTTTTGGGGAGGCCGTTTTCTCTTAACCCTGCGTGTCTGATGCTGACACTTTCCTCCGATGCCTAGGTCTTCTTTCGTTTTTGGCTCGGTCTCTTCAGTTACCTTTTGGTGGTCGTTGCTGGCGCATGGTTTTCCTAGCTTTACGGTACCCAGTACCGTCTCTCCCCTTTCCTCGGTGACATGTATTCTGTCGTTGCTTTCCACGTGTTTTCCTTGTGATCGTTTCGCAGGTCCGGTGAATGCTTTCGTTGATAATGTCCCTTTCTCTTGGGTGTATGCTCTGTTGACTCCGGTCTTTGGCCTGACGTAGAAACGGTTGCCTCTGCCCCATGCGGTCTTGGACGCTGGTTGTTCTGCATTCGCTTGACGATTAAACGATATCCTGTCTGCCTGCCCACATCCTTTTCCGTTGACTCCGGCTTTGTCCTGACGATTAAACGGGTTCTCGTAGTCCCGATCCTTTATTCGTCGTTGACTTAGGTGTGTGCTGACTTGATCAGAGTTCTTGCTCGTGTTGAGGCGTGCTCCGTTGACTCCGGTTTTGGCCTGACGACTAAACGGATGCTATTGTCTCATGCGGTCTTGGACGCTGGTTGTTCTGCATTCACTTGACGATTAAACGGTATCCTGTCTGCCTGTCCACATCCTTTTCCGTTGACTCCGGCTTTGTCCTGACGATTAAACGGGTTCTCGTAGTCCCGATCCTTTATTCGTCGTTGACTTAGGTGTATGCTGACTTGATCAGAGTTCTTGCTCGTGTTGAGGCGTGCTCCGTTGACTCCGGTTTTGGCCTGACGACTAAACGGGTGCTATTGTCTCATGCGATCTTGGACGCTAGTTGTTCTGCATTCGCTTGACGATTAAACGATATCCTGTCTGCCTGCCCACATCCTTTTCCGTTGACTCCGGCTTTGTCCTGACGATTAAACGGGTTCTCGTAGTCCCGATCCTTTATTCGTCGTTGACTTAGGTGTATGCTGACTTGATCAGAGTTCTTGCTCGTGTTGAGGCGTGCTCCGTTGACTCCGGTTATGGCCTGACGACTAAACGGATGCTATTGTCTCATGCGGTCTTGGACGCTGGTTGTTCTGCATTCACTTGACGATTCAACGATATCCTGTCTGCCTGTCCACATCCTTTTCCGTTGACTCCGGCTTTGTCCTGACGATTAAACGGGTTCTCGTAGTCCCGATCCTTTATTCGTCGTTGACTTAGGTGTATGCTGACTTGATCAGAGTTCTTGCTCGTGTTGAGGCGTGCTCCGTTGACTCCGGTTTTGGCCTGACGACTACACGGGTGCTATTGTCTCATGCGGTCTTGGACGCTGGTTGTTCTGCATTCGCTTGACGATTAAACGATATCCTGTCTGCCTGTCCACATCCTTTTCCGTTGACTCCGGCTTTGTCCTGACGATTAAACGGGTTTTCGTAATCCCGATCCTTTATTCGTCTACTGCTTGAGACCTGCCTGTATTTCCGTCCTCGTTCCTTTTGTGTGCCTTCTCCTGCTGCTTCAGATCGCTGATGTGCACTGTGCGTTGCTTCTTGCTTCTTTGGTGGCGAATTTTGCAGATTACGGGGGATACAAAATCGACTACCTGATATGGACCATCATATCTCGGCGCTAGTTTGGCCGCGAAGCCTTCCGCCACTTTAGACAAATGGTGTTCCTTGGCCCAGACGACATCGCCAATTTGTGGATTCCACCGTCTCCTTCTGAGGTTGTAGTGCCTGGCTTGATCCTGTGCTGCCTTTTCCAAATTTCGTCGGACAATTTCGAAGATTTCCTTCAGTTTTTCGGCATTCCCCTCTGGTGACTCTGTGTGCCTTCCTGTGCCCAACGTTTTTCTATGGTACAACGCGTTTGGCAGCCGCGGTTCTCTGCCCTGCGTTAGAAATGAAGGCGAGTATCCTGTGGACTCGGATATGCTTGAGTTAACTGCTAGCATTATCTCTGGCCACTTTTCGTCCCAGTTCCTTTGGTTTTGTCCGGCAAACTGTGCGATCATGGTTTTTACGGTTCGATTCGCGCGCTCGGTGGGATTTTCTTGAGGAGTGTATGGTGCTGTGAACTGTTGTTTTATTCCCATGTCGTGAAGAAACTTCTTAAATGCCCGACTGGCAAACTGCACCCCGTTGTCTGTAATCACCACTTTTGGAACCCCAAATCGAGCGATTATCCGTTCTTTAAACGCCTTTTGCAGGGTTTCTGCTGTAGCAGTTCGTAATGGCACTAATTCTGTCTATTTTGAGAAACGGTCGATTAGAACCAATAACATTTGGTTACCGTGCTTCGATCTTGGCAGGGGTCCAACAAAATCCGCGCACACCGTTGCCCATGGTTCCTCAGGGACTTGTGTCAGCATCTTACCCGCCGCTTGTCGCTGGTTTGGCTTAAATTTTAGGCACTCTTCGCATTTCCGAACGTATGCTCTCGCGTCCCTTTGCATTCCTGGCCAGTAGTATCTGGCAGCTAGACGGGCAATCGTCTTTCGGCTTCCTACATGGCCGGCGGCTGGGGCATCGTGATTTTCTTGCAGGAACTTTTCCCTTAGCTCCTTGGGGACGCACAACTTCCATGCCACCACATCTTCGTTGCCAGCTCTGTGTGGAATCTGCCTGTACAGTGTTTCGCCGTCGAACACATAGTCCGGGAATTTCTGCGGGTGTGTCTTTATCTTCTCGCGCATGTCCCTGATCCAGTTACATTCCGAATTTTGCACCAACTCTTTTGCTCTTCGGAGGGTCTCCGGAATCGGCTGTCTGGACAGCGCGTCGGCTACCACATTCAATTGACCCTTTCTGTACGCGACCTCGAAGTCGTATTGTTGTAACTCAAGGGCCCACCTGGCGATTCTTCCGGATGGACTTTCAATGCTGTTCAGCCATTTTAGCGCCATGTGATCTGTTACCACCTTGAAGTGGTAGCCTTCCAGGTAGGGCCTTAGTTTTCTGATTGCCCATACAATGGCCAAACACTCTTTTTCCGTTGTCGAGTAGTTTTTCTCGGCTCCGCTTAACGTCCGGCTGGAGTATGAGATAACTTTCTCTCCATCTTCCGTGTTTTGTGTCAGGATCGCGCCTATGCCGTATTCGCTGGCGTCTGTTTGCAGGATGAATATTCTTCCAAAATCTGGACACGCTAATACTGGGTCAGACACCAGTCTCGCTTCACCTCCTCGAATGCCTGTTGGTGGTATTGCGTCCATACCCACTTTACGCCCTTGCGGAGTAGGTCTGTGAGCGGCTTAACGATGCGTGCGAAATCTGGTACAAATCGTCGGTACCACGATGCTACCCCTAGGTACTACCTTAGCTCACGGATGGTTGCTGGTGGTTCTAGGTGGGCTATGGCAGCGACCTTGTCTGGGTCTGTACCGATTCCTTGGCTTGTGACTCGATGTCCTAGGTACAGCAGCTCCTGCTTGAAGAACTGACACTTCTCGGGGTTTATTCTCAGGTTTGCCTCCTTCAGACGGCGAAACACTTCTCTGAGATTGTCCTTGTGTTCTTGCTGAGTGCGTCCGATAACGATTATGTCGTCCTGATACGCGAACGCATGAGGAGACATCTCGGGTCCAATCACTTGGTCCAAGGCCCTTTGAAATGTTGCTGATGCCGAGTGTAATCCGAATGGCATCACTCTCCATTGGAAAAGCCCATTACCTGGCACTGTGAACGCCGTGAACTCTCTACTTGCTTCTTCTAGAGGAATTTGCCAGTATCCATCCTTTAAATCCAGGCTGCTGATATAGTGTGCTTCTCGTAATTGGTCCAGGATGTAGTTAATACGTGGCATTGGGTACGCGTCCTTCACCGATTTCGCGTTTATCTGTCGGAAGTCGACACATAATCTCCACTTGCCGGTTTTTTTCTTAACCATTACTATGGGCGAGCTATACGGGCTCTTCGAGTGTTCTATGAAACCCATTTCCAGAAGTTCATCCACCTTTGTATTGATCTCCCCTTGAACTTTAGGGTTCTTAGGGTAGTATCTTTGTTTTATAGGTTTGTCGTCCTTCATGGTGATCTGGTGCTCGGCCACATTCGAAGTTCCGCTCATTGTTTGGAATTCTGCCAGCTCTGCTTCTAGGAATTGCTCGATGTTTCCTTCCTCGCTGTCTTCATGAACAACTGCCACTGACAATTTTTCCTCCGGCCATCCGTTGTGTCTGTTCCTGGCCGGTATGTGGATTTCGTGACCTGCGCACTTTATCTCAGCCCCAACCTGTGTGAGAAAATTCCAACCCAGCACCAGTGCGTCTACTACTCCTGGTAATATCAGCAGGCTCATGGTCAGTCGTTTGTTGCCGAATGCGACTTCTACCTCGAGCTGCGCGCTTATTCCGCTGCACCTTCCGTCTGCCAACCTAACTTGCCGTCTCTGCCCAACCTAAGCTCGCTGTTGCCCCGGTGTCGATTGTGGCTTTGTACGAGTTTCCACCAATCGTCACCGCTGCGGACATCTGCTGCTCCTCTTCGATTAGCCTGCCAGTTAGATTGGAGAGGAATCCGCGTGCGACCCCCGCTCGCCTCTCTGCGGCTGGGATCGCTGGCCATTTTCCGCTCTCTGACAGCATTCCATGCATCTCACTCCCACCTTTCCGCATATCCAGCAGAATAACATTCGCTGGTTTCGGCAACCTCTTGCCCAATGCCCGTGTCCGCCACATTTGCGACATGCCTCCTGTAGGTTGGTTATGTATTCTTGGGCTTGGTTGCTTCCTGCTGTCGCGCTTTGTGGTCTCTGGGTAGTGTTTGGTGGTCTCCATAGAGTATTGGTATGCTGCCTTTGATATTCTGTTTTCTGCGTGTTTCGCGATGTTTCGGCTGGCCTGCCTTGCCTGCTGGTATCCTCGCATCTTCTACATGTCACCGGAGACGGGACTGTCGTCTTTGTCCTGCTGAACTTATTTTCCTGGGAGAACATTTCCCGCTCCTTTTCGAGCTCTTCGTATTCTGTGGCCAGGATCATGAGGGCTTCCAGGTCGTCGATCTTGTACGTTCTGAGGGAAATTCGTAGGTCAGGTGTGCTGTTCTCCCTTATGACCTCGAGTACTTTCCCCGGACTGTACCCGAGTGGCCTTATCATGGTCTGCATGTCCACCATGTAATCCTTGAATGGCTCTCTGAATCCCTGCTTCCGAGCTTTGACTTGGTCCTCTAGTTTCGCCAAATATCCTCTGGGCAGGAAGAACGTTTGGAAACTCTCAATAAAGTCTTCCCACGTTTTCCAGTGCTGGTTGTTTGAGATAAACCACTTTAATGCTCTGCCTTGTAGTAGTTCTGGCATTGCTCGTGGTACCATGTCTAAGTCCAACCCGTAGGTGCTCGCGGACCATTCCACCTGTTCCAAGAATTCAAGAGGTTTCTCTGTGCCCTCGAATCTAAAAGACCATTCTCTGACCTGCTTCGCGACTTTAGCGTAGTCGGGCTCGCTAGGTCTTTGTGCCTTCGGGGCTGTTTTTCTATCTTGAATTGAATCTCTTCGCTTGCCCTCTTGTTGCATCTCTTCAATGCTAAGGCCTGTCCATGCGTCTTCTCCCTCGGGGTTTGTTAATTTTAGACCTGGTTTTTCTGGGTACATAGCTTCTAGTTCGTACCAGAGTTCTTTGAGTTCTGGGTTGTTTTCCGTCTCATTGTAGTATTCCACCAAGGCTTTCCGCATGTCTTCAGTTCTACCCGTCAAGGAAATGCGAAGCCTTTGTGCCACATTGGTGAAATCCTCTTTCTTGAGGCGGTAGATCCAACTTCTCCCCATTCTGGTGTTTTGTGTATTTACTGCCGGGACAATCACGTTTTTGGGCGCCAGATGTAACGAACTGTTTTTCTTATGTTTTGCTCGCTACGAAGTTCGTGCGGCTAGCTCAGTAGAACTTGTGCGTTCGTCCCACCAAATTTATATTAAACCGTGACCGCCCGGTTAACAGTAACAACACTTCTGAATTCAGTTAAGGAGGCGTTTATTTATGGCTCTGGTTTACAATATTTGTATGTATCTTGTGCCGGTGATGCTCCTGCGACGTCGCTCGGTGATTCCTCGCTGCTGGTGGTCTTAGCCGCTCCGAGTACCTTCGCTGCCACTCGTAGACGAGGGCGTGGAGTTGGACCGTTGGGCTTAGGGAAGCGTCACCGTTCTCAGACTAGGGTGAACAGGCACCACGCTCGCAAGACCTTCGTCTTGCCAGCCGCAGCCTCCTGTCCCTTGCTCTGTCCCGGCCGGTCCCGCCAGACGCTCACTCAGTTTCCTTTGACGCTCCGGTACTACGGCCGGATTACGTCAGCAGTCCCTATAGCCAGCGCCCAGAGAAAGACGAACGTTCCACCCTGGCCTTTCCTCCCGACTGTTGCGATCGTACCTGAGGTTTGGCTCTTGTTGCGGTCTCTGGCGGCTTGTCCACGTCGTCGTCCTGAGCGATCGGCTGCGGCTTTGTTCCACGTCGCTCCCTTGACCCGTTGCTCGTGCTGCTCACCCTGCTGGTATTGACGTGCCGAGCTAAGTCTGTTTATAACCGGCGCAGCTGATCGGTACTACGGCCGACGCAGCTGAACTAATCGGTATTACAGCCAATGTAGCCGGACTGGTTGGTATTACAGCCGGCACAGCTAGCCTGATTGGTATTACAGCCAATGCAGCTAAACTGACCGGTATTACAGCCAACTTAGTCGCACACAATTAGACAAATCGGTATTACAGCCAATGTAGCCGGACTGGTTGGTATTACAGCCGGCACAGTTAGCCTAATCGGTATTACAGCCAATCAGCTAAACTGACCGGTATTACAGCCAACTTAGTCGGACCAATCGGTATTACAGCCAATCTTGATCCTTTGCAGACTTGGCCGTGTGTTGCCTTTCGAGGACTCAGCCACCTGTGTCTCAATTCGGTGACTTGCTCGGTCCCGAACGTCTCGACGTGGCGATCTTGTTCCCGGCTGGTTCCTACGGTTGTATATTCTTGACTTTGACTTTTATTAGACGTTGTTCCCTCGCGGCTTGATGCTCGATGACTGGTCCTGATTCCAGCGCTGGGCCCGTTTATATAGGCCTCCGGGTCCCGTTAATCCTCGGCCATTCCTTTTCTTCTCTCCACTCCAAGGTCCAAAGTCCACGGTTTTACCGTTTGACCTTTCGCCCTCTGCACACGGCACCACACTGAAGTCCAAAGTGCAGCGCTGTACCTTTCCTTCCTTGCTCACTAGTGACTAGTGCCGTCTCGCTCTGGCGTCTCTCTCCGCTCCATCTCTCCCAATCTCTCCAAACTCTCTTTGGGTTCGTACTCTGTACTTTCTCTCCTCGTACTCTCCAACTGCTTTCTCCAAACTCTCTTTTCCTGCGTTGCCGTTACTACGCGAAGTAGTTGCGTAAGTAGCAACTGGCAGGTTTTCCATGCAGTTATTTTTGAGATACTTTGTGTGGAGTTATTTAACTCCTCACAATTTATAGCTGTGGTCAATTCGCCAATTTGTCAGTACAAGAGCGTATTCGAAAGGGCCATCAAATGCGCAATTGTAAGTCAGGCTGCTGTCGAACTTGCAGGTCCAAGCATCACACCCTTTTGCACCTTGGCACTCAGTCTTCGACCCAGGTTCTGCGAGCTCCAGAACAAAGTACTCCAATTGCAATTACTTCTACTTCTTTGCTGGCTCAGAATGTGGATTCTGACTTTGTCTTTCTTTGCGATCCCATGCCGTGCGCTGCTAGACTCGGGATCTCAGGTCCACATTGTGACTTCTCGATTCGCTCACCAGTTGCTGTTGCATAAAACGAAGTCTACCTTATCAGTTGCAGGTCTTGGAGATGCTCGATTTGACACTGAAGGAGTTTCCGTTCGCATTAAGTTAAAGTCGCATACCTCTGATTACTTCGCATGCCTATCTGCTCTTGTTGCTCCAGCGATTACCGACAATCAACACAGTTTGACCGTTAAACCCGATGGTTGGAAAATTCCCTCGAATATTCAATTGGCCGATCCTGGTTTCTATAGATCTCGGCGCTTAGATCTCCTTATTGGCGGAAGCATGTTCTTTGAGCTATTATGTGTAGGGCAGATTAAGCTGCTGGGTTACCCCTATTGCAAAAAACAAGGCTTGGTTGGATCGTTGCAGGAGGTGGATCTTCTACTCTCAAAGCAACTGCATTACACGGCCAAGCTGTGCATCGTGAATTGATCGCTGCTGAAGTTCATATGGATGAATTAGTCCGTCGCTTTTGGGAAGTTGAGCGCTGTGGTGAAGGCGTCGTCACAGCCACCAAAGAAGAATTGGAGTGCGAAGCTCATTTCAAGACCAACTTTCGTCGTTTAGACTGTGGTGAATATTCCGTACGATTACCTGCGAAGAACACTCTAAAATTACTGGGTGAATCGTACAAGCTTTTCGTCGATTTCTCAATTTGGAGAACAAGCTAGAGCGCAAGCCAGAAGTCAAGGTCCAATATTCGGCATTCATTCGTGAATATTTGCATTTGAAGCACATGTCTGTCGTGCCCAGAAACTCCTTGAGTCTTTGCAAATATTTTCTGCCTCACCACTGCGTTTTCAAAGAGGACAGCACCATGACTAAATTGCGAGTCTTTTTTGATGGATCTGCCAAAACGTCAAGTGGACATTTGCTGAACGAGGTTCTCATGGCAGGGCCTACCATTCAACAGAAGCTGTTCAACACGCTGTTACAGTTTCGGACTTTCCCTGTTGCATTGACTGGTGACATCTGCCCGTTGTATCGGTGTGTTCGCGTGGCTGAACCCGATAGCTATCTTCAATGTATACTTTGGCGTGACTCACCGGACCAGGAGGTGCAGGTATTCAAGCTTGATACCGTAACTTATGGAACTAAGCCTGCAGCCTTTTTATCCGTTCGAGCGATGCTTCAATTGGCAAATGATGAGAAGAGCACATTTCCAATCGGTTCTAAAATCATTTTGCGGGACTTTTACGTTGATGATCTGATCACAGGAGGCCAATCAACACAGGAAGTCCTCGAAATCATGTCTCAAACAACAAACTTGCTTGCACGAGGTGGCTTTATGCTCAGGAAATGGTGTTCCAACGAGCGCGATGTCCTTGATAAAGTTCCTGACTCGGAAAAAGAAACATTCCTGAAGTTTGACGATGGCAGCGACTTTACCAAGACACTGGGTCTTGCTTGGGATCCTGCAGCGGATGTCTTTCTCTTTTCTTTTTCACCCATACAGGTCTCTCCAAAACCGTGTAAACGACTGGTGCTTTCCACAATTGCTCGCGTGTATGATCCGCTTGGTCTTATTGGTCCTGTGGTTGTTTCTGCAACAAGTCTGGAGAGAAAAGTTGGAGTGGGACGAGAGCTTTCCTGAGGCACTCAACACATCATGGCTGAAGTTGTCATCTGACATGGGTCGTACTCAGCAAATGAAGTTTCCTCGGCGTGCGCTGCATCCAAATGGTGCTATCGAGATCCACGGATTCTCTGACGCTAGCATCGACGCATATGGAGGATGTATCTATCTCGTTTCAATAGCTGATGGCAAACGAGAAGTGCATCTATTTTGCTCAAAATCTCGTGTGGCACCTTTGAAGACTCTCACGGTTCCCAAATTAGAGTTGTGCGCTGCTTTATTACTGGCTCAACTGATGCAGGACGTACGCAACATGAATCTCTTCGATTGCCCGTTTTATTGCTGGTCAGATTCTGCTGTAGCCTTATCATGGATAAGCGATGAACCTTCACGTTTTCAAGTTTTTATTGCTAATCGAATATCTTTAATTCAAGAGCTATCCAGTGTCATGAATTGGCGCTATGTACCGACCGACTGCAATCCAGCCGACATCTTGTCAAGAGGTGCTTCCCCGAGCGAGCTTCTGGAATCTGCCCTTTGGTTCAGAGGCCCAGAATTTCTTCTCAAGGATCAGCACAGTTGGCCTGAATCTTGTATGCCTGTGAAGACTCTTCCCGACCTCAGAAAGCGGATTTTGGTCGGCGTTGCTAAAGAAGTGGACCTATCCTCAAAATGCAAATTCTTGAATTCTTGGCAAAAGATCACCCACACTTTTGGATACGTATACAAATTTGTTCACCGCATAAGACATCCTGGTCTCGACGTCGAAGATGTTAAAATGGGCACTCAAATGCTTATCAGATGTATCCAAATGAGCGGCCTGGCTGATGACTACTGGAGGTTGCATTCCAAGCGACAAATTACATTATCCAGCCCGTTGGCCTCACTTTCTCCATTCATCGATAGCTTTGGGCTGATGCGAGTTGGTGGCAGACTACAAAATTCGTCCTTGGATTACAATGCGCAGCATCCTGTAATACTACCACGCCAGCATCCAGTTACAAGTGCTATTATACTGGACTTGCATCGAAAAAACTTGCATTCTGGTCCGCGAGCGCTGCTAGCTAACATGCGTCTTCAATTTTGGCCGATAGGTGGCCGAAAAACAGTATCATCTGCAACGTCCAAGTGCGTCATATGCTTTCGAGCTAAACCACAATTATCTCAACATTTAATGGCTGACCTATGCAACATCAACGTTCATGGTTACTAGTCTGGATTTCTGCGGGCCATTTTGCTACAAAACCGGAGTTCGAAGCAAGGTGCCTGTAAAAACGTACGTCTGCGTTTTCATCTGTTTTGCGACGAAAGCGATCCACCTGGAGCTTGTTCAGGATCTTTCAACACAAGCGTTCTTGGGAGCATTGAAGCGGTTTATTCTCACCAGAGGCAAACCTGCCCGGATATGGTCAGATAATGCTACGAACTTCGTTGGAGCTAAAAACGAGCTGGCTGAGCTGAAGAATCTATTCCTGTCTGTCCCCCACATTCGAGCCATAGAGGAATTCTGCTTAGAAGATTCAATTGAATGGCGTTTTATTACCCCTCGTTCGCCTCACTTTGGAGGCCTCTGGGAGGCTGCAGTAAAAACGGCCAAATTTCATTTCTATCGTTCGATTGGCCCATCTCTATTATCATTCGATAATTGCGTACACTCGTTTGCCACATTGCTGCAATTGCCAACTCACGACCTTAATTACCTCTTTTAGAGAATCCAGCAGACCTTGAGGTGCTAACTCTTGCACACTTTCTTGGCACAGTTCCGCTGGTGTTGTACTCTGAGCCTGACGTCACAAAGCTGAATTTCAACCGTTTGGACCGCTGGCAGAGAATTGCTTATTTTCAACAAATCTTCTGGTCACGGTGGCGTGAAGAGTGTCTGACCCTGTTGCAGCAACGGTCAAAGTGGCGCTTCCCCAAACCTGCGCTACAAGTCAACGATGTCGTCTTGGTTCAAAATGAGAACTTGCCTCCTCTTAAATGGCCATTAGCCAGGGTCATGGAATTGGTGCCTGGGTCTGATGGAGTTGCTCGTGTGGCAGTAATACAAACATCAACTGGAACCACTCGAAGAGCTGTCTGCAAGTTGTGCGTCCTGCCGAAGCAAGATCTGGATGAAAGCCCTGGTCTTCCAACGGGAGGAGAATGTTCGGTCATGCCGCAGCCTAAATAAATTCTTTAAGTTTCAAATCTTAACGTAAATTAAATTCTCGATGTTTGCCTTTGCCTTTTCTATTTGCCCTGCGTGGCAACTCTTTCAATTACGGTAATTGCTACTCCTTTTGAATTCCTTTGCCGATCGCTGCCTGGCCCTTTGTCCACGGCAAGCATCTACTTAAGTTCTGTTCGATTTTGTACTCGCTCGCTGAAGGCACGGTCGCAGATCGCCAGCCTATTCTCTTCGTCTTATACTTTCGCTGATTAAAAGGCACAGACAAATCGGTCTGCCTGCCCAACTAATTAATCTTAAACAGAAACATTTAACTTTGTAATTAAGACCTTGGTGTCATTTAGAATAAATTTAGTAAATATTCAATTGAAATCTTGTGCGGTTTATTTTAATTGGGCACCATCAAAGGATAGCGTTAGTGAAAAAGCTCACTGACTCAACAAATGTTAAGAGCGAAACTAAATTGTAGAATAAATTGTACACTGTTGTAATCTCCTCCACTCCCGCCAATGCAAAAGAGCTCGTCAACCTTTTCGTTTGAGTTTTCTTTATTGAATGCATCTTGACTCTATTACAATTATTGTACAGCTAATGAGAGTGTAGCTGCGCCGCCAGAGACGCCGGCAGAGCAGCGGTCAACGCTTATGTATAGGCTTATGTATTAATAGCGGCAGGCAAAGAGTCGCCGCTGCAGAGGAGAGGTCCTATGTTCACATGGTGACAGAGCCGTTGCGCAGTGCACACGACGGCGATCATATTACCGGGCACTTAAAGAACTTTTTGGGAGTTAAATTAAATACCTGTTCTTATCTTAATTTGGATTCCTTAGCATAGTCTTCTATATATATCTATACTATTAAAATTTTTAGGTAAGTTTGAAGTTTTACCGAAAACTAACTCATATGGACAAAAGTCATGTGTCATAGATGGTGTCGTGTTAAAACAGTATACGAAGTATTGTAGTCATACATCCCAATCTGTTTTGTCAACTGAGATGTATGAGCGGATGAACTCGTTATGTGCTCTGTGGCTTCGCTCCACGGTACCTACAGTCTGGTGATGATGTGAGTCAGAAGTTATGTTTTTGATATTTACATTTTTGCATAAATCTTCAATTATTCAATTTTTATATTCTGTTCCCATGTCCGTAATGAACGTCTTAATTGGACCGTACTTTAGAATAAAATCTTAAAATATAGCTTTTGCAACTGTTTTTGCACTTTTGTTTTTAATTGGAATTGCCACAAGGTATTTTGTTAAGTCGCAGATTAAGGTTACTGCATATTCATTTCCTTATTCAGATTTCTGTAGTGCACCGATCGTCAAAAGCCATTTGAGGCGTTTCAGTTATAGTCAATATTGTCTTTGTATGTTTGGTCGTTTTTGACTTTTGGCATTTGAGGCATTTTTTAACATAATTTGTCATGTTTTTCCAATAATAATGCCTTTTTATTTTACCTAATGTTCTAGCTATGCCTGTATGACCTCCTTGTATTGGATCGTCATGGAATGTAAATAGTATTGATTCATTTTCAATATTTGATAATAGGGTCACCGGCTTGAGTAGAGCTACTCTTAGAGATTGTAATATTTTATTGCCCATTATTTAAAAAGATTCGATTAATATAGTTTCAAAGATCTTTTCGCTCGGTGACACTCTGAGTTTGCTGATATTAAGTATACCTGCTTCTTTTTCAAGCCTTTAAAAAAACTGACCTAAGTTGAGCATTCCATTGGTTTACATATCGCTAACGTCAATTCTTGCTATAACTTTTTTTCCATGTTTTAGTAAACATGGTGAATCCGTTATTAGCAAGGTCACTACTATTCGTACCTTATCATTTACAATGACTTCGTATACGTTGGGCTGAAAAGCTTTCGTAAGAGTTGGCTTTTGCAAATCTACTTTTTCTTTTCCTGCGAAGGAATTTTTCTGTTTACTTTGCTTTTTGGTATTGACTTTCAGAATTTGATTATTCGATTGAATATTTTTCAAGTCCGTGATAGTAATTCTTGATAGCGCATCGGCCACATAATTATCTTTTCCCTTTAGGTACTCTACTGTAAAATTATATTCCTCTAATTCAAGTCTGATTCGTGTTAGTTTGGAACTGGGGATTACCATTGAAAATAAGTAGGTAAGTGCTCTGTAATCTGTTTTGAGAGTGAAGTGTCTACCATAAATATATGGTCTGAAATTTGTTGTTGCCCAATGAATAGCTGATAGTTCTTGTTCTGATGTGCTCTTTCCCCTTTTGTAAAAGATCTTGATGCATATGCAACTGGGAGCTGTAGTCCATTTTTGTTTTGAGTAAGGACTGCTCCACAAGCGTGTTTGTTAGCATCTGTAATTATGCAAATTCTTTGCTAAAATCCGGATATTGTAAAAAAGTGCATTAATAAGGTGTTTTGGAATTCAGTTTTCCATTCGAATTTTACATCTTTCTTACATAATCTTGATATGTGACGAGAATAGTCAGCAAAATTTCTTATAAACCGTCTGTAATAATTATAAAATGCAACAAATTTTCTAGCGCCGTCCGCATCATGTGGGACTGGATAATTTTGAATGACGTCGTATTTTTTGTCGTCGGGCAAGATTCCTTTATCTGTGCATTTATGTTCTAGAAAAGTTACTTCATGTTTTTATATAAAGAAATGCTTGTGAAGGTTCTAGTCGATAGAAAGATATAGTCATCATTCCCTGAAAAGAATTTGGAGCTATTTTTAAGCCGAATGGTAATCGCGTGAAGCGATATGAACCATTGCTTGTTGAAAAGGACGTTAAATCTCGTAAACTTTTTTCGAGTTCAATTTGATAAAAAAACCTGACATTATATCAAGGCATGAAAAGTATTTTGGTCTTCCTAGTTGATCTAAAATATCATCAATTCTAGGTAGCGGAAATTTATCCGACAACCGTTTTTTATTAATCTACTTGGAAGTGTCTTTTTGGGTACTAATAAAAGTGGGCTATTATAAGGTGATACAGAGAGTTCCACTATTTTGTCGTTAAAGCCTAGTACTCAGATCGACGAGAACTGTACGCCAGTAATGAGAGAGAGCGAGAGGCAAACTCTTCGTCAATACTATCTGGGGTGACTCTTGTCAGAGCGAAACGTTTTTTTGGGTCAAAAATGTTCGAAAAAACAAAATAAAAGTGCAGCTATGAACTTTATATTAGCAAATAATTATCAGTAAATTAAAAAAAACAACTCTTAAATTTAAATTGTATTGTTTTTTACTTGCTTTGTACAGCGGCAGATTTATCTTGCCAAGGTAGTTGATAATATCCTTTAAGGGCTCTTTCCCGCAAATACGATATTTGAATTTTAGCTGCTTGTCAACAAACCCAGTTGATTGACAGTACGACCGTAGCACGCTTAATTCTGATGCACTCTCGTAATTTTGGTCACACTGGAAAGATTAAAGTTTTTACGCTAGCGAACTCGTTTGTCGATCTGAGTACTAGGCTTAATGAGCTTTTGGACTTGCTCTTGAAATTCGTCTTTTTGACTATAGTATAGTATTTCTATAATTATACCCCTGCAGAGGGTATTAAAATTTTGGTCAAAAGTGTGCAACGCAGTGAAGGAGACATTTTCGACCCTATAAAGTATATCTATTCTTGATCAGGATCGCGTCCTGAGCTGATATAAGCATGTCCGTCTGTCTGTCTGTCTGTCCCTCTGTCTGTCCGTCTGTCTGTCCGTCTGTCTGTCCGTCTGTCTGTTTCTACGCGAACTCGTCTCTCAGTTTTAAAGATATCAAATTGAAACTTTGCACACACCTGTCGTTCCTTTGCACGCAGTATATAAGTCGGAACGGCCGGGATCGGCCGACTATATCCTATAGCCGCCCTATAACTGATTGATCGGAAGTCCCATAACTTTGGTGTTTGTAATTTGGATTATCTATGGGTTTTATTTTTGGCAAGTCAATTCGACCTTCCAAATTTCATAAGGATCGGCCGACCATATCCTATAGCCGCCATATAACTAATTGATTGGAAATGCAATAACTTTGGTGCTTTTAAAGTTAGAAAGTTGGGATTTTGTATGGGTTTTATTTTTGGCCAACCAATATAATTTACAGAATATTCTGCAAGGGTATATCAACTTCGGCTCCGCCCAAAGTTAGCTTTCCTTTCTTGTTTTTATGTATATTGGTTCATCATCCTTCAATCTCAGGTTTTGTTTATACAAATTATTCGTAGTAATCGATTCGGTTTCTAGTCCAAATACATTGCTATATGCATAATGTTGTTAATTGTTTATTAAATTGGGGCGGGAAGTTTTTCGAAAGTTGGGTTAATACAGTTTTTTCTCGTTCTTTGAAGTCTCCTTTAACTACATCGAAGTTTGAAAGTGATTCATGTTTTATGTGGTTTATGTTGACTATCTGATCTGTCTTAGTTGTATTTAGAAGTCTTATGAATGCATTTTTAACTCTTGCTATGGTATTTGCCATATAAATACCATGCTGAATTTCCTGATTCGAATTCAATACACTGTCTTCTGCTGAATTTATTTTAATTTTTCGGACAACTTCCTGGATCTTCCTGGCAGAATTAAGGAGTTGTTGCCAGAACTGTATGTTATTGGAATATAAATCGGATATTTTAGGTTATTTGGTCTAATTATGAGCCAGTCTTTAGATGGCTTGAAATCTAATTGACAGTTGTATTTTTTATTAAAATCGATTCCTAGTATTCCATCACAAAAAATAGTGAATTGTAAATTTTCAATAGAAGTTAGCCCATTTGATTTGGTTACTTCTTGACTTATTCCCTGTATATTGTTTATATAATTATTTTGAATATATTTAATACCATCGGAATTTTCCTTCAATATTGATTGGTTGCTAAAAGAGAGTTCCGACCCAGCCCAGAGTAGAAGTCGTGGGGAATTACTTAGTAATTGATTATAACTAGGTTTATTTTGCTTGGGGACCCTGAAAAGAAAAAAAAAGAGTTTTTTTGGGAGCCCCGGGAAGCCACACAAAAGAGAGAATGTTGCTTGGGGACCCTGAAGTCAGCCACAAGAGAGAGAGTGTGTTGCTTGGGGACCCTGAAGTCAGCCACAACAGAGAGAGAGAGAGTGTGTTGATTGGGGACCCTGAAGTCAGCCACAAGAGAGAGAGAGAGTTGCTTGGGGACCCTGAAGTCAGCCACAAGAGAGAGAGAGTTGCTTGGGGACCCTGAAGTCAGCCACAAGAGAGAGAGAGTGTTGCTTGGGGACCCTGAAGTAAGCCACAAGAGAGAGAGAGAATGTAGCTTGGGGACCCTGAAGTCAGCCACAAGAGAGAGAGTGTGTTGCATGGGGACCCTGAAGTCAGTCACAAGAGAGAGAGAGTGTGTTGCTTGGTGACCCTGAAGTCAGCCACAAGAGAGAGTGAGAGAGTTGCTTGGGGACCCTGAAGTCAGCCACAAGAGAGAGTGAGAGAGTTGCTTGGGGACCCTGAAGTCAGCCACAAGAGAGAGAGAGTTCGCCGGTGAACCGCGCCGTAAGGAGGCGTGATCCTGAAATCAGACGTCTCCTAGTGATACCTTCGGGTCGGCAAGCCGAGCCAGGCTTAAGAAGAGTAGCGGGAGGAGGAAGTATTACGGGAGTTTGTGACGCTGCGCGCACAAAACCAAGTTATAAATAAAAGAAAGACTTGAGAAATTAAATGAAAGGAGCGTTTAACTCAAATTCAAACCGAGAACGCGCGCGCCAACGATCGCGCATGTAGGGGCACACTAGACCAAGAGAGATGGTCACACTTAGCCCGGCAAATCCCACAGACGACGGTCACACTAGATCTCGCCGAGCCCTATTTAAGACGGACCACGGGCCATAGAAAGGCACTTAGCAGCCAACCGTCTATGGGAGCAGAGGAAACTCCCCAGTGGTGGTAAGCAGCGAAGTCACTTTTTGGTGGACTAGATCATTCGATCCAAGTCCGCTCATACATAGTAGTTAGCTCCTTAGCTTAGTAGTAGTCCCTCCTCCTGGAGGTATCCCTAGGAGACGTCTGATTTTAGGATCACACCTCCTTACGGCACGGTTACCCGGCTGATCTCTCTCTCTCTCTTGTGGCTGACTTCAGGGTCCCCAAGTAACTCTCTCTCTCTTGTGGCTGACTTCAGGGTCCCCAAGCAACAAACTCTCTCTCTCTCTTGTAGCTGACTTCAGGGTCCCCAAGCAACAAACTCTCTCTCTCTCTTGTGGCTGACTTCTGGGTCCCCAAGCAACAAACTCTCTCTCTCTTGTGGCTGACTTCAGAGTCCCCAAGCAACAAACTCTCTCTCTCTCTTGTGGCTGACTTCCCCAAGCAACAAATTCTCTCTCTTGCGGCTGACTTCAGGGTCCCCAAGCAAAACATTCTCTCTTGTGGCTGACTTCAGGGTCCCCAAACCAAGCAATCTCTCTCTTTTGGCTGACTTTAGGGTCCCCAAGCACTAAATAGCGCTCTCTCGCTCGTGGCTGACTTCAGGGTCCCCAGGCACCCCATTCTCATTTCAGGCAACGCATCCCGTGCTGGTCCTCTCGAGCATCGGGACGGCTCCCGATCCCAGGTATTCTAAGTGGACGAAGGAAGCAAAGGCAGCAAGGGCGGCACCCCGTCAAATCGGAGAACTCGTTAGTTGTTAATCAAATGTCAAGATATTTACTGAAATAAAACCTAGTCTTAATCAATTACTAAGTAATTTCCCACGACTTCTACTCTGGGCTGGGTCGGAACTCTCTTTCAGCAACCACGCCTGACACAAACAAATTCTTGTGACAAACCCTGGCCATCCCTGAGCCACCCGACAGCGACGAACCGTCACAGTGGCGCCCGAACAGGTTAAAGTGGTTGCAGGAGATAAACCGACACCAGCGGAGTAATGTCGAGCTGGGTATATCTGGCACCAAAGAGCGAACTAACGAAATACACGGAAGAGTTCGGATTAGGAACGGCAGAAAGAAGTGAGGATTTAAGACGTTTGTTGGCAGCGTTCGCAAAGAAAACGGATCATACAGAAACGGTCAGACAAAGACTCGCAGAACTGTCAAAAAATATAAGAGAGAAAAAAGCCCGTCGAAAGAAACAATTCCGGCGATCGTGGTAACCAGGGAAAAGGAGGAGATAATGGACATCAAAGGAGCAAGTCCAGGGGACGAAACGGAAGAAAAGGTAGAAATAAAAATGGAAACAGAAGTCATAGACCGGGTACGTGGATGGGGCATCCGGTACCAAGGAACAACAAACCCACTGGGGTTCCTAAGCAAAATGGAACAGTGGGCAGGCGGATACGGAATACGGAAGGACCAGTTGATACAGACGATGCCATTCATCCTGGAGGGGATCGCGAGTGATTGGTGGAACACCACGCCAAGCAGGATCGTAACGTGGACTCAGCTCAGAACGGAACTGCTGGAATACTTTTTGCCGCCGAGGTATGAGAAACAGTTGGAGACTCAGATTCCACAGATGAAACAGAGAGAAACGGAGCCCGTAAGAGAATACGCGATGGGACTTAGAAAACTGATGCAATTCACGAAACTCTCAGAAGAGGCCAAACTGGACCGAGTATACAAAAACAGCAGGAGCAAGATAAAGCTGTACGCTAGGAGGGCAGAGGACCGGACACAGGCAAGCCAACCTGCACAGCAGCAACTAGAACCGGAGATATGCATGCGCTGCGGAGGAACCGGACATGCGGCAAGCGCGTGCAGCAATCCGCCGAGGCTGTTTTGCTGGAGTTGTGGAAGAAACGGTACGAGAACCAAGGAGTGCTGCAGGAGACCTGAGCAGTTGAAGCTGGCAGTTCAGGCGGCAATAAAGGAACCAGCAGCAGGGGAACAGCTATGTTGCGACGAGTTCCAAATAGTAGCCCGGATAAGGGTTGGAAACAAGACAGCGAAAGGAATTGTGGACACAGGAGCATCAAGAAGCGCTATAAGCAGAAACAGATATCAAGATCTGAAACAACAAGGCAAATGGTGTGGAACCCGAGCAGAAATAACAATGGCCAACGGAGTAACGCAGAAGGCGATAGGAGAATTCGCGGCAGAAATCCAATTTGGAGGAAGAGCGTTCAGGGTAACATTCATGATACTAACAGAAGTGGCAGGAGGAATACTGTTAGGAATGGACTTTCTAGCCGGGGCACGCAGCACGCTGAGGTGTGGAGGCTTGGAGCTAGAGATAAGAGCAGCCGGAGACAAAGTGGACCAACCGGAGACAAAAATGAATACCAGGGACTTAGGCGTAGTCCAGTATAGAAAGGGAAAATGGAACGAGGTAGCAGACGCCTTACCCAGAGCAGCACAGGACGAGTTGAAAGCAATAGAGGTAACGGACACCTGGATCAAGGAGAAGTACAAGGGATCACAGCAGGAAAAAGCAAGGAAGACGCGGACGAAAGTGGCAGTAAAAGTCCCGAACACACGGAAAACAAATAGGGTATACATTGGAGACACTAAGCCGTACGGAGGAACAAATACAATACAGAACGAACACGAAAACATGAACAAGTTCGCGGAGTCAGCGCTGAGATTCCACGAAAAACATGCAAAGAAAGCAGCAGCGCAGACTAGGGCCAAGTTGGTGGAGCCGATACCAATGGCGGAAGCCGCACGGAAGAGGACGGCACCGGCGAAGAAGAAGACTACGGCACCGCAAACAACCAGGAACATCCAGTCCGGGCAGGGCAACAGCCAAACCATAAGTACGGTAGCCAGAACCGCCCAGGAGAGCCGAGCAACCGAGACACCGGACAGAGATATCCTAGAGCTCCATGAGGAGGAGCGCGGCGACGAAAACTGGACAATACCAGAAGGAGCGGTAGTGTCACCGACGGCAAGAGCCAGGATACGGGAGAAGCTGGCGGAAAAAAGAAGTGGAAGACAGCAGCGATGGCTTATTAAGGAAGGAGAAGCAACCTGGCAGGTGGTATCGAACAGAGGAAATTACGTCACGATACTATACCACTAAAAACCATAACGGGGGGGGAGTGTGACGCTGCAAGGAGCGTTTAACTCAAATTCAAACCGAGAACGCGCGCGCCAACGATCGCGCGCGTAGGGGCACACTAGACCAAAAGAGATGGTCACACTTAGCCCGGCAAATCCCACAGACGACGGTCACACTAGATCTCGCCGAGCCCTATATAAGACGGACCACGGGCCATAGACAGGCACTTAGCAGCCAACCGTCTATAGGTGCAGAGGAAACTCCTCAGTAGTGGTAAGCAGCGAAGTCACTTTTTGGTGGACTAGATCATTCGATCCAAGTCCGCTCATACATAGTAGTTAGCTCCTCCTCCTGGAGGTATCCCTAGGAGACGTCTGATTTTAGGATCACACCTCCTTACGGCACGGTTCACCGGCTGATCTCTCTCTCTCTCTTGTGGCTGACTTCAGGGTCCCCAAGTAACTCTCTCTCTCTTGTGGCTGACTTCAGGGTCCCCAAGCAACAAGCTCTCTCTCTCTCTTGTGGCTGACTTCAGGGTCCCAAAGCAACAAACTCTCTCTCTCTCTTGTGGCTGACTTCAGGGTCCCCAAGCAACAAACTCTCTCTCTCTCTTGTGGCTGACTTCAGGGTCCCCAAGCAACAAACTCTCTCTCTCTTGTGGCTGACTTCAGGGTCCCCAAGCAACAAACTCTCTCTCTCTCTTGTGGCTGACTTCAGGGTCCCCAAGCAACAAACTCTCTCTCTCTCTTGCGGCTGACTTCAGGGTCCCTAAGCACTTCTCTCTCTCTTGTGGCTGACTTCAGGGTCCTCAAGCAACAAATTCTCTCTCTTGCGGCTGACTTCAGGGTCCCCAAGCAAAACATTCTCTCTTGTAGCTGACTTCAGGGTCCCCAAACCAAGCAATCTCTCTCTTTTGGCTGACTTTAGGGTCCCCAAGCACTAAATAGCGCTCTCTCGCTCGTGGCTGACTTCAGGGTCCCCAGGCACCCCATTCTCATTGCAGGCAACGCATCCCGTGCTGGTCCCCTCGAGCAGCGGGACGGCTCCCGATACCAGGTATTCTAAGTGGACGAAGGAAGCAAAGGCAGCAAGGGCGGCACCCCGTCAAATCGGAGAACTCGTTAGTTGTTAATCAAATGTCAAGATATTTACTGAAATAAAACCTAGTCTTAATCAATTACCAAGTAATTTCCCACGACTTCTACTCTGGGCTGGGTCGGAACTCTCTTTCAGCAACCACGCCTGACACAAACAAATTCTTGTGACAAACCCTGGCCATCCCTGAGCCACCCGACAGCGACGAACCGTCACAAGTTTACTACAATGTATAAGCGGACTTGGATCGAATGATCTAGTCCACCAAAAATGACTTTGCCTCTATACCCTTAGACGGTTGGCTGCTAAGTGACCTTCTATGGCCCGTGGTCCGCCTTATATGGGGCTCGGCGAGATCTAGTGTGCCCGCCGCCTGTGTGGGATTTGCCGGTATAAGTGTGGCCATCTCTCTCGGTCTAGTGTGCCCCTACGCGCGCGATCGTTGGCGCACGCGCGTTCTTGGTTTGAATTTGAATTAAACGCTCCTTTTATTTAATTTTTCTAGTCTTTCTTTTATTTACAACTTGGTTTTGTGCGCGCAGCGTCACATTATTTTAATTATTATTATAATAACAGCGACCATTGTCTCTACCGCTGAATTATCAGCATGTTCTGCCGAAAGGCCTTCCACAGTAAACTGGGCTTCCAAGAGCCTACGTAAATTGTCCATTTCCGTAGTTCATTTTTTTTGCCAACTTTGCCTTTACTATGTCGGATGTTTCACCAACTATAGTATCTTGCAATTTTTTTTATAATTGCTTTAATTGTTGTTTCGTTTTGTACTTTGTACAATGTAGATCCTATTATTTTTGATTTTACAACCTCAACAGCCATCTCTTCGTATGTGCCTTTTGTTAAGTTAACTAACTTCTAAGCTGTTACGAATATTTGAAGGTGTTGCCTTTGTCCATTGAATTCTGGAATGGCATTTAAAATCTCTTTTATGAATGCCCTTTGGGCAGCTGCGTCGTCTGGCATTATGTTATCTTTTGTGTCTTTTACACTTGTATCTGAGTCTAATTCTTCTTCTCCTGGTTCCGGTATTGTTATTACCGCAGGACCAAAATATAAAAATTCCCTCACTTAATTCGGAATCTTCGTCTTCCGTTAAATTTATTTTTAACTGCTCTGTAAATTTTAGCTTCTCACTAGTTTCTATTTTCAAAGCGGTATTTAAGATTGACGGTATCGATTTAAAAATTATACCTCTCTTTGATAGTTATTAAATTTGAACGTAACTTGATCAATAATTTTGATATTTTTGACCAGTTCGTTTTATTTATTATTTCCCTATTTTCATGAACTAATATTCTTGCCTCATTGAAGGAATCGACAAGAATCTTAGCATGCTTGTTTATTGTTTCTTCCTGTATTACCCAATTTTGGCTCACACATTTGTTAGACTTATCAAAAGTTTTTTTTATTTCGCGGATATGGAGAGTCAGTTGCTCCCATTCCATAATAACAAGTATTTAATTTTATGTTTATTTTTTGTTGTTTATTTTCTTGTAATTTTTAATATAATTATTTGCCTGTTTCCGAGAATATTTAGCAATTTCTCACAGTAGACAGAAAGGGGGGAAAAAGGTAATTTGTACATACCCCTATATTCATATTCAAAATCGGAAATGGAAAGAGGCTCTTCTATATTTCCGATTATCCTGAATACCCTATTCTCAAAATCTGGTTCCTTATCTAACGTAATTCTTAAACACTCTTGTGTGTTCATGTTTGTCAGCTTTTTTTTGTATTTAAGTTTTTAATAATTTATTATATCATATTCGATATTGTTTTCAGATTCTTATTTTCATTTATATCAATAAATTCACTTTTCATATTCTTTTTTTGTTTGCACATATATATATTTTTTTTTATTTTGTTTTTGACTATATTGTGCGTCTAGTAAATTAGATCTTATCTAGATTGTTAGCTTGGCTTAAGCCCTTTTTGTTATACACTTATTGTGTTAAATATATGCTTTATAAAGAATAAACGCACACATAATTATAACAGTTATCAATAACAATATACTCGTTAAATGTGGGTCGATATTTTTTGATTCAATTCTATTAATTACATTAGCAGTGGAGTCCACAGTTTTAGTATCGATTAACCCCATTGTTGTTCTATCATTTACATAAAAATTGTCTTTGAATTTGTTTATACTATTATATTTCACTTATTTTATATTTGTAAACAGAAAATTAGTTTCAGAAATTTTAATTTAAATTTTGGTCTTCATCTTTTTACATCATCTGAAGTAGGGGGGCGATCCAGCCACTAAAAGCCTCCTTGTAAGGCACCACAAAAATCCCACGGCGCGCACGTTGAGTGGACGAAAATGATGAAGTCGGGGGCTTCGTGGTACTTCAAAATAGTCAGCTTTATAACGCTGCATACATGGGACTAAACTTAACTTAAATATAAAACCGCGCTCCTACCCGCTTTACTCCGCTGAAGAGAGAGCGGGCAGTGGCCGACCGAGGAGTTCGGATCCGAAACCCGAGGCTTGCGCTCCGGAGAACGGACGATGCGAGAAAGCGAGTGAGAGAGCGCAAGAGGAGCGAGAGCGAAAGCTCGGAGAGCTCAGTGAGCAGCTGGTGCTGTGAGCCACTGACCAAAACATTCCGCCCCCCCTTGCAACTACTCGGGTTGCGACATAGCCTGGTTGCTCTTCTCACGGCTGTTGGCAGACTCCGAATACGACCCACCCACGATGGACGAGTGGCAGAAAATTGCTTAGAAGCGGCTGAAGAATGCTGCGGAGCGTCGGAAGAGTGCCGTAGACTAGCGGGCCGAGGAGCGGCTTAAGAATGCCTTTAAGTGGGGGACGAGGGCCGACGAGCAGCTGAAGAGCGCCGTGGAGTGGCGGACGAGGGCTGAGAAGCGGCCGAAGAGTGCCGTAGAGTGGCAACGGTGCTCTGCGACCGGCGTGCCGCCGTAGGGGTTCGCCACTTATTCCGCATATGGAGTTCCTTGAGGTTCTCCCCCTTCCATCGCAGACGAAATTGTTGATGAAGAGCCTTCAGGTGTTGCCAGCGGTTTATAATGGATGTGGTGTCTCCCTTTATCTCGGTTTCAACCATGTCGAGGATGGGCCCTCCAACAAGAAAGTGCCAGGCGTAAGTGCCAACAGGTCAGAGGGGTCATCGGACATCGGCGCGAGCGGAACGAATTCAGGCATGATTCGATCCTAGCCAAAAGCGTGGACAGCTCTTCGAACGTATTTTTGTAAAAAAGGGTCTTGAAGCTCTTAACACTTATGCTGGTGACTATAGGCACCTGTCACAGGTTCCTTGAGAGCTTGGAGAAACTCACGAGAGAGTAGGAATGAAGAAAAACTAGATAGCCTGGATAGTCTTGAATGGAAGTTTGACGAGGTTGAAAAGTCTCTCCGTAACAAAGGTTGCCTCGGAACCAGAGTCGATCAGGGCTCGAGGCTGAGACCTGGCTAGCGCAGACGGAATCGGAGCGGCCGTGAATGGATTACCGCGGTGCAGGAGGGTGTGATGACGGCTGTGGCATGTGAATAGCCGCTAGGGCAATCCCGTTGCAGGTGCCCTCGTGCAAAACAGTTCAGGCAAAGCTGCTTTTTCTTAATGTAGTCGGAGCGAAAATTTACATCCATCTCAAGGAAGCGAACAGGATGATTCTCCCTGGAGCAGAGATCGCACCCTATTGGGGATGGAGCCACGTCGATAGCCTCCAGAGTACGATGACGCTTTGTCAAGAACTAGTCTAACTCACTCCATGTTGGAATTTCAGCCTTGTTTTAAATGGATAGCTCCCACATCGAAAGCGTGATTTTGGGAATACCGACCGAAAAAGCATTGACGGGGGACTGGGGATAGTCCCGACGGACTCTTCACTTTTTGCCCTTGGAATGGCAATGGCAGCCTTTGGCGTTAATTGAGACGGCCGCGGAGACGCGGATTGGGACCTGTCCAAACAGATTGATGGGATCGACCGCGGTTTCTTCTCGTCTCCCGTTGGCATTCACGGACTCGAACTCTGCGGATCAGCTCTTGTCGACTGACCTGAGCAAGGGGCGTCTCGTTCGGAACGTGAGGATATTTACAATTAAGCTCTCGATGCGATCTGGCTCGCCAACGAGTTGGTCGTCGATGGAAATGAACAAACGAGAAAAAAAACCCAACTCTAATGACGCCGGTTTAACTTTCTTTGAAAAACAGCTTAAAACGCAACCAGAGATGGAAAAAAAGTCCACATAGAACGGTCACACTGTTAATTTGTGCGGAGTAGAAGGCACAGTGCCGTAAAAACAAGAAGAATCGGAAAAAAAATTTGGAAATCGATCAAAATTTATTTATTTATCTTGTTACTCCCTTTGCTCACTTCTGTTTTTTTGTTTATTTTAATTATTAGCTTTGTTATTGCTTGCCAAATAATATAATTAAATTAATAATATTTACAATTAATTATAATTTAATAATATTTAGTAGTAGTAGTAGTAGTAGTACTAGGTTGTTTATTGTTTGTGATTTGTTTTTCTTTGTTGCTTACTTATAGCTGGCTGTACATATTTAAATTTACATCAAAACAAATAATCAAACAAAAATTGGTTACAACGACAATGGCTTTTATGCCGTCAGTCGGTTAATTTAGTTAAGTTAGATAATTTCTAAGATAATTTTTTTCTGTAATAACTGGCGTTTGTAATGAAGAATGCCAGATTCTCCCAGTTTTCCCCATTTAGAAGACTGTGGAGAACCGATTCGCAAAGGGTGGTTTTCGTAAAACATGTAAAACGAATCTCTCTCAGAAAAGGGCAGACTGCAACTTTTATGTTTTTGGCCTTAGTTATAAACTTTTCTCTTTTTATGTTGTGGTATCTGGTAATGGTTTCGGCATGAGTCCTGCTCCACGAACTTGCATCCTCGAGATCAAGGGGCACCTGCATTCGGTTGCAATATCCGTCCATCTAGAGAATGAAAGTTCGTTTCTTTCACAGAGAGATTTTGCAATTATTTTCGGTAGTCTACTATTTGGCATATGCATAACCTTATCGATGTAATTAAAGTGCTGCTGAAGTGTGTAGAAGAATATACTAGGCAGTTCTGTTTCAATAAAAATTGCATAGTCGGGAGTATTTTGTGGCAGTCGAAATATCTTTTTTACAAAAAAAGTTAGTACTCGTTCCGCTTCTTCATATCTTTGATTTCCCCACACTCCTACCGACTAGCACATAATTGTTTTCACTGTCGTCTGGAAAAGGCTGTACTTGGCACTCATTTTAACGTTTTTTCTGCCTAAAAAGTTTTTTCCAGGTGGCGTTCAAGCTATTTTTGCATCTTTGAGCTTATCTTTTATGTGGGTATAAAAACTCATTCCGTTCAGTTGCCATTCTTCGTTCCTAGCGTGACCTGTACCCTTAACTACCATAGTCTTTGATTTGCTTGTATTTATGGTGAGGTTCCATACTTTACAGTACTCGGATATGTCAGCAATCATGTCCCCTAACGTTTCAGGGCTGTCAGCCAGTAGGCACATGTCATCGGCATACATAAGGGTCTTAACATGGGTTCCATTCACGGTCACTCCACCTGGTAAAAAATTAACAACATCGTCCACGAAGAGAGAGAAGAGGAGAGGGCTGAAAATGCAGCCTTGTTTAACTCCACTGTTGGTATCGAACCATTTCGAAAGCTCTGATCCGTCCCAGACACTTGCTTTGTTATCCTGATAGATACTGGACAGTGCTAGTATGGCTTTTGTTGAGAGTCCAAATTGGCTAAGTTTATACAGTAGGCTATTTCGGTTCACTGTATCAAAGGCGGCTTTAAAATCTACAAAGAAAATGTACAGCTTCTTCTTTTGTTGCAGAAAGGTTTGGGCGATTGATGTCAGCACGAAAACGCTGTCAACTGTAGAGAAACCCTTTCAAAAGCCTGTCTGAGATTCACTAAGAATGTTTTCTCGGTTTACCCATGTCGTCATACGTTTTAACAGTGCTCCTGCAAAAATCTTAGCAACTGTGTTTTAAGCAGATATGCCTCGGTAGTTGCTGGGAGCGGTCTCCACACCTTTTTTAAAAATTGGGCTGATCAGACTTTTTTTGAAGCAATCTGGGAAAATTTTATGGCTGTAAAATTCATTATAGGCATCGGTAAGTCGCTGTATAACACAAAGCGGCGCGTTTTTGAAAAATTCTGCAGTTATTCTGTCTTCACCAGGAGCTTTCTTTAGCTTTAGTGTTAGGACAGCGCTTTTTGTTTCTGCAAGGCTGAAAGGGGAGTCGATATGATCTGAGGAAAGCAGAGGCTTAGCATAGCTGATTTCTGTTTCATTTTGAATTTGGGAGAGTAGGCTACTAGAATAGTTTGCCAAATCTGTTGAACTTACTTTTATGGGTTTTTTCTGTTTGTTCCCGTTTAATTTATTAACGATTTCCCAGAACTGTTTGCTGTCGCGAACTTCTTGTAGTTGGCGTTCCATCTTTATCCAGAACTGTTTTTCTTTCTCTTTGCATAGACGTTTGTAATTTGTTATTGCCGTTTTGTAGATGTGTCCCATTATTTCGTTTCGCCTTAGCTGTTTAAGGGAATCAAAAGAGTGTTTCCTGGCCCTTTCGCATTGTACGACGAACCACGGTTACTTTCTGCTAAAGTTTAGTGACAGCTGCATGGGTTTGGAGGCGTCTACGATTAAGTTGAGCAGTTTGGCTAGCAGTGTAGACCCACTCAGATCATCTATTTGTTGGACTCCTGATACTAATGCATCTGTGTAACTTAGGCGGTGGTTGTCCTTCCACTTTAACCTTCAGTTGAGTTTTGGCTGACTTTTAAAAGGACTTCGATGGGGATATGATCAGAAAGGGGTTGAGCACCTACCACCAAATCTTTCACCACATCGTGCCGCTTTCCTTGTATGAAACAGTAGTCAATAGTCGACCTTGCTGCGCCCCTTATAAAGGTATATTCTCCTTCTTGGTCACCGATTGTCCTGCCGTTCATTACCGTCAGTCCTAGTGATTCGCACATCTCAACAATTTTTGTGCCTTTGTTGTCTGAGATTTTTTCCTTAGATTTACGAATCGTGCCACTGGTCCTGAGTTCTATATTTGTGGGTTCTGTTGTGGCTTCTGCTTTTCCGATGCGAGCATTTATATCCCCAACAATCATTAGGTTATTGCAACCTGCTGTCAGTCCAAAATCGTACACCTTTTCAAAATCTGCTTGCCAGTTATTGCAGTTAATGAATACTGGGAGTATATGTAGTTTTTCGTCTTTCGTGTTTATTTCGATGACTTCTGCGTTTTCCTTGCTCGTAAAGGTAATGTGTCCTTCGTTCACCAGCTGCTTTCGGATTCCGTAAACACTTCCTCCGCTGGCCCGTCCACGGGCTGCTACTCTCACTGCTGGTATCCAATGCAGCAAGTGATCAGGAAAGTAATTTGCAAAACTCGTTTCGTCGTTGGTCAGAAAAGTTTCAAATAGTAGAAAAATGTCGAATTGTGTAACAAAATTAAAGAATTGTTTAAATAATGTCTTATTTGCTAAGCCAGCTATATTGTACGATACAATTTTAACATTAAGGGACGGTAATACATTAGGGTCATTTAGTTTTTTGAATTTGGTTTGCTCAATATAACTCTGTAGTCTAGGGCTATATATGTTCTCCAGGACATTTTGTGCTAACTCTACTCCACACATGAGCTTGCCGTCTTTATTCCAGTAGAACCATTTACCTTCAATAGCCATGCGATCGTTTCTAACTGTCTGGCAAGACATCTGGCAACACCACTGGGTCGACGGCGTCTCCGCAGACGACACCCGGCAGACTTATGGACTCTTGGCCGTGACATACACGGTCGTCTTCTGTAATAACACATCTTGATTAACTTTTGACCGGCTATGACCACACCTGATTTGCTCAAGAATGGAGCACCCGCTACCCACTTTTTTGGGATCTTTAGAAATAATTCGTCAATACACGAAAACAAGGTCCATCCTTGTGTGGCGTGTTCAACAATATATAAAAAAAAAAAAAAAGAACCATTTACCTTTAATAACCATGCGATCGTTTCTATCAGTGACCTTTGGCAACCAAGGGTATCGAAGAGCTCAAACATAAACGAGATATTTGCATGAAAAGTATAAACCGAACGTATCGCAACTTAAATGACGGTAAAATTTCTGTAAATCCGGTTGAGCTAGAGTGTCGATTAGATATCTTACATTCGCACTTTGAAAATGCTTTCCTTCTCCAAAACCAAATAGAATTGAGAGATCCAAAAAAAGTCTTACGCGAAGAGTTGGAAGAGTGTGCAGTTTTAACAAAATCATTACTGATTTCAATGTTAAATGACGCTAAACGAAATTCTCTAGAAAAATCCACTCCGCAGGCAAGTCGCCCGCCTCAATGACGCCTGCCGAGCGTCGCTCTTCCAACATTTAGCGGAAAACACTCCCAATTTACAAACTTTATAAGCCTTTTTTAAACTTTTGTTCACAAAGATGATACGCTACACAATATTGAGAAATTTAATCATTTAATTTCGTGTTTAGCTGGAACAGTTAGGGCATTTCAAGTCACTGCGGAAAATTATCCCAAAACCCTTGCTAGCCTGAAGCGGGTGTACGATGATGATTGCGTTATTTTTTTGACAACATATCGACACTTTTTAATTTGCAAAAAATTACCCAGCCGTCAGCTACAGCCTTGACAACCCTCATCGACACAGTCACAGCCCTTTATGACTCCTTGCTGTCTATTGGGGATGATAGACGCATTACTAATGCTATTTAATACATTTGGTAATGAGCAAGGTCGATGCAGGAACTAAAAGAAAATGGGAAGATCAATTAGACTATACTTCGCTTCCTCATTGGAGCGAATGTGAGACGACTTTGAACAGGCGTTACCAACATATGGTAGCGGAAGAGGCCTCCAAGACAAAAACTGTTCAGCAAGTCCAATCTAATCCTAAGAAGAATGGAAATGGGAGTTTTTCGTTTGTCGCTGCCAGGAACAACACGGTACAATGCGTGTATTGCAACTCAGCTGAACATCAAATTGGAAACTTCACTTCCTTCGCAGCTCTAACAGTTCAGCAAAGATTCGATTTCGCTAAAAGAGCACCCTTGTGCATTCGAAAGGGACATACCGTCAAAAAATGCAAATCGAACAGATGCAGAGTGTGAAATTCCTCACACCATACGTTGCTGCAAATATACTCCGCAAACACTAATCTCGCGAGACTCCATCCGCTTCGCATGCATACGACTGCATCGGATAAAGTCATTCTTGCAACTGCTATTGTGAGCGTTCAAACGAAAAGTGGCGAATTTGTCTTGGCTCGAGCGTTGCTCGACTCAGGATCACAAATCAACTTTGTGACCGATGAGCTCGCTCAGAGACTTACAAATTCAAGAGAGGAGGTGTGCTTGAGCTTACGAGGCATTGGTGGGACTAATGCCCAAGCTACAAAAAAAAGTCGCGAGTAGTGAATAGCCAGATGTCGTCCGATTTTTGATTCCTAAAAAATATTTCTGGTTATCATCGGATCATGCGGTGAACACCAGCGGGTGGAGAGTGCCTGAAAATAATCAATTGGCAGATCCATTCTTATTCAAGCCCCAAAAAATAGATATGCTTATCGGTGCAGATACGTTCCTTGAACTTTTATCTGTTGGCCAGATCAAGCAGGGGCCTGAACTTCCCATTCTACAAACAAATGTTCTCGGCTGGATGGTGTCTGGGAGATGTGCCTCTGAAGATAAAATAAAGGCTGACAAAATGGTACATCTCAGCTGCCAGGAGGAAGCGTTGGAGTCACAACCTTGCAGAAATTTTGGTCTGTGGAGGACCTGCCACCCAAGGCTAAAGTACACTCTCCTAAGCAGCAACTTTGTAAACAACACTTTGAGAAAAATACTCAAAGATTGTCGTCCGGTAGATTTTCGGTTCGTTTGCCGTTCAAATCTGACCCAAATTCTATTGGCTCATCATACGAAGTTGCGAAACGTAGATTTTTGTCGCTGGAAAGGAAATTGGCAAAGGACCCTTCGCTGAGGAAGATGTACATTGAATTCATAGAAGAATATGTTTCCATGGGCCACATGTCTTCCGCCAATGACAAAATTCCAAACACTCCACACTATTTCATCCCGCACGAGTGCGTTCTACGGCCACAAAGTACATTAACCAAGTTCAGAGTAGTTTTTGATGAATCGTGCCGTACATCGACGCAGGTATCGTTGAATGACATCTTGATGGGCCTATCATTCTAACCATTCAAGAGGAGCTGTACTCGACACAGCTTCGGTTTAGATTGCATAAGTTTACAAAAAATGTATCGCCAAGTAATGGTGGACTAATCTGACCGAAACTTTCAGCTCATGGTATGGAGACGAGATCCTTCTGAGTCTCTGAAAATCTTCAAGTTAAATACCGTATAATATGGAACTTCGTCAGCGCCCTCTTTGGCGATCAGGTGCCTAGTCCGGCTAGGAGAGATGGCGCAAGCAACTTATCCAAAAGCCGCAAAGATTATTCAAAATGATTTTTATTTTGACGATTTGTTGACTGGCGCCGGATCCGTTGAGGACCTGCAAGGCCTTCGAGACGAAGTTTCTCAGGTTTTGCAAGAGGCAGGATTTGAACTGGGAAAGTGGTTTTCAAACTGCCCAGAGTTATCTGCATCTGATAGTGCTGTAATGCCACTTACGGCAGGCTCAGACGTAACTAAGACCCTTGGCGTGGTTTGGTTACCGGTAAAAGATTACTTCCAATTTCGGTTGGATGACTCTTTCCTGGATCTTCGCGCGACAAAACGAAATATTTTGTCGGTGACTGCTCGACTTTTCGATCCACTTGGCCTTTTGTGTCCTTTAGTCACAAGAGCAAATATGCTGTTGCAGGAGCTGTGGCTTCGAAAGCTAGATTGGGACGAGTCGCTTCAATGCAGTTGCTTACTTCATGGGATACCTTTAATGCGACACTTCTGCAGCTTCCGAAAATTAAGGTATCGCGATTCGTCCACACAGATCCGCCAGTCCCGATTCAAATACATGGTTTCGCAGACGCTTCCATGCGAGCCTATGGAGCGTGCATCTACGTTCGTACTCAAACTGCTGAAGGTTTAAAGGTGTCTTTATTGACCGCCAAATTAAAAGTAGCTCCCCTCAAGACGAAAACTTTGCCTCGCCTTGAGCTGTGCGCAGCTCACCTTTTAGCAGATCTGTATAATCGTGTCAGGCCATTGCTAAATTGTCCCATTGAGAATGTTTTCTTATGGAAACCCATCCTTCGCCGTTGTCGGTTTTTGTATCAAACCGGGTCGCAGAGATTCATGAGTGGTCGGAGAACGCAACTTGGCGACACGTTCCCACGAAAGTTAACCCAGCAGACACAGTGTGCCGTGGATGTGACGTTGAGGAGCTTACAACGTCCATCTGGTTCGGCGGGCCTCTGTTCTTGCTGGACTCAGAAATTAATTGGCCCGTAAATCAACATTTCGAACTACCGCTTTTGAGAAAATTTTTGAAGTTATCCAATTTCACGAATTCAGTGACGATATTAGTAAAATTCGAAAAAATAAACCGGTAGCAGCGAATATTCAAAAGCTACCCCTTTATTCAGGTGAATAAATTAAATTGGTGTTCCTCAACATTGCTACGAGTTGGGGGTCGGTTATTGAATGCTCCCATCCCGTACGAAGCCAAATTCCCGTTGTTGCTGTCTAAAAGCTCACAATTCATCAGAACATATGTGTCATACCTGCACGTAACGAATTGTCACGCTGGCCCTCGAGCTCTTATAAGTCGTCTGGGCGAAAAGGTATGGCTAGTCAATGCGCAAGAAGTCTGCCGACGAACAGTTCGCTCGTGTATTCGCTGCTTCCGCTGCAAAGCACCTGTTTCTCGGACGGTCGGCCAAACCTCTTGACCGCGGAGGAGCTCGGAACTCTCCTCACCAGCGTGGAGGCCGTGCTAAACGCAAGACCTCTGGGAACCCTCAGCAACGACCCTAACGACGGCGGCCCCCTGTTGGCCCCACCTCGGAAGCACTTCCGGACCAGATCAACATGAACTGCTTGCGTCGATGCCTCCAGCAGAGATCAAAGTGGCACACGGACGAGCCAAACCTCGTCGCGGGAAACATGGTCGTATTCGCCGAGGACAACCTTCCACCCCAGCAGTGAAGGATCGGGCGAGTGGAAGCGGTACACGCCGGCGCCGATAAAAAACACCCCTTACAAATACTACTGTTTTTAAATTGAAGTTATTAAATATGTGGAAATCGTCTGAAAGACTTGCTGACATTTTTTGGTTAAAATGGAAAAAGGAATAAAGACAATTTCTTATTTGTAGTCGTATATGTACAAAAGACTATATGGTCTTACAAGAACGTTAATGAGAAATGTGCTGAGAAATGTCTGGCCCAAATGACCTTATTGTCGATGTAAAGATTAAAGACAGTATTTATAAGAGACCCTCTGTTTAATTATTTAATTCAGCCCAAGATATTGTCTATATTGACATAATTAACGACTACAATATTTGGGAGGAGAATGTTGGTAAACGTTTATTTTATTTAAAAGCTAACGTATTTTCTACAATTTAAAATGTATCAACAAGTGGACCCCCTTACATTTTAGCAACATATCGAAGAGGTTTTAACTTTTTCAACTGAACAACTTCCTTTTATCACCATGCGACTTAGAGCACAGTCAACAAGCTCCCGTTTTTTATATAAGTTATTAATAATAAAAAAGCCTGTGAGGAGTTAAATAACTCCGCACAAATTAAAGCGAAGATCTGGGACACCGAAGCCTTTCAGTTGCTGGATACGCTGTGAATGCGCGTAGTAACATCACTGTGGGAAAAGAGAGTTCGGAGAATACAGTTGGAGAGAGTTTGTAGAGAACGAGAAGAGAGTTTGTATGAAACAGCTGGAGAGAGTTTGGAGAGAACGAGAAGAGAGTTTGGAGAATACAGCTGGAGAGAGTTTGGAGAGAAGGAATAACGGTAGAAGACGGCGGACTTTGGACCCTAGTATAGTGCCGTGCGCAAAGACGAAAAAGGAGAAGCCGAGAATTAACGGGATACGCCGGCCTATATAAGCAGGCCGAGCGCAGGAAGCGGGATCAGTCGATCACAAGGTGTCAATCCTTCGAGATCAGTGGACAAGCAGCAAATCAGTGCACAACACAAGTCAAGTCAACGTCAGGAGGAAGCAGAGCCGCACCGAGTCAACAAGGTGCAAGATTGCTACATCAAGACGTTCGGGACTTAGAGTTGAAGTCTCCGAGCTGAGAAACAGGTAGCTGAGGTCCTTAAGGCATCACGCGGCTAAGTCCAGGCGCTTTGTTCCAATTCTTTTCGCGATTTGAGCTTGGCGTATTGCTCGGCGAGTCCGGCAGAGTTGAACAAAAAGAGTCCTTAGACAAGAAACCGTGGGCTCGGAAGGGAAGTTGTCTAGAACAAGCTGCCGTGCGAAAACAATTGCCTCGACGAATTCCGGCGTATGCCTGATCCGTCAGGCGAAAATTTTGCAGGCCCTGGTGCGACTAGCCAAGAAGGACGCGCGTCCAAACAAAGGGTGTCTCAAGAGGCGTATGCGTTGAGAGCACAGTAGTTCACCGCCAGAGTCCTAGAAAGGCAGCTAACCGAATCCCGAGAGCCAAAGACCCGCTGCACCTAGCCTCACAAGAGCACGCGGATACTGGATCCAGGACATCGATGAAAGAAGAAACGACGAGCAGTCATCGCAGGCCCAACAGCAACCAAGCCATACTCAAACGTATCCAGTCTACGGCTAAGAGGCGAGGGCGGATGGCGTTCGTCTTGAACATAGCGTCCTGCCACAGGGACTTCATTGGCGGTATTCCGGCGTACGCCTGAACCGTCAGGTAGAAACTGTGTAGGCGTCTGGTGTGACCGGCCGGGACAGATCCAGAGACAGGAGGCTGTGGCTGCGAAAGGCGTACGCTTTGAGAGCCTGTTCACCCCGATCTGGGAACGGTGACGCATCCCTATACCCTCACAGCCCCGAGGCCAAAGACAACGGAGGCGTTCCGGAGCAGCGAGCAACGAGGCAGCGGAGAGCGACGGTGGAGCAGCCACAATTCTACAGGGAAGGCGTTGAGACAACCATCTGTCACCAGTAGTCCCAGGCCGAGGGACAAGTCGGCGAATAAAGATCCTAGTATAAACATCCTAACATTCTGTGCGTTCTCACTAGACAATCGGGCGGTCACGCATATATAAATTTGGTGGGACGAACAACACACATCTTCTGAGCTAGCCGCACGATACTCGTAGCGAGCAGACCTTGAAAATCAGTTCGTTACATCTGGCGCCCAAAACGTTATTGTCCGGTCGGTGAGAATCAGCATCTAAGCAAGAATGGGGAAAGGATGGATATATCTCCTCAAGAAAGAGGATATCTCCTCAAGAAACAGGATTTCGCAAAAATAGGAGCCAAGTAAGGCATCACTTTTGTAACGAATTACTTAGGTTGGTGTTGGGGTGGGAAAAGACTGGCGCACGCATAGTTCTCCGGCTACTTGCTCGTCGGCTAATGGGGTGGTATCTTGGCCATCCTTTCCCTGAGTTACCTAATTTTTTCCATTATTATATTTCGGACGTTGATGCACTATGATCAGCGCAAACAAGTGGCCCTTACGACACCAAGCAGTGCTTGTTACGCGCGGAGCCTAAAAGGCCTAAAAACGAGATCGCGAGAAGTTAAAAAGCGCAATGTAGAAGCGGACAGACTATGATTATAAAAGCGTACAAGACTAATACTAATACTAATTTTGTGCTAAGTAAGATAAAATTGATGCTTTTAGGCTTGGCAAAGAGTCGGTAGTAGAAATAATATGGTATAGTCTATTATAGTCGTTACACAGTACTCCAAACGGTTCATGCATATCAAAGTTAGATCTACAAATATTTAATGTAAGAGGAACATAGTTCCTGGTAATTCTATTAGGCACGGAGAGGCTTATGCGACCCAGTAACTCGGGACTCTCCACATCCCCGTGAATAAGTTTATAGATAAAAGTTGTGCCAAGCATCGTTCTACGGTTTATTAAGGATGGTAGATTAATTAGGAGAAGTCTACTAGAGTAGGATGGTAAAATAAGGCTTGCATTCCAGTTAAGGCCGCGTAGAGCAAATAATAAAAAGTTCTTTTGCACAGACTCTATCCGGTCTATATGTACACCATACTGAGGACTCCAAACTGCTGAACAGTACTCCAGGATTGGACGGACTAGTGAAATGAACAGAGTCTTTGTAACATAGGGATCATCGAATTCCTTTGACCACTTTTTAATAAGTCCAAGTACTCCCCTGGCTTTATTCACCATAGAAGTAATATGGTCACAAAACTTAAGTTTTGGGTCAAGGAGGACGCCAAGGTCATCAACATGCGTAATTCTAGACAACGTGCAACCAGCCAGCGTATACGTTGCATATTGTGGGTTCACCCGAAAAAATGTCATTACTTTGCACTCAGCGCTATTTAAATCCAAAAGATTTTCACAACACCATGTTTGAAAAGCATTTAGGTCAGATTGTACGTCTGATCTGCTAGAAATTTCGTTATATTGCAGGCATAACTTAACGTCATCTGCGTACATAAGGACACGCGACTTTGTCAAGACTAGAGGGAGATCGTTTATAAATAAAGTAAAAGAAGTGGGCCAAGGTGCCTTCCTTGTGGGACGCCTGAAGTAACTCGGATCAAATCAGAGATCGCGTTTTTAAAGAGGACTCTTTGAGTCCTACCACTCAGATAACTTGAGATCCATGTTAGAAGATCACATGGAAACCCTAATAAGTCTAGCTTTAATACAAGAAGCGAGTGATTTACTGAATCAAACGCTTTACTAAAATCAGTGTAAACTACGCCAGTCTGCATGTTCTTTCTAAAGCCATTTATTACAAAAGACGTTAGCTCCAAGAGGTTTGTCGTCGTAGATCTTCGCCTTATAAATCCATGTTGACATGGAGATATAATCGATCTACAAAGATGTTGCAAATGGGGTGTAATAGTGTTTTCGAAAAGCTTTGGGATGCGGATAAATTGGATATGCCTCTGTAATTACTTGTATTGCATTTATTTCCTTTCTTATGAAGGGGAATGACGAATGACTCCTTCCAAATAAGTGGGAAATGAGATGTTTTTAAGGACAAGGTAAACAATTTATACAGAGGTCTACACAGAGTTTCAGCACAGTATTTAAGCACGCAGCCTGGAACTCCGTCCGGACCCGGTGAATAGACTGGCTTAACTTTATGGAGATCCAAAAGAAGGGAGCTTTCGCTTAACCTCGGACAAAAAATCAAGTTCGACTTGGGCATGGCATTTGAATAAGACGGATTTGGACGGGATGAAACAGAATAAGTTGTCTGGAAAAACTGGGCAAATAGATCGGCAATTGCCTGATCAGAGTTTGCCGTAGAGTTCTCGAATGATAGCGATGCAGGGTAACAGGCTGATTTACGCTTAGTGTTAACAAAATTAAAAAACTGTTTTTGATCTTGTGAAAATTGGACCCTACAACGAGTCAAATAGCTTTTATAACACCGGGCGTTAAGCTCGATAAAATTTGACCGAGCCCTTAGGTACCGAGAGAAGGCAGATTGTGAACCGCACATTTTAAATTTATTGAAAAGTCTGGACTTAATATTTTTTAGGTGTGACAACTCTTTATTAAACCACGGAGGTTTATTTGAAATTGACGGATAGTATAACGGAACACACAGATAAAAGAAGGAATTCAATGCATTATAAAAGATATTAACTGCCTTAGCCACGTTAGTGCATGAATAAAATTCAGACCAGTCATAGCCGGATATAAAAGTACTTAAAAGATGAAAGATTGCCTTACGAAAGCAGCGGATTCGTTTAACCGACTTTTCGGATTTTTTATTCAGCTCTGTTCTTGCGTCTACAGTCAGCTCTAAAGTTGGATGATAAGGATCTTTCGGTTGTGTAAGTTGTGACGTTCTTGATAGGCAAACGCCTTCTGAATTTGAAACAAAACACAAGTCCAGTAAACGTCCAAAGGAGTTCTTAACATGGTTCACTTGGGATAGCGCAATGTCAAGCAAGCCGTCAATAGAGTCATGCTGCGCTAAAGGAAGTAATATGTTAGAGTTTTCGTCAGGGGACTATGTCGCAGTAGGTATATTTAAATCACCCATTACTATTAACTGATCTCGATCTGACAGTTTTTTGGAAATGGACTGAATAACGGAAAGGTGATTTGCGTAATAGGGAACTCAGATGATGGTGGGATATATGAACAAGTAATATATACAAAACTACCGGGAAACGATAATTTTATACCTAGGAATTCGATGTCATAAAATTCTTCGAAAGTTAGTAGTTCAGACGAAAAGGTGGAGTCGACAGCAATCAGGACTCCACCTTCCCGTCTGGACTGACGATCAAGCCTATAAATTGTGTACTTACCCGGGAGAATTTCGGAGCTAAGAATATCCGGCCTTAACCAGGTCTCTGTACATACCATAATATTATATGGGAAAGAAAAACTATCCGAATACAATTTAGTCAGCTTTCTAAGTAAGCCTCTTGTATTCTGATGGCAAAAAAGAAAAGAGGAGGCTAGTTTTTTTGGACAGAAGAGGATGTGGAGGGCGCTGGGGATGGTTCTTTAATGGTATTTTCCATTTCCCCTGAACTATTCTTTTTTCTCTTAGCTTCGTACTCTTTTACAAATATGCCCTCGGGCCAAAAACTGGTGGAACACACAGATGCAAAAAGAGCACAAGGAATACCAATCTTAAATGATGATACTTTCCTAGCATAAGAAATTTTAAATTGTTCGACCTTCAAATCATCAACTTGGATTTTGTTACGAATATAAGCCGTAATATCCAGTGATGAGAGGTCTGGGGCGAGCCGTGAAACAAATACATGTTTTAGCTGGGGCACCCGAACACAAGTAACCGTTTTTGGTACAACACATGCAACCCTTTTTGGTACTACAGAATTTGTATCTGTACTACCAGTGTCGGCCGGTAATCCGGACGTTAAGTCTACATGAGGTGTTGCAGAAAAACTAATTTGAGAGCATTTTCGCCATCCGTTTTGTGTAGAGCGGCTCCATGGAACACATCGTAGCAAAGGCAATTGTATGTTTTTTTCTTTTTGGCCTATTTGGACGATGTAAGGAAACTCGGCTTAATTTTTCGTCATTTTTTGTAACCTCCTGCGGCTAATTTTTTTTGGTGGGATTCATACGTTTACGGCCTCAAAACCAAGACCTGGCATTGGCCTTCGCGCAGGTGAAGATATGCGCACTTCTTCTGCCGCCATCTGGAACCTCTGGTTTCCGGGATGTTGCGAACTCCTCCGGCGCTATCGATGAACAGTTTAGCCGAACCCTAATGGCAACAAAACGCTATCTGTTACTGACTAAACTTACTGGTTTTTTTTTCCCCCATTAATGTCTCACCTTTTTCTGAGGGCTCGGCAACACAAATGTTAAAACAACTCACTTTCCGGGCCAACTGAGGGATCCGAATTCTATCACTCGCGAAGTGACTGACTTTTAGCCAGATTTTTATTTAAACGTAAGTCTTTCTTCACTCTTGTTGATTTTTAAATTACTGAGCTGAATTGACTGGGAACAGAACGAATGGACGCCCCGAATTAAGCGGGAACCCATGTCGCTCTCCCAAAGGTGAATTTTCCCTCCGGAGAAAGCCTGACATTCGGCCCTGTTAAGTAACCTTTCTAATTTGACCGGCGACCTCGACTTCGAACATCTCTCTCCTAGATGGCGCCTGCAACCTCGAGTTTCTCTCTCATAGAGGGCGGGGCTCTCAGCTTGTTTTGCTGGGACAAGCGTTTCAAAAAACCCCCCACGCAAGATCAATCTTGGGGGTCAGACCTCCAAGACTGATACCACCAAAGCTTGGCACAGCTATTGCTTGAGATCTTTTGCATGGTAGCGACCCACAGAGCGACCCTGCAAATCCTCAATATCGTAATAGGAATTACCTATCTTTTTCCTTATCCGCGCCTTCAAGTAAGCTGGACCAAGTTTAGCGTTATACCCTGCCTGAAAATTGCTCTGCTTGAGGGACTTCCTGTCCAGATCCAATGAGTCTTCTTTCGCAAGCATTGTCGATCTGTCGTCTAACAGGCGAAGAGCTCTTAATAACTTGTATGTTGCTCCTGAACCGACAAACTGCTGCCCAAACACCATATAATACGGAGAAGTTCCTATACTGGAATGCACTGCCGTCCTTAAAGCGCTACAAATGCTACTGAGCTGTTCGTCCCAGTTCTTCTGATCAGACTTCACATATGAGCGTATTGCTGCGATCACCGAACGATTAACTCTTTCTGAGGCGTTAGCTTGAGGAGAATATACCGCCGTCAGAGCGTGCGATACCTTGTTAATTCTGAGAAACTTTTGAAAAATCTCCGCCTTGAATTGGGATCCGTTGTCCGAGATTATGGTCTCCGGAACTCCAAGCGTGTGGAACAAATCTTCCTGAAGATATTTTATTACCACATCCGCCGTAAGCTTCTTAACGGCTTTCAAAAATACAAATTTAGAATAGTGGTCTAGGGGCTGATCGTGTGATTTGTTTAACACTTCCGGTACCAAATCTTGAGAAACCCATAGTTTCCATATATAGTTGTCGTGTAAAATGTCACCCGTAGCATGTTCGGTTTTTCTATATAAGCGCTCATCCACAACCTTGAAATCTGGTAGTTTATTCTCATTTGCCCTTATTCGCTCCACACATAATCACTTGACCTGAAAGCTGGCGACTCCAAGTCGACCAGAAGACCTTGACTAGCTTCTATGGCCGCCACGCTGTCCTCATTCACCCTGGAAAGGGCATCCGGTACAACGTTTAACTTGCCACTTCTATGCTCAATCTTAAAACTGAAGCCTTGCAATTTTAGAGCCCATCTTGCCAAACGTAAATGCAAATCGGTCTGTGATGATCAGTGATGACCGTGAATTCATGTCCTTCTACATAAGCCCTGAATCGTTTTATGCTCACCATCACAGCCAATAATTCTTGTTCAGTGACTGAGTAGCATTTTTGCGCCTTATTTAACTTTTTGGATACAAAAGCTAAGGGATATTCATCGTCCTCGTCTGTTTTCTGTACCAACACACCACCAACACCGGTTTGACTTGCATCGCAATGAATAAAAAATGGCTTGCTGAAGTCAGGACTGCGAAGTACTGGAGCAACACATAGCATTTCCTTTAGTTTTTCGAATGCTTGCTGGCCTTCAGGAGTCATAGCAAACTTTTGTTTGGGCTTTATTAAATCTGTGAGCGGAGAGGCTACAGAAGCGAAATTGCCAATAAATTTCCGGTACCAACCAGCCATCCCCAGAAATCTTCTTAATGCTTTAAGAGTCTTGGGCAGTGGGAAATCGACCATAGCCGCAATCTTATCCGGATCTGTACGAATCACCCCCTCTCCGACAATATGCCCAAAATATTTCACCGAGCGCCTACATAATTTACTCTTCTCCACGTTCAGAGTGAGTCCCGCAGCTCCCACTTGGTTTGCCACTGTTTGCAAAACCCTCAAATGTGATTCGAAGCTGTCAGACACAATCAGCAAGTCATCTAAATATACGAAAACCTCATTCCGAAGCTCGGCCGGGATAACCTTGTCCATTAATCTGGTCATAGTTTGGAAGGCATTCGTTAACCCAAATGGCATGACATTATACTGGTATAAGGGCTTTCCCGGGATTGTAAATGCTGTCATTTCACGAGACTTTGGATCAAGCGGTATCTGCCAATAAGCAACTTTCAGGTCTAAACTAGATATGTACATAGCCTTCGGAAGTCTACCCAAAATTCCATCTATTTGCGGCACGGGATACGCATCCTTCCTAGTCACTGCATTAACTTTCCTACTATCCAGACAAAATCTTACTTTTCCCGGTTTCTGCACCAAAACAACGGGTGATGACCATGCACTATCCGATTCTTCAATCACCGCAATCATGACCATTCTGTCTACCTCCGCATACAATAATCTTTCTACTGCCGGTGACACGGGAAAATGCCTTTGCTTAACTCTAGCTGCTTTCCAAAAACTCCTTATCCTTTTCGCACTTCGGGATTGTGAACGTTGCCGAGTTAATCGGTTAGTTGATATATAAGCAGGTTTTAAATTTAATAATGTCGGCCAGAAACGTGGTTGACTAGACATACAATCGAACGAAAACGGATTTTTGACCGAAGAAACATTAGCAATTTGTTCTATCCGCTTGGTTCCTGATTGATCGTCGGCCGGCGACGTGGAACACACGGTGGCTGACCGGACTGTGTGTTCGACTTCCCGTTTTTTTGACATTTACCACAAGAAGGCTTGTATACGTTTGGAGTACCACAGCCATAGCAAAAGATTTTGCTCTTGCTTTTGCAGTCCTGATACCTATGTCCCTCTTTGTGGCAATTCCAACACACTAATGCCAAAGCGCCGATTACTAAGTCTCCTTCTTGATCAGAAAACTCGGAAGCCTCATCTGACAAAGCTTCCTCCAGCAATTCTGCCACCTGTTGGCGAAAAGGTGCTCCTTTCTGATACCCGTGAGTCCGTTTTATATCTTGCAAGAATGCTTCCCTACGCCTCCATATCTCCCGGATGCTGTCTACCGTTTCTATAGTCACATTTAATATTTCGTGACGGATTTCAGCCCTCAAATTCCTTTTTAAAATGTCCACTATAGTCCTTTCTGACAGTGGGGACTCTAGGGTATCCATTAACTGGACAATCGAGTCGTAAAATGAATCAAAGGATTCCTTTTCAATTTGTTTTCGATCCCGAATGGCTTCAATTATATCCACATCAGTCCTAGTGTCGCGAAATTGCTTTCGCAATGCCTCACATAGAGTACCCCAGTGAACCTGCCTTTTTGCTTTGTGGAACGTCCAGAAAAATTCACGGGCCTTGCCATCGAAAAGAATGTTTGCGTTGTTGCATACTAATTCGAATCTACTCTCCAAAGTTTGGTGGGTTAGTGATTCTACTCTATAAATAAAGTTGTCAACACTAATTCCGTCCGCGCTTCCATTAAATTTTAATTTCCAGCCGTTCATGATGTGGCCGACTTTATCCGGCCTCTGCAGTAAGTCACTTCTGTGAGTCTCCGCCGCATCGGACATTATTGATCCTCGCCGCTCTACATTATGCACAATGGGATCTGGAGTCGGATCCCTGTTTATGTGACTTCCTGCTAATGGACCGAGATGTGCAGCATTGGACTGAGTTGATTGAGCCATCTGCTCCGATCATTGTATCAAAATATCGTTTTGCATGGACCTAACAGCATGAGCATCTATTGTCCCTATTGCTTCTGTGCTGACCGAAGCCTCATCAACCGCTGCAGCTTCTGAGACAGGTGGATCCTTTCTAGCCGTCGCCATTTTTGCCTTTTGACTCGACCCAGCCGCCGATCCTTGCACTTCAAAGCACACCGTATTGCAGGTCGGACAGGTTGCTATCGCTTTCGAGTGAGCCGCTATACAGGACTTGTGGAACTCGTGTCCACATTTGGTTTTGTACGTAACACCAGTGCATAAATCTTTCCCACAAAGATTGCAATTTGCGGCCATCCATCTTTTCAACGCGCTCTTCCGATCTAAGATGTAGAGATGCTGCAAGCTTAAGATACTTTGATCAGAAAACTTAAACACTCTCTTTGGCCTCTCTCTCACCTAAGCTATTCCAAAAGAGTCAGTGAACTCTGAAATTCTGGTCACCTGATCAGCAATTTTCAAAACTCTTATTCAATTTCCCTTTTTTATTTGCTGTCGCGTGAGAGTAAAAGCTGTCAACGACCTGGCACAGCGAAACAGCTGCTCTGATTGCTATTTGCCCAGACTCTCTGTTGTAAAGCAAACTTGTTGCACTGGTCAGTAATTGTAAATCAGAGAACAGAAGCCTAATCAACTAGAACTCGTATGTACCCTCCTACTTAATATGAACTTAATCTTAAATGCAATATTTAGATAGAAATATACGAAATGACATAAATATAAGCGATTGTAAAAAAAATAAAATGTAAGTATGTGTAACAAAAATCAAACGATCAAAAGAAATCATAAAAAATTGTTTGCCTTCAAGCATAGTGGATCTCCCTTTCAAACCTTATCAGTAAATCTGTCGTCAACGAAATGCATGCGAAAAGAGAAATAAAACTGCCTTAGCATCGGCGGTCCGCTTTTACAGAGCGCAAGTGCCAAAAACAACGCTCGACGTCCGCGTGTGCCTTGCCAAACGACAAGACGACAATCGTTACACCGCATTGTTCCGCAAGGCTGCTCTGTTTTTTTTTTTTCGTGATCGCCGGTGACTAAAACTAATCGCCTCCCTTGCTATTCCCCCTTCTGCTTAACTTTTTTTCGTCACACGTGGTCAGATCGCCTCTTGTAAAAAGAGTGCTTGGTCTGCTTATCCAAGCGCTAGACAAAAAAGATATTATTTTTCTATTTATTTTTTTGTTAAGTGAAATTAAAGAAAATGGTGGAGTTCTAATTTGTATCTCTCAGCCGTGCTCAGGTGATATGCCTAAAGCATTATCTAGCCTGCAATTTCCTAAGCGCCTGACAAACAAAAATTAAACTTCCCTATTTGAAAACCATCAACTCGCTTTGCTTACACTCCAAACCGTGGCCAGACGATCAACTGCGAGCAGTAAAATCGCTGTGAGTTCTATGCGTTTCAACAATGTATTTTAGCGAGTGAGTTTGTTATTATTATTTTTTTGTGCAAAATTTGATATATATTTTTGCTCAGCAACCGTTGCTTGTGGTTCAGGCAGTCAGCTGAAATTCCAAAAGCCCACTGATATATAAGTTTGCTACTCTGCCAACTATTTAATTGCCGAACTGTGGATGTATGTGTGTTTGTGTGTGTTGATAATTGATAATATTTGGCCCTGAAGTTGGGCGCCAGATTATAATAATGTTATTTATTGATAAATTATAATTGTAACGAATTACTTAGGTTGGTGTTGGGCTGGGAAAAGACTGGCGCACGCATAGTTCTCCGGCTACTTGCTCGTCGGCTAATGGGGTGGTTATCTTGGCCATCCTTTCCCTGAGTTACCTAATTTTTTCCATTATTATAGTCGATAATTTTGCGTGCTACGACAAGCTAAGTCGGGAGGACCACAACACAACACAAACACATTGAATCCGGTCTATTGGGCATGCACGATCGGACGACTATTTAACCCCAGATGTTGTTAGGATTATTGACGCCCCTCCCTGCCTTGGCCATTCTTTGCATTCGCATGGTCAAATGGAATTTCGATTTTTTTTGGTGAATAGCCCCTTTGGGTTTTACGGGACGATCGCACTAGCCGAAGGCAAAACTACTTGAGATTAAAACATTATAATTATTTTATTCCTTAATGACTAATAAAATTGTTTAAACTAAACATAATGGTAAGAAAATAGTGAAATACAATGTGGGTTTATGTGTATAACAAAGAAATAATAAATATGAAAACGATTAAATTGGACATAACTTTTTTTTTGTATGACAAAAGAGAATTGAAAATCGGCGTTATGTTTCGTCAAGCGAGGGACATTTAATATAAAGTGCAATATAAACGGATCATAGAAAAAAGATCGGCAAGTTTTGTTAATGTCTTTTCTTTTGATTTTTAATCTGTTTCGCTTTAATTTAGATTTTTTTGTTTTGATTAGGCGTTAAGATGAACTTTTTTTCTTGTGTGCATTTTTTTTTTAATTTAGACATTTAGGTAAAGAAAGTAATAATTCGGAGCCTTAGCCACCGAGTCACTCACCCGAATAATTCATAGATGTCCAACGGAGAAAGCGCATTGGCCGTGGAGATCGAAGCTGTGGGAGTTAAAACTTTATACACAAAAAATTCTCTAAATGTGTTGTTAACACCAAATTTTTCTTTTAAAATTCGCCTAGATCCGTGCGCATCTTTTTTTTCCTTTACATTTTCTTTCCTCTTTGACGGTCTATTACCTTTCTCTTTTGCTTTCCAGGAACTTCTCTCGCACTTTCACTTAGTTTACTTATATCTAATAAGACAAAAAAAACTATACTAATCTTAAATTACTTTAAACATTTTTTTTATATATATTTTTCGGGGCCCTTCTGATTTGCTTCTTTTGTTACGTATATATATGCGCAGAAAAACTAATTTGAGAGCATTTTCGCCATCCGTTTTGTGTAGAGCGGCTCCATGGAACACATCGTAGCAAAGGCAATTGTATGGTTTTTTCTTTTTGGCCTATTTGGACGATGTAAGGAAACTCGGCTTAATTTTTCGTCATTTTTTGTAACCTCCTGCGGCTAATTTTTTTTGGTGGGATTCATACGTTTACGGCCTCAAAACCAGGACCTGGCAATGGCCTTCGCGCAGGTGAAGATATGCGCACTTCTTCTGCCGCCAGCTGGAACCTCTGGTTTCCGGAATGTTGCGAACTCCTCCGGCGCTATCGATGAACAGTTTAGCCGAACCCTAATGGCAACAAAACGCTATCTGTTACTGACTAAACTTACTGGTTTTTTTTTCCCCATTAATGTCTCACCTTTTTCTGAGGGCTCGGCAACACAAATGTTAAAACAACTCACTTTCCGGGCCAACTGAGGGATCCGAATTCTATCACTCATGAAGTGACTGACTTTTAGCCAGATTTTTATTTAAACGTAAGTCTTTCTTCACTCTTGTTGATTTTTAAATTACTGAGCTGAATTGACTGGGAACAGAACGAATGGACGCCCCGAATTAAGCGGGAACCCATGTCGCTCTCCCAAAGGTGAATTTTCCCTCCGGAGAAAGCCTGACATTCGGCCCTGTTAAGTAACCCTTCTAATTTGACCGGCGACCTCGACTTCGAACATCTCTCTCCTAGATGGCGCCTGCAACCTCGAGTTTCTCTCTCATAGAGGGCGGGGCTCTCAGCTTGTTTTGCTGGGACAAGCGTTACAAAAAACCCCCCACGCAAGATCAATCTTGGGGGTCAGACCTCCAAGACTGATACCACCAAAGCTTGGCACAGCTATTGCTTGAGATCTTTTGCATGGTAGCGACCCACAGAGCGACCCTGCAAATCCTCAATATCGTAATAGGAATTACCTATATTTTTCCTTATCCGCGCCTTCAAGTAAGCTGGACCAAGTTTAGCGTTATACCCTGCCTGAAAACTGCTCTGCTTGAGGGACTTCCTATCCAGATCCAATGAGTCCTCTTTTGCAAGCATTGTCGATCTGTCGTCTAACAGGCGAAGAGCTCTTAATAACTTGTATGTTGCTCCTGAACCGACAAACTGCTGCCCAAACACCATATAATACGGAGAAGTTCCTATACTGGAATGCACTGCCGTCCTTAAAGCGCTACAAATGCTACTGAGCTGTTCGTCCCAGTTCTTCTGATCAGACTTCACATATGAGCGTATTGCTGTGATCACCGAACGATTAACTCTTTCTGAGGCGTTAGCTTGAGGAGAATATACCGCCGTCAGAGTGTGCGATACCTTGTTAATTCTGAGAAACTTTTGAAAAATCTCCGCCTTGAATTGGGATCCGTTGTCCGAGATTATGGTCTCCGGAACTCCAAGCGTGTGGAACAAATCTTCCTGAAGATATTTTATTACCACATCCGCCGTAAGCTTCTTAACGGCTTTCAAAAATACAAATTTAGAATAGTGGTCTAGGGGCTGATCGTGTGATTTGTTTAACACTTCCGGTACCAAATCTTGAGAAACCCATAGTTTCCATATATAGTTGTCGTGTAAAATGTCACCCGTAGCATGTTCGGTTTTTCTATATAAGCGCTCATCCACAACCTTGAGATCTGGTAGTTTATTCTCATTTGCCCTTATACGCTCCACACATAATCACTTGACCTGAAAGCTGGTGACTCCAAGTCGACCAGAAGACCTTGACTAGCTTCTATGGCCGCCACGCTGTCCTCATTCACCCTGGAAAGGGCATCCGGTACAACGTTTAACTTGCCACTTCTATGCTCAATCTTAAAACTGAAGCCTTGCAATTTTAGAGCCCATCTTGCCAAACGTAAATGCAAATCGGTCTGTGATGATCAGTGATGACCGTGAATTCATGTCCTTCTACATAAGCCCTGAATCGTTTTATGCTCACCATCACAGCCAATAATTCTTGTTCAGTGACTGAGTAGCATTTTTGCGCCTTATTTAACTTTTTGGATACAAAAGCTAAGGGATATTCATCGTCCTCGTCTGTTTTCTGTACCAACACATCACCAACACCGGTTTGACTTGCATCGCAATGAATAAAAAATGGCTTGCTGAAGTCAGGACTGCGAAGTACTGGAGCAACACATAGCATTTCCTTTAGTTTTTCGAATGCTTGCTGGCCTTCAGGAGTCATAGCAAACTTTTGTTTGGGCTTTATTAAATCTGTGAGCGGAGAGGCTACAGAAGCGAAATTGCCAATAAATTTCCGGTACCAACCAGCCATCCCCAGAAATCTTCTTAATGCTTTAAGAGTCTTGGGCAGTGGGAAATCGACCATAGCCGCAATCTTATCCGGATCTGTACGAATCACCCCCTCTCCGACAATATGCCCAAAATATTTCACCGAGCGCCTACATAATTTACTCTTCTCCACGTTCAGAGTGAGTCCCGCAGCTCCCACTTGGTTTGCCACTGTTTGCAAAACCCTCAAATGTGATTCGAAGCTGTCAGACACAATCAGCAAGTCATCTAAATATACGAAAACCTCATTCCGAAGCTCGGCCGGGATAACCTTGTCCATTAATCTGGTCATAGTTTGGAAGGCATTCGTTAACCCAAATGGCATGACATTATACTGGTATAAGGGCTTTCCCGGGATTGTAAATGCTGTCATTTCACGAGACTTTGGATCAAGCGGTATCTGCCAATAAGCAACTTTCAGGTCTAAACTAGATATGTACATAGCCTTCGGAAGTCTACCCAAAATTCCATCTATTTGCGGCAGGGGATACGCATCCTTCCTAGTCACTGCATTAACTTTCCTACTATCCAGACAAAATCTTACTTTTCCCGGTTTCTGCACCAAAACAACGGGTGATGACCATGCACTATCCGATTCTTCAATCACCGCAATCATGACCATTCTGTCTACCTCCGCATACAATAATCTTTCTACTGCCGGTGACACGGGAAAATGCCTTTGCTTAACTCTAGCTGCTTTCCAAAAACTCCTTATCCTTTTCGCACTTCGGGATTGTGAACGTTGCCGAGTTAATCGGTTAGTTGATATATAAGCAGGTTTTAAATTTAATAATGTCGGCCAGAAACGTGGTTGACTAGACATACAATCGGACGAAAACGGATTTTTGACCGAAGAAACATTAGCAATTTGTTCTATCCGCTTGGTTCCTGATTGATCGTCGGCCGGCGACGTGGAACACACGGTGGCTGACCGGACTGTGTGTTCGACTTCCCGTTTTTTTGACATTTACCACAAGAAGGCTTGTATACGTTTGGAGTACCACAGCCATAGCAAAAGATTTTGCTCTTGCTTTTGCAGTCCTGATACCTATGTCCCTCTTTGTGGCAATTCCAACACACTAATGCCAAAGCGCCGATTACTAAGTCTCCTTCTTGATCAGAAAACTCGGAAGCCTCATCTGACAAAGCTTCCTCCAGCAATTCTGCCACCTGTTGGCGAAAAGGTGCTCCTTTCTGATACCCGTGAGTCCGTTTTATATCTTGCAAGAATGCTTCCCTACGCCTCCATATCTCCCGGATGCTGTCTACCGTTTCTATAGTCACATTTAATATTTCGTGACGGATTTCAGCCCTCAAAATCCTTTTTAAAATGTCCACTATAGTCCTTTCTGACAGTGGGGACTCTAGGGTATCCATTAACTGGACAATCGAGTCGTAAAATGAATCAAAGGATTCCTTTTCAATTTGTTTTCGATCCCGAATGGCTTCAATTATATCCACATCAGTCCTAGTGTCGCGAAATTGCTTTCGCAATGCCTCACATAGAGTACCCCAGTGAACCTGCCTTTTTGCTTTGTGGAACGTCCAGAAAAATTCACGGGCCTTGCCATCGAAAAGAATGTTTGCGTTGTTGCATACTAATTCGAATCTACTCTCCAAAGTTTGGTGGGTTAGTGATTCTACTCTATAAATAAAGTTGTCAACACTAATTCCGTCCGCGCTTCCATTAAATTTTAATTTCCAGCCGTTCATGATGTGGCCGACTTTATCCGGCCTCTGCAGTAAGTCACTTCTGTGAGTCTCCGCAGCATCGGACATTATTGATCCTCGCCGCTCTACAATGGGATCTGGAGTCGGATCCCTGTTTATGTGACTTCCTGCTAATGGACCGAGATGTGCAGCTACATTGGACTGAGTTAATTGAGCCATCTGCTCCGATCATTGTATCAAAATATCGTTTTGCATGGACCTAACTGCCTGAGCAACTATTGTCCCTATTGCTTCTGTGCTGACCGAAGCCTCATCAACCGCTGCAGCTTCTGAGACAGGTGGATCCTTTCTAGCCGTCGCCATTTTTGCCTTTTGACTCGACCCAGCCGCCGATCCTTGCACTTCAAAGCACACCGTATTGCAGGTCGGACAGGTTGCTATCGCTTTCGAGTGAGCCGCTATACAGGACTTGTGGAACTCGTGACCACATTTGGTTTTGTACGTAACACCAGTGCATAAATCTTTCCCACAAAGATTGCAATTTGCGGCTTTGTCCTGCCCATCCATCTTTTCAACGCGCTCTTCCGATCTAAGATGTAGAGATGCTGCAAGCTTAAGATACTTTGATCCGAAAACTTAAACACTCTCTTTGGCCTCTCTCTCACCTAAGCTATTCCAAAAGAGTCAGTGAACTCTGAAATTCTGGTCACCTGATCAGCAATTTTCAAAACTCTTATTCAATTTTCCTTTTTTATTTGCTGTCGCGTGAGAGTAAAAGCTGTCAACGACCTGGCACAGCGAAACATCTGCTCTGATTGCTATTTTCTATTTGCCCAGACTCTCTGTTGTAAAGCAAACTTGTTGCACTGGTCAGTAATTGTAGATCAGAGAACAGAAGCCTAATCAACTAGAACTCGTATGTACCATCCTACTTAATATGAACTTAATCTTAAATGCAATATTTAAATAGAAATATACGAAATGACATAAATATAAGCGATTGTAAAAAAAATAAAATGTAAATATGTGTAACAAAAATCAAACGATCAAAAGAAATCATAAAAAATTGTTTGCCTTCAAGCATAGTGGATCTCCCTTTCAAACCTTATCAGTAAATCTGTCGTCAACGAAATGCATGCGAAAAGAGAAATAAAACTGCCTTAGCATCGGCGGTCCGCTTTTACAGAGCGCAAGTGCCAAAAACAACGCTCGACCGTCCGCGTGTGCCTTGCCAAACGACAAGACGACAATCGTTACACCGCATTGTTCCGCAAGGCTGCTCTGTTTTTTTTTTTCGTGATCGCCGGTGACTAAAACTAATCGTCTCCATTGCTATTCCCCCTTCTGCTTAACTTTTTTTCGTCACACGTGGTCAGATCGCCTCTTGTAAAAAGAGTGCTTGGTCTGCTTATCCAAGCGCTAGACAAAAAAGATATTATTTTTCTATTTATTTTTTTTGTTAAGTGAAATTAAAGAAAATGGTGGAGTTCTAATTTGTATCTCTCAGCCGTGCTCAGGTGATATGCCTAAAGCATTATCTAGCCTGCAATTTCCTAAGCGCCTGACAAACAAAAATTAAACTTCCCTATTTGAAAACCATCAACTCCCTTTGCTTACACTCCAAACCGTGGCCAGACGATCAACTGCGAGCAGTAAAATCGCTGTGAGTCCTATGCGTTTCATAAGTTTGCTACTCTGCAAACTATTTAATTGTTAAACTGTGGATGTATGTGTGTTTGTGTGTGTCTTAGCCATTGATAATATTTGGCCCTGAAGTTGAGCGCCAGATTATAATAATGTTTTATTTATTGATAAATTATAATTGTAACGAATTACTTAGGTTGGTGTTGGGCTGGGAAAAGACTGGCGCACGCATAGTTCTCCGGCTACTTGCTCGTCGGCTAATGGGGTGGTATCTTGGCCATCCTTTCCCTGAGTTACCTAATTTGTTCCATTATTATAGTCGATAATTTTGCGTGCTACGCCAAGCTAAATCGGGAGGACAACAACACAACACAAACACATTGAATCCGGTCTATTGGGCATGCACGATCGGACGACTATTTAACCCCAGATGTTGTTAGGATTATTGACGGCCCTCCGTGCGTTGGCAATTCTTTGCATTCCCATGGTCAAATGGAATTTCGATTTTTTTTGGTGAATAGCCCCTTTGGGTTTTACGGGACGATCGCACTAGCCGAAGGCAAAACTACTTGAGATTAAAACATTATAATTATTTTATTCCTTAATGACTAATAAAATTGTTTAAACTAAACATAATGGTAAGAATATAGTGAAATACAATGTGGGTTTATGTGTATAACAAAGAAATAATAAATATGAAAACGATTAAATTGGACATAACTTTTTTTTTTGTATGACAAAAGAGAATTGAAAATCGGCGTTATGTTTCGTCAAGCGAGGGACATTTAATATAAAGTGCAATATAAACGGATCATAGAAAAAAGATCGGCAAGTTTTGTTAATGTCTTTTCTTTTGATTTTTAATCTGTTTCGCTTTAATTTAGATTTTTTTTTTTTGATTAGGCGTTTAGATGAACTTTTTTTCTTGTGTGCATTTTTTTTTTAATTTAGACATTTAGGTAAAGAAAGTAATAATTCGGAGCCTTAGCCACCGAGTCACTCACCCGAATAATTCATAGATGTCCAACGGAGAAAGCGCATTGGCCGTGGAGATCGAAGCTGTGGGAGTTAAAACTTTATACACAAAAAAAAATTCTCTAAATGTATTGTTAACACCAAATTTTTCTTTTAAAATTCGCCTAGATCCGTGCGCATCTTTTTTTTTTTACATTTTCTTTCCTCTTTGATGGTCTATTATCTTTCTCTTTTGCTTTCCAGGAACTTCTCTCGCACTTTCACTTAGTTTACTTATATCTAATAAGACAAAAAAATACTATACTAATCTTAAATTACTTTAAACATTTTTTTTGATATATTTTTTTCGGGGCCTTTCTGATTTGCTTCTTTTGTTACGTATATATATACGCAGAAAAACTAATTTGAGAGCATTTTCGCCATCCGTTTTGTGTAGAGCGGCTCCATGGAACACATCGTAGCAAAAGCAATTGTATGGTTTTTTCTTTTTGGCCTATTTGGACGATGTAAGGAAACTCGGCTTAATTTTTCGTCATTTTTTGTAACCTCCTGCGGCTAATTTTTTTTGGTGGGATTCATACGTTTACGGCCTCAAAACCAAGACCTGGCATTGGCCGGCAACCCTTCGCGCAGGTGAAGATATGCGCACTTCTTCTGCCGCCAGCTGGAACCTCTGGTTTCCGGGATGTTGCGAACTCCTCCGGCGCTATCGATGAACAGTTTAGCCGAACCCTAATGGCAACAAAACGCTATCTGTTAGGGCTTTCCCGGGATTGTAAATGCTGTCATTTCACGAGACTTTGGATCAAGCGGTATCTGCCAATAAGCAACTTTCAGGTCTAAACTAGATATGTACATAGCCTTCGGAAGTCTACCCAAAATTCCATCTTTTTGCGGCAGGGGATACGCATCCTTCCTAGTCACTGCATTAACTTTCCTACTATCCAGACAAAATCTTACTTTTCCCGGTTTCTGCACCAAAACAACGGGTGATGACCATTCACTATCCGATTCTTCAATCACCCCAATCATGAGCATTCTGTCTACCTCCGCATACAATAATCTTTCTACTGCCGGTGACACGGGAAAATGCCTTTGCTTAACTCTAGCTGCTTTCCAAAAACTCCTTATCCTTTTCGCACTTCGGGATTGTGAACGTTGCCGAGTTAATCGGTTAGTTGATATATAAGCAGGTTTTAAATTTAATAATGTCGGCCAGAAACGTGGTTGACTAGACATACAATCGGACGAAAACGGATTTTTGACCGAAGAAACATTAGCAATTTGTTCTATCCGCTTGGTTCCTGATTGATCGTCGGCCGGCGACGTGGAACACACGGTGGCTGACCGGACTGTGTGTTCGACTTCCCGTTTTTTTGACATTTACCACAAGAAGGCTTGTATACGTTTGGAGTACCACAGCCATAGCAAAAGATTTTGCTCTTGCTTTTGCAGTCCTGATACCTATGTCCCTCTTTGTGGCAATTCCAACACACTAATGCCAAAGCGCCGATTACTAAGTCTCCTTCTTGATCAGAAAACTCGGAAGCCTCATCTGACAAAGCTTCCTCCAGCAATTCTGCCACCTGTTGGCGAAAAGGTGCTCCTTTCTGATACCCGTGAGTCCGTTTTATATCTTGCAAGAATGCTCCCCTACGCCTGCATATCTCCCGGATGCTGTCTACCGTTTCTATAGTCACATTTAATATTTCGTGACGGATTTCAGCCCTCAAATTCCTTTTTAAAATGTCCACTATAGTCCTTTCTGACAGTGGGGACTCTAGGGTATCCATTAACTGGACAATCGAGTCGTAAAATGAATCAAAGGATTCCTTTTCAATTTGTTTTCGATCCCGAATGGCTTCAATTATATCCACATCAGTCCTAGTGTCGCGAAATTGCTTTCGCAATGCCTCACATAGAGTACCCCAGTGAACCTGCCTTTTTGCTTTGTGGAACGTCCAGAAAAATTCACGGGCCTTGCCATCGAAAAGAATGTTTGCGTTGTTGCATACTAATTCGAATCTACTCTCCAAAGTTTGGTGGGTTAGTGATTCTACTCTATAAATAAAGTTGTCAACACTAATTCCGTCCGCGCTTCCATTAAATTTTAATTTCCAGCCGTTCATGATGTGGCCGACTTTATCCGGCCTCTGCAGTAAGTCACTTCTGTGAGTCTCCGCCGCATCGGACATTATTGATCCTCGCCGCTCTACAATGGGATCTGGAGTCGGATCCCTGTTTATGTGACTTCCTGCTAATGGACCGAGATGTGCAGCTACATTGGACTGAGTTAATTGAGCCATCTGCTCCGATCATTGTATCAAAATATCGTTTTGCATGGACCTAACTGCCTGAGCAACTATTGTCCCTATTGCTTCTGTGCTGACCGAAGCCTCATCAACCGCTGCAGCTTCTGAGACAGGTGGATCCTTTCTAGCCGTCGCCATTTTTGCCTTTTGACTCGACCCAGCCGCCGATCCTTGCACTTCAAAGCACACCGTATTGCAGGTCGGACAGGTTGCTATCGCTTTCGAGTGAGCCGCTATACAGGACTTGTGGAACTCGTGTCCACATTTGGTTTTGTACGTAACACCAGTGCATAAATCTTTCCCACAAAGATTGCAATTTGCGGCTTTGTCCTGCCCATCCATCTTTTTAACGCGCTCTTCCGATCTAAGATGTAGAGATGCTGCAAGCTTAAGATACTTTGATCCGAAAACTTAAACACTCTCTTTGGCCTCTCTCTCACCTAAGCTATTCCAAAAGAGTCAGTGAACTCTGAAATTCTGGTCACCTGATCAGCAATTTTCAAAACTCTTATTCAATTTCCCTTTTTTATTTGCTGTCGCGTGAGAGTAAAAGCTGTCAACGACCTGGCACAGTGAAACATCTGCTCTGATTGCTATTTTCTATTTGCCCAGACTCTCTGTTGTAAAGCAAACTTGTTGCACTGGTCAGTAATTGTAGATCAGAGAACAGAAGCCTAATCAACTAGAACTCGTATGTACCATCCTACTTAATATGAACTTAATCTTAAATGCAATATTTAAATATAAATATATACGAAATGACATAAATATAAGCGATTGTAAAAAAAATAAAATGTAAATATGTGTAACAAAAATCAAACGATCAAAGAAATCATAAAAAATTGTTTGCCTTCAAGCATAGTGGATCTCCCTTTCAAACCTTATCAGTAAATCTGTCGTCAACGAAATGCATGCGAAAAGAGAAATAAAACTGCCTTAGCATCGGCGGTCCGCTTTTACAGAGCGCAAGTGCCAAAAACAACGCTCGACCGTCCGCGAGTGCCTTGCCAAACGACAAGACGACAATCGTTACACCGCATTGTTCCGCAAGGTTGCTCTGTTTTTTTTTTTCGTGATCGCCGGTGACTAAAACTAATCGCCTCCCTTGCTATTCCCCCTTCTGCTTAACTTTTTTTCGTCACACGTGGTCAGATCGCCTCTTGTAAAAAGAGTGCTTGGTCTGCTTATCCAAGCGCTAGACAAAAAAGATATTATTTTTCTATTCATTTTTTTGTTAAGTGAAATTAAAGAAAATGGTGGAGTTCTAATTTTTATCTCTCAGCCGTGGTCAGGTGATATGCCTAAAGCATTATCTAGCCTGCAATTTCCTAAGCGCCTGACAAACAAAAATTAAACTTCCCTATTTGAAAACCATCAACTCGCTTTGCTTACACTCCAAACCGTGGCCAGACGATCAACTGCGAGCAGTAAAATCGCTGTGAGTCCTATGCGTTTCAACAATGTATTTTAGCGAGTGAGTTTGTTATTATTATTTTTTTGTGCAAAATTTGATATATATTTGTGCTCAGCAACCGTTGCTTGTGGTTCAGGCAGTCAGCTGAAATTCCAAAAGCCCACTGATATATAAGTTTGCTACTCTGCAAACTATTTAATTGTTGAACTGTGGATGTATGTGTGTTTGTGTGTGTCTTAGCCATTGATAATATTTGGCCCTGAAGTTGAGCGCCAGATTATAATAATGTTATTTATTGATAAATTATAATTGTAACGAATTACTTAGGTTGGTGTTGGGCTGGGAAAAGACTGGCGCACGCATAGTTCTCCGGCTACTTGCTCGTCGGCTAATGGGGTGGTATCTTGGCCATCCTTTCCCTGAGTTACCTAATTTGTTCCATTATTATAGTCGATAATTTTGCGTGCTACGCCAAGCTAAATCGGGAGGACAACAACACAACACAAACACATTGAATCCGGTCTATTGGGCATGCACGATCGGACGACTATTTAACCCCAGATGTTGTTAGGATTATTGACGGCCCTCCGTGCGTTGGCAATTCTTTGCATTCCCATGGTCAAATGGAATTTCGATTTTTTTTGGTGAATAGCCCCTTTGGGTTTTACGGGACGATCGCACTAGCCGAAGGCAAAACTACTTGAGATTAAAACATTATAATTATTTTATTCCTTAATGACTAATAAAATTGTTTAAACTAAACATAATGGTAAGAATATAGTGAAATACAATGTGGGTTTATGTGTATAACAAAGAAATAATAAATATGAAAACGATTAAATTGGACATAACTTTTTTTTTGTATGAGAGAATTGAAAATCGGCGTTATGTTTCGTCAAGCGAGGGACATTTAATATAAAGTGCAATATAAACGGATCATAGAAAAAAGATCGGCAAGTTTTGTTAATGTCTTTTCTTTTGATTTTTAATCTGTTTCGCTTTAATTTAGATTTTTTGTTTTGATTAGGCGTTAAGATGAACTTTTTTCTTGTGTGCATTTTTTTTTAATTTAGACATTTAGGTAAAGAAAGTAATAATTCGGAGCCTTAGCCACCGAGTCACTCACCCGAATAATTCATAGATGTCCAACGGAGAAAGCGCATTGGCCGTGGAGATCGAAGCTGTGGGAGTTAAAACTTTATACACAAAAAAAAATTCTCTAAATGTATTGTTAACACCAAATTTTTCTTTTAAAATTCGCCTAGATCCGTGCGCATCTTTTTTTCTTTTACATTTTCTTTCCTCTTTGACGGTCTATTACCTTTCTCTTTTGCTTTCCAGGAACTTCTCTCGCACTTTCACTTAGTTTACTTATATCTAATAAGACAAAAAAAAACTATACTAATCTTAAATTACTTTAAACCTTTTTTTTAAAAAATATTTTTCGGGGCCTTTCTGATTTGCTTGTATGGTTTTTTCTTTTTGGCCTATTTGGACGATGTAAGGAAACTCGGCTTAATTTTTCGTCATTTTTTGTAACCTCCTGCGGCTAATTTTTTTTGTGGGATTCATACGTTTACGGCCTCAAAACCAAGACCTGGCATTGGCCGGCAACCCTTCGCGCAGGTGAAGATATGCGCACTTCTTCTGCCGCCAGCTGGAACCTCTGGTTTCCGGGATGTTGCGAACTCCTCCGGCGCTATCGATGAACAGTTTAGCCGAACCCTAATGGCAACAAAACGCTATCTGTTACTGACTAAACTTACTGGTTTCTTTTTTCCCCATTAATGTCTCACCTTTTTCTGAGGGCTCGGCAACACAAATGTTAAAACAACTCACTTTCCGGGCCAACTGAGGGATCCGAATTCTATCACTCGCGAAGTTACTGACTTTTAGCCAGATTTTTATTTAAACGTAAGTCTTTCTTCACTCTTGTTGATTTTTAAATTACTGAGCTGAATTGACTGGGAACAGAACGAATGGACGCCCCGAATTAAGTGGGAACCCATGTCGCTCTCCCAAAGGTGAATTTTCCCTCCGGAGAAAGCCTGACATTCGGCCCTGTTAAGTAACCCTTCTAATTTGACCGGCGACCTCGACTTCGAACATCTCTCTCCTAGATGGCGCCTGCAACCTCGAGTTTCTCTCTCATAGAGGGCGGGGCTCTCAGCTTGTTTTGCTGGGACAAGCGTTTCAAAAAACCCCCCACGCAAGCTCAATCTTGGGGGTCAGACCTCCAAGACTGATACCACCAAAGCTTGGCACAGCTATTGCTTGAGATCTTTTGCATGGTAGCGACCCACAGAGCGACCCTGCAAATCCTCAATATCGTAATAGGAATTACCTATCTTTTTCCTTATCCGCGCCTTCAAGTAAGCTGGACCAAGTTTAGGGTTATCCCCTGCCTGAAAACTGCTCTGCTTGAGGGACTTCCTGTCCAGATCCAATGAGTCTTCTTTCGCAAGCATTGTCGATCTGTCGTCTAACAGGCGAAGAGCTCTTAATAACTTGTATGTTGCTCCTGAACCGACAAACTGCTGCCCAAACACCATATAATACGGAGAAGTTCCTATACTGGAATGCACTGCCGTCCTTAAAGCGCTACAAATGCTACTGAGCTGTTCGTCCCAGTTCTTCTGATCAGACTTCACATATGAGCGTATTGCTGCGATCACCGAACGATTAACTCTTTCTGAGGCGTTAGCTTGAGGAGAATATACCGCCGTCAGAGTGTGCGATACCTTGTTAATTCTGAGAAACTTTTGAAAAATCTCCGCTTTGAATTGGGATCCGTTGTCCGAGATTATGGTCTCCGGAACTCCAAACGTGTGGAACAAATCTTCCTGAAGATATTTTATTACCACATCCGCCGTAAGCTTCTTAACGGCTTTCAAAAATACAAATTTAGAATAGTGGTCTAGAACAATAAAAATGCCGATGTGCCCACTTTTTGACCTGGGATACGAACCCAAAAAATCAATATACAACTTCTGGAAAATTCTTTGCGATTCTGCAGGTTCTCCTATAGGCGGTCGCTGAATCTTATTCGCAGCCTTAGTCGTCTTACAAATCTCGCAAGCCAGCACATGGGCCTTCACGTCTTTAACCAAACTCGGCCTCCGTGCGATGCTAAGGGCTGATCGTGTGCTTTGTTTAACACTTCCGGTACCAAATCTTGAGAAACCCATAGTTTCCATATATAGTTGTCGTGTAAAATTTCACCCGTAGCATGTTCGGTTTTTCTATATAAGCGCTTATCCACAACCTTGAGATCTGGTAGTTTATCCTCATTTGCCCTTATTCGCTCCATCAACGACACATAATCACTTGACCTGAAAGCTGGCGACTCCAAGTCGACCAGAAGACCTTGACTAGCTTCTATGGCCGCCACGCTGTCCTCATTCATCCTGGAAAGAGCATCCGGTACAACGTTTAACTTGCCACTTCTATGCTCAATCTTAAAACTGAAGCCTTGCAATTTTAGAGCCCATCTTGCCAAAGGTAAATGCAAATCGGTCTGTGTCATAAGCCATTTCAAGGATGCATGATCAGTTATGACCGTGAATTCATGTCCTTCTACATAAGCCCTGAATCGTTTTATGCTCACCATCACAGCCAATAATTCTTGTTCAGTGACTGAGTAGCTTTTTTGCGCCTTATTTAACTTTTTGGATACAAAAGCTAAGGGATATTCATCGTCCTCGTCTGTTTTCTGTACCAACACACCACCAACACCGGTTTGACTTGCATCGCAATGAATGAAAAATGGCTTGCTGAAGTCAGGACTGCGAAGTACTGGAGCAACACATAGCATTTCCTTTAGTTTTTCGAATGCTTGCTGGCCTTCAGGAGTCATAGCAAACTTTTGTTTGGGCTTAATTAAATCTGTGAGCGGAGAGGCTACAGAAGCGAAATTGCCAATAAATTTCCGGTACCAACCAGCCATCCCCAGAAATCTTCTTAATGCTTTAAGAGTCTTGGACAGTGGGAAATCGACCATAGCCGCAATCTTATCCGGATCTGTACGAATCACCCCCTCTCCGACAATATGCCCAAAATATTTCACCGAGCGCCTACATAATTTACTCTTCTCCACGTTCAGAGTGAGTCCCGCAGCTCCCACTTGGTTTGCCACTGTTTGCAAAACCCTCAAATGTGATTCGAAGCTGTCAGACACAATCAGCAAGTCATCTAAATATACGAAAACCTTATTCCGAAGCTCGGCCGGGATAACCTTGTCCATTAATCTGGTCATAGTTTGGAAGGCATTCGTTAACCCAAATGGCATGACATTATACTGGTATAAGGGCTTTCCCGGGATTGTAAATGCTGTCATTTCACGAGACTTTGGATCAAGCGGTATCTGCCAATAAGCAACTTTCAGGTCTAAACTAGATATGTACATAGCCTTCGGAAGTCTACCCAAAATTCCATCTATTTGCGGCAGGGGATACGCATCCTTCCTAGTCACTGCATTAACTTTCCTACTATCCAGACAAAATATTACTTTTCCCGGTTTCTGCACCAAAACAACGGGTGATGACCATGCACTATCCGATTCTTCAATCACCCCAATCATGAGCATTCTGTCTACCTCCGCATACAATAATCTTTCTACTGCCGGTGACACGGGAAAATGCCTTTGCTTAACTCTAGCTGCTTTCCAAAAACTCCTTATCCTTTTCGCACTTCGGGATTGTGAACGTTGCCGAGTTAATCGGTTAGTTGATATATAAGCAGGTTTTAAATTTAATAATGTCGGCCAGAAACGTGGTTGACTAGACATACAATCGGACGAAAACGGATTTTTGACCGAAGAAACATTAGCAATTTGTTCTATCCGCTTGATTCCTGATTGATCGTCGGCCGGCGACGTGGAACACACGGTGGCTGACCGGACTGTGTGTTCGACTTCCCGTTTTTTTGACATTTACCACAAGAAGGCTTGTATACGTTTGGAGTACCACAGCCATAGCAAAAGATTTTGCTCTTGCTTTTGCAGTCCTGATACCTATGTCCCTCTTTGTGGCAATTCCAACACACTAATGCCAAAGCGCCGATTACTAAGTCTCCTTCTTGATCAGAAAACTCGGAAGCCTCATCTGACAAAGCTTCCTCCAGCAATTCTGCCACCTGTTGGCGAAAAGGTGCTCCTTTCTGATACCCGTGAGTCCGTTTTATATCTTGCAAGAATGCTTCCCTACGCCTGCATATCTCCCGGATGCTGTCTACCGTTTCTATAGTCACATTTAATATTTCGTGACGGATTTCAGCCCTCAAATTCCTTTTTAAAATGTCCACTATAGTCCTTTCTGACAGTGGGGACTCTAGGGTATCCATTAACTGGACAATCGAGTCGTAAATTTTTTTTTTTTTTTTTTTGTAATATATGCTTTTATTTATTGAATCTTCTCTATATGAGACTAACAATAAGTATATCAAATCTTAAGAATATGACTTAACTTACAGTCATGTAGACTGAATTTAGACTAACGGGCCCTAATATTTATTGCTGGGCTGGTAGATCGTTACGATGCAGACGAGTTCTGTTTGAAACCCGTCTTAGGTTCCTTGCGAGATTATTTGGGTGCAGTGTAAGCTTGTTATGGTAGGCCGCTTTCTGCTTTGCTATTTCATCTTTGACCGGTGGTATCCCCAGATCCCTGTGGATGTTTTCGTTCCGAACATACCATGGTGCCCCAGTGATTGTTCGCAGGATTTTTGATTGAGAGCGCTGTATGATGTCAATGTTGCTGGTGCTCGCGTTCCCCCAGAGCTGGGAGCCGTAGGTCCAAATGGGCTTAAGTGTGGAGTTGTAGAGAAGAACTTTAAAGTCCAGACACAGGGGTGATCGAGAATTTATAATCCAGTGTAGGCTGCTAGCTTTAAGTCTGAGATGTACTTTCTTGCATTCAATGTGCTTCCGCCAGGTTAGGCGTCTGTCGAGGTGGACGCCGAGATATGTTACATCGCTGGCTTGGGGCATCTGGGTACTATTTAGAGTTAGTGGGGGGCACGATTGTCTGTTAAGGGTAAACGTTATATGTTTACACTTTTGTTCATTAATTTTGATTCGCCAGTCTGATAGCCACTTCTCAACTACCACCTGATCATTTAGCCAGTTGAGCTGTTGCTCTAGTTGGGCATCTCGAGCGGCTCAGGATTGCGGTGTCGTCAGCAAATGTGGACGTAGTCAGCCTCTCGTTCGTAGGGATGTCTGCTGTGTATAGGACAAATAGGGTAGGGCCCAGTGCGCTACTTTGTGGGACTCCGGCTTCAATGTTATACTCGTTGGATGTCGTTGTATTGCATCTAACCTCAAAGACTCTGTGGTAGAGGTACGACTTAAGTAACTTATGAGTGTTTTCTGGCAGTAATGTTATGATTTTATGCATAAGGCCTTCAAGCCACACTCGGTCGAATGCCTGAGAGACGTCGAGGAATATCGCACTACAATATTCCCGATGTTCGAGGGCTGTACGAATTTCTGAAGTTATCCGGTTGACTTGCTCGATGGTTCCGTGGCTTTCACGAAACCCGAATTGATGTGCCGGGATTAAGTTTTGTTCTCTTAAATATGGTGTAATGCGCGTGAGCAGGCATTTTTCCAGTAATTTGGACAGGCACGATAGTAAGCTTATTGGCCTGTACGATGAGGGAATTGTGTGGTCTTTCCCAGGCTTCGGTATCATTATAACCACGGACTTTTTCCATTTTTTGGGGTAGTATCCAAGTTTTGTGATCCCGTTAAATAGCTTGCATATAACATCCACTCCGCAGTTTGGAAGTTCAATTATCATTTTTGGGGTTATTAGGTCGCCCCCTGGTGCTTTTTTCGGTTTTATTTGCTTCCTAATGACGTTAGCAATTTCAGGTGCTTGAAACAAAATCGGGTTGATTGCAATTTCAGAGCTAAGCGCCGGTAGTTGAAAAGAGTTTGTGGCGGCGTTCGACTGAAATACATTTCGTAGGTGTAAAGCAAATGTTTCGGCTCTGTCTTCGTCACTTCGGGCCCAAGTACCCGAGGAGTTTCTAATCGGAGTGACTGATTCTATCGGAGAGCTTAAATTTGGGTGAGCTCTCCACAAAGGATGCTTTGTACTAGTCGGCGACAGTTTCTCGATGTACCGGCGCTGCGCAAGCTCCTCTTCTTGCTTGAGTGTTTTGGTGAGTCTGCGGGTGGCATCATTATAGAGTTGCTTCGAACGGGGCGATCTGCAGGATTGCCAAGCGCGCCGTAGACATCGTTTTTCCCGAACCAGTTGTTCGATTTGCAGATTAGTTTTGTATTGGTTGCTACGCACGATTGTCTCTTCTGATGTTGAGATTTTGGCTGCTGCCACGAGTACTGACTCCAGGGCATCAGCACAGAAGTCGATGTCGTTCTCTATGTTTAACTGTGGTGTTAGTTCAATGTGGGAACTTACGTACTTTTTGTACTTTAGCCAGTTAGTTCTAGTCGAGGTCAGCCTGAAGGGGTGCTCGATTACTTTCGGGCTTTGAAGGAGAGTTATTAAAACAGGCGAGTGGTCCGATGATAATTCCGATAGCGATTTGGCGCTTACTAGATTTCTTGGGATGTTCTTGGTCACAGCGAAGTCAATTAAGTCCGGGAGTTTTCTGGGGTCAGCTGGCCAATATGTGGGGCTGCCAGGGGAGACATAGTCGAGTTTGTTGCTCAAATTTATGATTGCTTTATACAGTTGTCTTCCTTTGGGCGTCACGAGTCTTGATCCCCAGTGCGTGTGCTTGGCGTTGTAGTCTCCTCCTGCTATAAAGCGATCTCCGAGTGAATTGTAAAAGTCCAAGAATTGCTCTTCAGTTATTGTAAAACGCGGTGGGCAATAGACAGCGGCTATAGTGATACTGCCGTTGCCTGCTTGGAGTTTTATAGATGTAGCCTGCAAATAATTTGTTACAAACCTCTGGTGAAAGTGGTGCTTAATGCGTTCCCTGATTAGGATTCCAGTTCCTCCGTGAGCCTTACCGTCCGGGTGATCTGTGCAGTAAGAAGTATAACCTCTTATTTGGAAGTTGTATTTACTTGTGAGATGCGTTTCTGCCAGCAGCATTACATCTATTTGGTTTTCATTTAGGAATTGAGTTATTTCAAGTTTGTGCCGTGAAACGCCATTGGCATTCCACATGGCATTCGAAGACAAGACATCGATTATTTAGATTGTTGGGATGTGAGCAAATTTATTAAAATGTTTTGATTTTGCATAAGGTTTGTCATTGTTGTTTTCATGAAGGACATAAATTCCATCATACCCTGTTGTAAAGTCAGCATCATGGTTTCCATGCTGTTTGGTATTTGTCCTATTGCTTGCTGAGGTGTAATTGTATTTTGCTCAGAGCATTGAGCTTGTGGGAGTCCCGTCTGATTGGCAAGTCCTGATTTTAGGGCACTGGCGTATGAAACTCCACCATTTGTGTTGAGGGGCCCAAATGAAGATCTGGCTGCTTTCGCAAAGAAAACATTAGGTGTGGTTTGGGATTGCACGTACGCATTTCGTGCATTCTGGGAGCGTGCTTGTTTTGCTTGTTGAAACTGACTCTTCAACTCTTTATAGACCGGGCAGCCTCTGTAGTTTGCGGTATGGTTATCTCCACAGTTAGCGCATTTCTTTGTCTTTGGGTCTTCTTTGCTTGCAGGGCAAGGTTCGGATTTGTGAAAGCCACCACAAGCTACGCAGACTGAACAAAGCCCGCAGTTGTTTCTGGTGTGTCCATACTCTTGGCAGTTTGTGCATTGCAGCGGGCCATTCCGCTTGTGCGGTTCTTCAACAGTAATCCTTCTATGCAACAGGAATTGCAGTTTGTAGATCGGGTGCACTTCATTTTTCTTCAAGGCTCTGCTTTCTGGCTCCAGTTCGACCTTAAAGAGTGGTTGCGGCTTTTTATTTTTGTTGATAATATTAATAATATTTTTGGTGAAGAATCCTTTTCCTTTCAGTGCCTCTTTTATCTCATTGGTGGATACGTCGGGCTCTATGCCCTTTAGCACTACTTGCAGGCCCTTGCTACTCTTGAGCTGGTACGTGTAGTAGGGTTTCCTAGCCTCGTCTAGGTAATTAGTTACAGCTCTGAATTGATCTTCAGTTTTAGCTTGAAGCTTTGTTTCGTGAATATTCCCTTTAACAAGAGGAGTAACATAAAAGTTGTCATTCCCGACCAGCATAACAATTTTCTTTACTAGGGCATTTGAATTCTGTTCCCTTATGTAAATTGGTGGGGGCTTTGGTTTCTTTTGAACAGCCTGTCCAGATTCGGATTGATTATTATCAATTTCCGACAATAGGGCGAATCAGTTGTTACTAGATGCCCCTGGTTGTTCGCTGCCTTTATTTGGGCAATTTTGTTTTGGTTTATTTCCAACCATTTTATTTTGCGGGCTTAGCTTCCGTTTGATTTGGATGTAACGATCCATGCCAGTCTGTATAGCCGGACCCACTTGTTGTTGTTTGATATTGCCGATATTGGCACTCGTACTTGCAATTGGCTTTGTAGTTTTATTCGGCGCTGCAGAAGTTGCAAACCCATTCGAAATCGCGTTGTTGTTAACGGCGACCGTTGATGTTGTTGTTGCAGTGGCTGCGGTTGCAGAAATTAACGAGGTCGCAGTGCTCGTGGCTGGTGAGCTGTGAGTCGAAGCTGGGGGTGGGGTTCTACACTGCAAGCTCCATGAAGTGGGAGTTGGTGTGAGTAGGGCGGGAGAACAAGACCGTGCTCTCGCACTGTCAATGTTCAGTAGGGCTGAGTTGCTCTTTGAAGAAGTTCTTTCTACTTCTGTATCACGGGTTGAGAAATAAGAGATATAACTGTTACTCTGGTCTACGGAGCTTCTACGCTCATTTTTTGAATCGCCGCTCATTGAGCTATCACTCGTGGCACTTCTTAGTTTTTATAATAACTTTGAGTCGTAAAATGAATCAAAGGATTCCTTTTCAATTTGTTTTCGATCCCGAATGGCTTCAATTATATCCACATCAGTCCTAGTGTCGCGAAATTGCTTTCGCAATGCCTCACATAGAGTACCCCAGTGAACCTGCCTTTTTGCTTTGTGGAACGTCCAGAAAAATTCACGGGCCTTGCCATCGAAAAGAATGTTTGCGTTGTTGCATACTAATTCGAATCTACTCTCCAAAGTTTGGTGGGTTAGTGATTCTACTCTATAAATAAAGTTGTCAACACTAATTCCGGCCGCGCTTCCATTAAATTTGAATTTCCAGCCGTTCATGATGTGGCCGACTTTATCCGGCCTCTGCAGTAAGTCACTTCTGTGAGTCTCCGCCGCATCGGACATTATTGATCCTCGCCGCTCTACAATGGGATCTGGAGTCGGATCCCTGTTTATGTGACTTCCTGCTAATGGACCGAGATGTGCAGCTACATTGGACTGAGTTAATTGAGCCATCTGCTCCGATCATTGTATCAAAATATCGTTTTGCATGGACCTAACTGCCTGAGCAACTATTGTCCCTATTGCTTCTGTGCTGACCGAAGCCTCATCAACCGCTGCAGCTTCTGAGACAGGTGGATCCTTTCTAGCCGTCGCCATTTTTGCCTTTTGACTCGACCCAGCCGCCGATCCTTGCACTTCAAAGCACACCGTATTGCAGGTCGGACAGGTTGCTATCGCTTTCGAGTGAGCCGCTATACAGGACTTGTGGAACTCGTGTCCACATTTGGTTTTGTACGTAACACCAGTGCATAAATCTTTCCCACAAAGATTGCAATTTGCGGCTTTGTCCTGGCCATCCATCTTTTCAACGCGCTCTTCCGATCTAAGATGTAGAGATGCTGCGAGCTTAAGATACTTTGATCAGAAAACTTAAACACTCTCTTTGGCCTCTCTCTCACCTAAGCTATTCCAAAAGAGTCAGTGAACTCTGAAATTCTGGTCACCTGATCAGCAATTTTCAAAACTCTTATTCAATTTCCCTTTTTTATTTGCTGACGCGTGAGAGTAAAAGCTGTCAACGACCTGGCACAGCGAAACATCTGCTCTGATTGCTATTTTCAATTTGCCCAGACTCTCTGTAGTAAAGCAAACTTGTTGCACTGGTCAGTAATTGTAGATCAGAGAACAGAAGCCTAATCAACTAGAACTCGTATGTACCATCCTACTTAATATGAACTTAATCTTAAATGCAATATTTAAATAGAAATATACGAAATGACATAAATATAAGCGATTGTAAAAAAAAATAAAATGTAAATATGTGTAACAAAAATCAAACGATCAAAAGAAATCATAAAAAATTGTTTGCCTTCAAGCATAGTGGATCTCCCTTTCAAACCTTATCAGTAAATCTGTCGTCAACGAAATGCATGTGTTGTAGGGGGGCGATCCTTCCACAAAAAGGGATTGGCTGGTAGAAATAGTTCCCACGGCGCAAACGCAGAGGAAGTCGAAAAAAATGATGAAGTCGGGGGCGTCGTGGGATTATTCAATGTATGCTTTATTCCGCTGTATATGCGAGACTAATTAGAACTTAAAACTAAAACCGCGCTCCCGCCCGCTTGACTCCGTTGAAGCGAGAGCGGGAGATCGGCAGCGGCCGTCCGAGGAGTTCGGATGCGAAGCCCGAAGTTCGCACTCTGGAGCGCGGACGTTGCGAGAGGCGAGCGAGGTAGCGCAAGAGGGGCGAGAGCGAAAGCTCGGAGAGCAGTGGGCCACTGGCCTAAACATTCCGCCCCCCCTTGCAACTACTCGGGTTGCAACATAGCCTGGTTGCTCTTTTCACGGCTGGTGGCAGGCTCCGGACACGACCCACCCAAACACGGTGCTCTGGGCTACTGGCAGTCCATCTTGAAGTTTCAGGAATCCCGGCCGCATCACGTTCGGATACATATCCGCGCCCAGGATAATGGAGATTGTCGCGGGGAGATAGAACCGCTCATCAGCCAGCGTAATGTCCCGGAAGTGGGTCCTTACAGCGTCGCTCAGCTCCCGGATTGGAGTGCGGATGCGCACGTGAGGCTCTATTTTGAAAATTGCATCTAGCCGGACAGCGCTGTCGATTCTTGACCCCACGGTTGCCGAACAGATCTGTTCGCCTCCCACGTTGGTGGTCGGCAAGCGGAAACTCGACGCTAGCGAAGCGTCGATGCAGCTCATAGGCGTGCACGGGTCAATAAGCGCCGCAGTGTCGAAGACCCGACTCCCGGTCTCTAAACGCACCAAAGCCGTCGGTAGGAGGTTGATGCTGTGCCGCTGTAGAAGGGACGTTAGGGACGGAGCTGTGACCGCAAGCTGCGTGGCACCCCGACGAGTAGCAGAAAATTGCCGCGGAGTGTCAGATGAGTGCCGTGGAGTGGCGGACGAGTGCCGAGGAGCGGCTGAGGAATGCCGTGGAGTGGCGGACGAGGGCCGAGGAGTGGCTGTAGAATGCCGTGGAGTGGCCGACGAGGGCCGAGGAGCGGCTGAGGAGTGTTGCGGAGTGGCAGCGGATCTCTGCGACCGGCGTGCTGCCGGGCGGGACTGCCGTGATGCCATCGGTGGTTCCGAGAGATGAAGGAGAGTGTGGTGATCCTGGCCGCAAGTTTTGCAGCGATCACCTCGCCGACACGCTCCGTCGGAGTGCTCGTGGGCCAAGCAGCGGTGGCAGTACCGGTTGGCAAGGACAGCCCGGAGCCTCTTCTCGGCACTCAGACGGAGGAACCGACGACACTTCCGAAGTGGATGGATCCCGCTACAGACTCGGCAACGGTAGGATTGCATACCTCGAGTTCGTCTGAGCTCCAATGCGATGGCGCTGCGCGGACGTGGAGACATCGTGTGAGATCTGATTGGCGGAATAGGACAAAATGAAAAATTTGGATCAGTAGTGATAAGAACTGTGAATTGGAACTACGGGTTGGAACTATTAATTGACGCTACGAATCGAAGTGATGAATTGAACCACCGGAGTAAAGGGTCGACTGGTTATTGCGGGCCGGCGGACTCTTCCGTTGGAAGAAGGACGACCTTCGCTATGGGACGCTTAATGACTCCCCGTGCAGTGCGGATGTCGACCACACGAACATGGCCATCGGCTCCCGGAAACACCGCGTCAATTCTGCCTAATCGCCACTCATTGGACGGAAGGTTGTCTTCCTTGACTACCACCATGTCCCCGGCACGGAGATTTCTTGTGGGGGTTCGCCACTTATTCCGCTTATGGAGTTCCTTGAGGTACTCCTCCTTCCATCGCAGACGAAATTGTTGATGAAGAGCCTTCAGGTGCTGCCAGCGGTTTATAATAGATGTGGTGTCCCCCTTTATCTCGGGTTCGACCATGGCGAGGAGGGGCCCTCCAACAAGAAAGTGCCCAGGCGTAAGTGCCAGCAGGTCAGTGGGGTCTTCGGACATTGACGCGAGCGGGCGCGAATTCAGGCATGCTTCGATCCTAGCTAGAAGCGTGGACAGCTCTTCGAACGTATATTTCCGCGTCGCCGTGGACTTGTAGAACAGGGTCTTGAAGTTCTTAACACCTGCTTCCCACAAGCCTCCCATGTGGGGTGCTCCCGGAGGAATGAATTGCCAGAGCAGCTGCTGGTGACTATAGGCACCTGTCACAGCTTCCTTGAGAGCTTGGAGAAACTCGCGGGAGAGTAGGGCAGCCGCACCCACAAAGGTCTTCCCATTGTCCGACTGAACTTGACGGGGGCATCCTCTGCGGGACACGAAACGGGCGAAGGCGGCGAGAAACTTCTCAGTCGTGAGGTCGGAAGTAGGCTCTAAATGGATGGCAGCACATACCCTTTCGTAATGAGACAGGCTCGTCCCGTGTAGTTTTTGATGTCGAAGGGACCGGCATAGTCCACACCGGTATATGTGAAAGGGCGCGAGAAGGACGTTCGTTCTTTGGGTAAGTCTCCCATCAATTGCGTTTGCAACCTCTTTTTGTGGATGATGCAGACCTTGCATGAATATATGACGGACTTGACCAAATTCCTCACCCTCGGGATCCAGAACTTGGAACGGATCAGACGGATCATTAGCTGATTGCCACCGTGCAGCGTTATACGATGCGTGAAATGGACGAGGAGTCGAGACAGATGGCAGTCGTATGGAAGGATGACAGGGTGCCGTTCATCATACTGGAGAAGTTCGGAGGCCGTGACTCGGCCGCATGCTCTCATGAGCCCTTGGGAATCAATGAACGGGTTCAGGTTTTGGACAAGGCTGGATGCTGGCACTAGCCGTTTTTGGCTTAAGCAGCCAATCTCAAGGGCAAAGTGCCTGCGTTGCGTGACGGAAATCAGGAGCCGCTCGGCCGACGCAATTTCAGGAGCTGTCAAGGGATCCTCAAACGGGGACATGAGCTTTCGCGAACGCTGGATGAACCGATGAGCGTAAGCGAGGACTCGCAACGCCTTGTCGAGTGTGGAAAAACGCTCCAGAATGTCTTCAGGGGGTACCTTCGCAACATGGACCTTGACTGCTCGCTTCTCGAGTTCAGTCACAGGGGGTTCATAGCCTTGAGTGGGCCACTCGCAGCGAGGCCACTGCAGCCAGGCAGGACCATGCCACCACAGCTGGCTGTCCGCAAGGTCTTGAAGCGCCACCCCCGGCTAGCGAGATCTGCCGGGTTATGCTCGGAGCGGACGTGTGCCCATTTTTCCACCTCGGTGAGCTGGGTGATCTTGGTCACACGATTTGCCACGAACGTTGTCCAATGCCACGCCGCCAACCAGGCGAGAACAATCGTCGAGTCCGTCCAACAGTGCAGGGCGGACGCCTGCCCAGGCATCTTCGGCTCCGCACAACTCGAGCCGCGGGAGCGACACCGTTTTTACTGGGGCCACCCGCGTCTTTGCCGTGAGCAAGTTCACCATTACCGCGGACCCAGCTTCAACTCGGACGTAGAGGGCTGCGCCGTACGCCTTCTGCGAGGCGTCGCAGAACCCATGATGCTCAATTTTCAAATGTGGTCGGAAGGCGACCCATCGGGGAATGTGGATCTGATCAAGAGCGGAGTAATTTTCCAGGAAGTCAACCCATCTTTGGCAAAAATCTCGAGGGAGGGCATCGTCCCATCCTAGATTTTGGAGCCAAATGTCCTGCATGAACATCTTTGCCCGGACTATGAAGGGAGCGAGCCAACCCGCTGGATCAAATAGTTTGGCGATTTGGGATAGGACTTGACGCTTTGTGAACGTTGAACCCAGGGTCAGTTCGGGCGGAATGAAGAAAAACTCGTCGGACGTCGCCTTCCACCGCACTCCGAGAGTTTTAGCCGTGCTCTCTGCGTCGATTTCAAGGAAGTCCGCGCGAAGGAGATGGTCACTCTGGATGTTGGCCAAAATCGCCTTGCTATTGGATGTCCATTTTCTAAGGGGGAATCCTGCTGAATCCAGGGCCCCCTGGAGCTCGCGGATAGCCGCTTGCGCTTCGGGTTTGGAGTCTGCCCCCGCGAGTACGTCGTCGACGTACATGAACTGTCGGATAATCCGACTCGCCTGCGGATACCTCGACTCTTCGTCGTCGGCGAGCTGTTGCAGGACACGGATCGCTAGGAACGGGGCACAATTGACCCCGAAGGTGACTGTCTTCAACTCGTAGTCGCGGATTTCCCCATTGGAGTTGCGGAATAGAATACGCTGCAAGGGAGTATGCTGGGGGTCTACCCAAATTTGCCGATACATCTTCTCGATGTCGGCGTTGAAGACGAACCTAAAGTATCGCCACTTCAAGATTTGAATCGTGAGGTCGGATTGTAAGACCGGGCCCGCGTAAAGTATGTCATTCAGACTGGTCCCGTTTGCGGAAGGGCTAGAGGCGTTGAAAACCACCCGCACTTTAGTGGTTGTGCTCTCGGGTTTAAGAACGGCGTGATGTGGAAGGTAGTACGTGGCGGAACTGCTCGTCAAAGGGACCTCGGCCATGTGGCCTAAGTCGAGGTATTCTTGGATTACGGAGTCATACCGGGCTTTCAGGGGCGGATCTCTTTTTAGGCGCTGCTCGTTACGCAGAAATTGAGCCAGAGCAAAGGATCGTGAAGATGCGAGCTCGGAACCATTATGCTCGGGATCGCGCAAGGGGAGCATCACAACGTATTTGCCTCGATTGTCCCTTCTTGTAGTCTGGACAAAATTGTGTTCGCAGACGGAATCGGACTCGGGGACTATCTGTGTGGGCACTTCCTCCACCTCCCAGAATTTGGTAAGGTGATGATCCAACGAGTCGTCGAGTCCGCAGGTAACTCGAGTGGAGAAGCTGGACAAATTGCGGGGGGCCTCTGGAGATATGGGACCTGTCAACACCCATCCAAAAATGGTTTCCTGGCCGAGAAGTGAACCGCAAATGTTAGCCCTGGCGTTGCCGAGGAGGATGGACGGAAGAATGTCGGCTCCTATCAAGACATCGATTTGGGAGCTCTCGAAGAACTTGGGATCTGCAAGGGGGATGTCAGGAATTCCCTTAAGAAGATCTCGAGGGACTGGATACGAAGGCAGATTCCCGGCCAGCTGCGGAAGAACGTAAGCTGAAGTTTCTAAATGCAGCCCGGGTCTGGAAGGCGATCGAATAGAAAAATTACAGAGTTTCGTGGACTGGGCGGCAACGGTTTGATTAAGACCAGACACTTGGGCCTGGATAGTCTTGAAGGGAAGTTTGACGAGGTTGAAAAGTCTCTCCGTAATAAAGGTTGCCTCGGAACCAGAGTCGATTAGGGCTCGCGCCTGGAAATTGCACCCTAAATGGCAAATGTTAATGAGGGCTGTGCCCAGTAAGACGGCTCTTGAGCCGGAAGCGAAGCACACTTGCACATCAGAGTGATCCTCAGTGGGGCTCGTGCCTCTTGTAGTAGGAGCGGGTCGAGACCTGGATGGCGCAGACGGACTTGGAGCGACCGCGAATGGATTACCGCGGTGCAGGAGGGTGTGATGACGGCTGTGGCACGTGAAGCAGCTATGGGCGCTAGTGCAATCCCGTTGCAGGTGCCCTCGTGCAAAACAGTTCAGGCAAAGCTGCTTTTTCTTAATGTAGTCGGAGCGACCATTTACATCCATCTCAAGGAAGCGCGGGCATAAGCGAACAGGATGATTCTCTCTGGCGCAGAGATCGCACCCTCTTGGGGCTGGAGTCACTCTGGCCTCGTAGGAATTAAGCCTACGCGCTGGGGCGCTCGCAGGTGTCGACCTTGGCGGAAACTGACCTGAACTGCTAGGCCTGATGTCATCGATAGCCTCCAGAGTGCGATGACGCTCTGTCAAGAACAAGTCTAACTCATTCCACGTTGGAATCTCAGCCTTGTTGTGAATGGATTGCTCCCACAACGACAGCGTGATTTTGGGAAGCTTTAAAGAAACCATGTACACCAGGAGACAATCCCAAGTCTCGACTTGAATAGAGGACATCTCTAAGGCTGTCAGGCAACTTTGGATTGTGCCTTGCAGCTCTTTCAGAGCGGCTCCGGACTCCTGGGGTACTGCCTGAATGTTGAAGAGGATTTTCAACTGGCTATTGACTAATAACCGCCGATTTTCGAAGCGGTCGGTGAGGGTTCGCCACGCGGAGATAAACCCTTCGTTGGTCAGCGGGGCTTTAGAAACAATGGCGTGCGCATCGCCACTTGTTTTGGACAGTAGGTGGAACAACTTCTCTACCGGTGTAAGACGCGAGTTGTGGATGTATATCGCGGAAAAAAGATCTCTGAAGGTGGGCCAACGCAGGTAATCACCAGCGAAAACTTCGGTGTCGACTGGTGGCAAACGACAGCCCGTAGACGGCGGTGTTGGAACACTGACAGCAGCCTGAATGGACTGGGAGGCGGCCTTGTCTATTATGTCCTGAAGCTGGACCAAACATCTCGAATATACGGAGTAGCAGTAACTGTACTTGGATTCAAGCACTGTCGAGGTGGCCGTACTGTCGGTGGACGCGGAAAGAAGATCGGAGCAACTTTCATAACTCTTCTCCACCTTTTCCCACAAGGCCCGGATTTGGTCCCGATGGACTTGGCACATGCCAGGGGAAAGTCGTTCTGGTTCAGCGGCGCTCGGAGTATGAATATCTGCTTGAAATTGGCTAACCCGGTCTGTTGTGGCAATAAACCTTTTGAGGGCGATGTCTATCGCGGTTTGAGCCATCTTGGACACCGACCGAGAAAGCCTTGACGGGGGACCGGAGATAGTCTCGACGGACTCGTCGCTTTTCGCTCTTGGAATGGCAATGGCAGCCTTTGGTGTTAATTGAGACGGCCGCGGAGACGCGGATTGGGACCTGTCCAAACGGATAGATGGGATCGACCTCGGTTTCTTGTCGTCTCCCGTGGGCATTCTCGGACTCGAACTTGCGGATCAGCTCTTGTCGACTGACCTGAGCAAGGGGCTTTTCGTTCAGAACGTAAGGATCTTCACCGTTAAGCTCTCGGCGCGGTCTGAGTCGCCAACGAGTTGGTCGTCCCTGCAAATGAACGCACGCAAAAGAAAAGAAAGCCACAGAGTACGGTCACACTGTTAATTTGTGCGGAGTAGAAAACACAGTGCCATAAACAACGAGAAGAATCGGAAGAAAATATTTGGAAATCGATGAAACTGTATTGATTGTTTATATATTTGTATATCTGTTGACTTCTGTTTTATTTTGTTTATTTTAATTTTTACCTTAGTTATTGTTGCCAAATGATTTTATTGTATTTAGTTATTTATTTATTAATTTTTTTTTTTTGGGGTTGAAAAATATCTTTGATCGCAACAAAAAATCCGGAAAAACTCAATAAAAATAAATTAATTAATCCATTAAATAAATAAATTACTTTGCCGGAAATAATTAAATAATATTTATAATTCAATAGTAATTATAGTTATGAATTAATTATTTTTATAATTAAATAATATTTATAATTATAAATACTGTTTTGAGCGGAGCCGGAACGGTGGAATTAAAAAAACCTTGGCTTTGTTACGGGAGAAATGTTCACTGGGTTATGCCGTCGGCAGCGCAGTGCATGCGTGAGGGCGCGGGAGAGAGAGAGAAGGGGCAAAAAAAATCAGCAACAATAATAACACAGCCGTTGGCGCGGTTAATTGCGGCAATTTGGAGAAAAAACAATCACGGTCGCACCCGTGTGGATTTGAATTTATTTTATTTTATGTTCCTGTATGTGGAGGCAGAAAATATATTTATGTATGTAAATATGGGCATGCATGCGTTTATGGATATGTGTATGTTCCTGTATGTGGAGGCAGAAAATAGTTCTATGTATGTATGTAGATATGGGCATGCATGCGTTTATGTGTAAGTGTATATCGGTACAGTAGAGCGTCGAAGAGTGGACTGTATTTGAAGTGACGGAACTGGTGAAATTATGTGGAGAAAAAAAACACAAGACAAAAAAATATCTCGACAGCGGCGGATTGTACGGCGAACAGGGAAACTCCCGAAATTACTTCACACCGAGTGGCTGATATTTAGTTATGCCTTTTTATTTTCCACCACACAATTTCACTTTTTGTCGTATATATTTTTTTTTGGGAGGCAGAATTGCACTGCACTATGCACACAAGTTGTCACGCGCGTGTATGTGTATGTCTGGATGCACATATGCCTTGACCGTTGGCAAGTTGATGTACAACGGGGAACGAAAAGGAAAACGGCAAGGAGTATGGCGACGCACACAAAGCGGAGACGGATAGAAACTTTTTTGGAATTGAAGGAATGTTAAATTTCTCGACTGCCGTTGTGTCGGGAAAACTCGGACGTGGAGTTGACACGAAAAAAATTGATCTTACTGCAGTGTGAACGAAATTCAATGTTCGAACCACTGCTAAAGACCGGCAGCGAGAGGGAGTCGGAAAATGCTCGTACTTATCTTTTTTGCGGAAAAATCACAGTCGAATAGCAGAAGGATATCCTGATCCGGCTCGAATAGACCAAGTGTTGTAGGGGGGCGATCCTTCCACAAAAAGGGATTGGCTGGTAGAAATAGTTCCCACGGCGCAAACGCAGAGGAAGTCGAAAAAAATGATGAAGTCGGGGGCGTCGTGGGATTATTCAATGTATGCTTTATTCCGCTGTATATGCGAGACTAATTAGAACTTAAAACTAAAACCGCGCTCCCGCCCGCTTGACTCCGTTGAAGCGAGAGCGGGAGATCGGCAGCGGCCGTCCGAGGAGTTCGGATGCGAAGCCCGAAGTTCGCACTCTGGAGCGCGGACGTTGCGAGAGGCGAGCGAGGTAGCGCAAGAGGGGCGAGAGCGAAAGCTCGGAGAGCAGTGGGCCACTGGCCTAAACAGCATGCGAAAAGAGAAATAAAACTGCCTTAGCATCGGCGGTCCGCTTTTACAGAGCGCAAGTGCCAAAAACAACGCTCGACCGTCCGCGTGTGCCTTGCCAAACGACAAGACGACAATCGTTACACCGCATTGTTCCGCAAGGCTGCTCTGTTTTTTTTTTTTCGTGATCGCCGGTGACTAAAACTAATCGCCTCCCTTGCTATTCCCCCTTCTGCTTAACTTTTTTTCGTCACACGTGGTCAGATCGCCTCTTGTAAAAGAGTGCTTGGTCTGCTTATCCAAGCGCTGGACAAAAAAGATATTATTTTTCTATTTATTTTTTTGTTAAGTGAAATTAAAGAAAATGGTGGAGTTCTAATTTTTATCTCTCAGCCGTGGTCAGGTGATATGCCTAAAGCATTATCTAGCCTGCAATTTCCTAAGCGCCTGACAAACAAAAATTAAACTTCCCTATTTGAAAACCATCAACTCGCTTTGCTTACACTCCAACCCGTGGCCAGACGATCAACTGCGAGCAGTAAAATCGCTGTGAGTCCTATGCGTTTCAACAATGTATTTTAGCGAGTGAGTTTGTTATTATTATTTTTTGTGCAAAATTTGATATATATTTGTGCTCAGCAACCGTTGCTAGTGGTTCAGGCAGTCAGCTGAAATTCCAAAAGCCCACTGATATATAAGTTTGCTACTCTGCAAACTATTTAATTGTTGAACTGTGGATGTATGTGTGTTTGTGTGTGTCTTAGGCATTGATAATATTTGGCCCTGAAGTTGAGCGCCAGATTATAATAATGTTATTTATTGATAAATTATAATTGTAACGAATTACTTAGGTTGGTGTTGGGCTGGGAAAAGACTGGCGCACGCATAGTTCTCCGGCTACTTGCTCGTCGGCTAATGGGGTGGTATCTTGGCCATACTTTCCCTGAGTTACCTAATTTGTTCCATTATTATAGTCGATAATTTTGCGTGCTAAGACAAGCTAAATCGGGAGGACAACAACACAACACAAACACATTGAATCCGGTCTATTGGGCATGCACGATCGGACGACTATTTAACCCCAGATGTTGTTAGGATTATTGACGGCCCTCCGTGCGTTGGCAATTCTTTGCATTCCCATGGTCAAATGGAATTTCGATTTTTTTTGGTGAATAGCCCCTTTGGGTTTTACGGGACTAATAAAATTGTTTAAACTAAACATAATGGTAAGAATATAGTGAAATACAATGTGGGTTTATGTGTATAACAAAGAAATAATAAATATGAAAACGATTAAATTGGACATAACTTTTTTTGTATGACAAAAGAGAATTGAAAATCGGCGTTATGTTTCGTCAAGCGAGGGACATTTAATATAAAGTTCAATATAAACGGATCATAGAAAAAAGATCGGCAAGTTTTGTTAATGTCTTTTCTTTGGATTTTTAATCTGTTTCGTTTTAATTTAGATTTTTTTTTTGATTAGGCGTTGAGATGAACTTTTTTTCTTGTGTGCATTTTTTTTTAATTTAGACATTTAGGTAAAGAAAGTAATAATTAGGAGCCTTAGCCACCGAGTCGCTCACCCGAATAATTCATAGATGTCCAACGGAGAAAGCGCATTGGCCGTGGAGATCGAAGCTGTGGGAGTTAAAACTTTATACACAAAAAAAATTCTCTAAATGTATTGTTAACACCAAATTTTTCTTTTAAAATTCGCCTAGATCTGTGCGCATCTTTTTTTTTTTTACATTTTCTTTCCTCTTTGACGGTCTATTACCTTTCTCTTTTTGCTTTCCAGGAACTTCTCTCGCACTTTCACTTAGTTTACTTATATCTAATAAGACAAAAAAAAACTATACTTATCTTAAATTACTTTAAACCTTTTTTTTTTATATATTTTTCGGGGCCTTTCTGATTTGCTTCTTTTGTTACGTATATATATGCGCAGAAAAACTAATTTGAGAGCATTTTCGCCATCCGTTTTGTGTAGAGCGGCTCCATGGAACACATCGTAGCAAAGGCAATTGTATGGTTTTTTCTTTTTGGCCTATTTGGACGATGTAAGGAAACTCGGCTTAATTTTTCGTCATTTTTTGTAACCTCCTGCGGCTAATTTTTTTTGGTGGGATTCATACGTTTACGGCCTCAAAACCAAGACCTGGCATTGGCCGGCAACCCTTCGCGCAGGTGAAGATATGCGCACTTCTTCTGCCGCCAGCTGGAACCTCTGGTTTCCGGGATGTTGCGAACTCCTCCGGCGCTATCGATGAACAGTTTAGCCGAACCCTAATGGCAACAAAACGCTATCTGTTACTGACTAAACTTACTGGTTTTTTTTTCCCCCATTAATGTCTCACCTTTTTCTGAGGGCTCGGCAACACAAATGTTAAAACAACTCACTTTCCGGGCCAACTGAGGGATCCGAATTCTATCACTCGCGAAGTGACTGACTTTTAGCCAGATTTTTATTTAAACGTAAGTCTTTCTTCACTCTTGTTGATTTTTAAATTACTGAGCTGAATTGACTGGGAACAGAACCAATGGACGCCCCGAATTAAGCGGGAACCCATGTCGCTCTCCCAAAGGTGAATTTTCCCTCCGGAGAAAGCCTGACATTCGGCCCTGTTAAGTAACCCTTCTAATTTGACCGGCGACCTCGACTTCGAACATCTCTCTCCTAGATGGCGCCTGCAACCTCGAGTTTCTCTCTCATAGAGGGCGGGGCTCTCAGCTTGTTTTGCTGGGACAAGCGTTTCAAAAAACCCCCCACGCAAGATCAATCTTGGGGGTCAGACCTCCAAGACTGATACCACCAAAGCTTGGCACAGCTATTGCTTGAGATCTTTTGCATGGTAGCGACCCACAGAGCGACCCTGCAAATCCTTAATATCTTACCTATCTTTTTTCTTATCCGCGCCTTCAAGTAAGCTGGACCAAGTTTAGCGTTATACCCTGCCTGAAAACTGCTCTGCTTGAGGGACTTCCTGTCCAGATCCAATGAGTCTTCTTTCGCAAGCATTGTCGATCTGTCGTCTAACAGGCGAAGAGCTCTTAATAACTTGTATGTTGCTCCTGGACCGACAAACTGCTGCCCAAACACCATATAATACGGAGAAGTTCCTATACTGGAATGCACTGCCGTCCTTAAAGCGCTACAAATGCTACTGAGCTGTTCGTCCCAGTTCTTCTGATCAGACTTCACATATGAGCGTATTGCTGTGATCACCGAACGATTAACTCTTTCTGAGGCGTTAGCTTGAGGAGAATATACCGCCGTCAGAGTGTGCGATACCTTGTTAATTCTGAGAAACTTTTGAAAAATCTCCGCCTTGAATTGGGATCCGTTGTCCGAGATTATGGTCTCCGGAACTCCAAACGTGTGGAACAAATCTTCCTGAAGATATTTTATTACCACATCCGCCGTAAGCTTCTTAACGGCTTTCAAAAATACAAATTTAGAATAGTGGTCTAGAACAATAAAAATGCCGATGTGCCCACTTTTTGACCTGGGATACGAACCCAAAAAATCAATATACAGCTTCTGGAAAAATCTTTGCGATTCTGCAGGTTCTCCTATAGGCGGTCGCTGAATCTTATTCGCAGCCTTAGTCGTCTTACAAATCTCGCAAGCCAGCACATGGGCCTTCACGTCTTTAACCAAACTCGGCCTCCGTGCGATGCTAAGGGCTGATCGTGTGCTTTGTTTAACACTTCCGGTACCAAATCTTGAGAAACCCATAGTTTCCATATATAGTTGTCGTGTAAAATTTCACCCGTAGCATGTTCGGTTTTTCTATATAAGCGCTCATCCACAACCTTGAGATCTGGTAGTTTATCCTCATTTGCCCTTATTCGCTCCATCAACGACACATAATCACTTGACCTGAAAGCTGGCGACTCCAAGTCGACCAGAAGACCTTCATCCTGGAAAGAGCATCCGGTACAACGTTTAACTTGCCACTTCTATGCTCAATCTTAAAACTGAAGCCTTGCAATTTTAGAGCCCATCTTGCCAAACGTAAATGCAAATCGGTCTGTGTCATAAGCCATTTCAAGGATGCATGATCAGTTATGACCGTGAGTTCATGTCCTTCTACATAAGCCCTGAATCGTTTTATGCTCACCATCACAGCCAATAATTCTTGTTCAGTGACTGAGTAGCTTTTTTGCGCCTTATTTAACTTTTTGGATACAAAAGCTAAGGGATATTCATCGTCCTCGTCTGTTTTCTGTACCAACACACCACCAACACCGGTTTGACTTGCATCGCAATGAATGAAAAATGGCTTGCTGAAGTCAGGACTGCGAAGTACTGGAGCAACACATAGCATTTCCTTTAGTTTTTCGAATGCTTGCTGGCCTTCAGGAGTCATAGCAAACTTTTGTTTGGGCTTTATTAAATCTGTGAGCGGAGAGGCTACAGAAGCGAAATTGCCAATAAATTTCCGGTACCAACCAGCCATCCCCAGAAATCTTCTTAATGCTTTAAGAGTCTTGGGCAGTGGGAAATCGACCATAGCCGCAATCTTATCCGGATCTGTACGAATCACCCCCTTTCCGACAATATGCCCAAAATATTTCACCGAGCGCCTACATAATTTACTCTTCTCCACGTTCAGAGTGAGTCCCGCAGCTCCCACTTGGTTTGCCACTGTTTGCAAAACCCTCAAATGTGATTCGAAGCTGTCAGACACAATCAGCAAGTCATCTAAATATACGAAAACCTCATTCCGAAGCTCGGCCGGGATAACCTTGTCCATTAATCTGGTCATAGTTTGGAAGGCATTCGTTAACCCAAATGGCATGACATTATACTGGTATAAGGGCTTTCCCGGGATTGTAAATGCTGTCATTTCACGAGACTTTGGATCAAGCGGTATCTGCCAATAAGCAACTTTCAGGTCTAAACTAGATATGTACATAGCCTTCGGAAGTCTACCCAAAATTCCATCTATTTGCGGCAGGGGATACGCATCCTTCCTAGTCACTGCATTAACTTTCCTACTATCCAGACAAAATATTACTTTTCCCGGTTTCTGCACCAAAACAACGGGTGATGACCATGCACTATCCGATTCTTCAATCACCCCAATCATGAGCATTCTGTCTACCTCCGCATACAATAATCTTTCTACTGCCGGTGACACGGGAAAATGCCTTTGCTTAACTCTAGCTGCTTTCCAAAAACTCCTTATCCTTTTCGCACTTCGGGATTGTGAACGTTGCCGAGTTAATCGGTTAGTTGATATATAAGCAGGTTTTAAATTTAATAATGTCGGCCAGAAACGTGGTTGACTAGACATACAATCGGACGAAAACGGATTTTTGACCGAAGAAACATTAGCAATTTGTTCTATCCGCTCGATTCCTGATTGATCGTCGGCCGGCGACGTGGAACACACGGTGGCTGACCGAACTGTGTGTTCGACTTCCCGTTTTTTTGACATTTACCATAAGAAGGCTTGTATACGTTTGGAGTACCACAGCCATAGCAAAAGATTTTGCTCTTGCTTTTGCAGTCCTGATACCTATGTCCCTCTTTGTGGCAATTCCAACACACTAATGCCAAAGCGCCGATTACTAAGTCTCCTTCTTGATCAGAAAACTCGGAAGCCTTATCTGACAAAGCTTCCTCCAGCAATTCTGCCACCTGTTGGCGAAAAGGTGCTCCGACTAGACAATCGAGTCGTAAAATGAATCAAAGGATTCCTTTTCAATTTGTTTTCGATCCCGAATGGCTTCAATTATATCCACATCAGTCCTAGTGTCGCGAAATTGCTTTCGCAATGCCTCACATAGAGTACCCCAGTGAACCTGCCTTTTTGCTTTGTGGAACGTCCAGAAAAATTCACGGGCCTTGCCATCGAAAAGAATGTTTGCGTTGTTGCATACTAATTCGCATCTACTCTCCAAAGTTTGGTGGGTTAGTGATTCTACTCTATAAATAAAGTTGTCAACACTAATTCCGTCCGCGCTTCCATTAAATTTTAATTTCCAGCCGTTCATAATGTGGCCGACTTTATCCAGCCTCTGCAGTAAGTCACTTCTGTGAGTCTCCGCCGCATCGGACATTATTGATCCTCGCCGCTCTACAATGGGATCTGGAGTCGGATCCCTGTTTATGTGACTTCCTGCTAATGGACCGAGATGTGCAGCTACATTGGACTGAGTTAATTGAGCCATCTGCTCCGATCATTGTATCAAAATATCGTTTTGCATGGACCTAACTGCCTAAACAACTATTGTCCCTATTGCTTCTGTGCTGACCGAAGCCTCATCAACCGCTGCAGCTTCTGAGACAGGTGGATCCTTTCTAGCCGTCGCCATTTTTGCCTTTTGACTCGACCCAGCCGCCGATCCTTGCACTTCAAAGCACACCGTATTGCAGGTCGGACAGGTTGCTATCGCTTTCGAGTGAGCCGCTATACAGGACTTGTGGAACTCGTGTCCACATTTGGTTTTGTACGTAACACCAGTGCATAAATCTTTCCCACAAAGATTGCAATTTGCGGCTTTGTCCTGCCCATCCATCTTTTCAACGCGCTCTTCCGATCTAAGATGTAGAGATGCTGCGAGCTTAAGATACTTTGATCCGAAAACTTAAACACTCTCTTTGGCCTCTCTCTCACCTAAGCTATTCCAAAAGAGTCAGTGAACTCTAAAATTCTGGTCACCTGATCAGCAATTTTCAAAACTCTTATTCAATTTCCCTTTTTTATTTGCTGTCGCGTGAGAGTAAAAGCTGTCAACGACCTGGCACAGCGAAACATCTGCTCTGATTGCTAATTTCTATTTGCCCAGACTCTCTGTTGTAAAGCAAACTTGTTGCACTGGTCAGTAATTGTAGATCAGAGAACAGAAGCCTAATCAACTAGAACTCGTATGTACCATCCTACTTAATATGAACTTAATCTTAAATGCAATATTTAAATAGAAATATACGAAATGACATAAATATAAGCGATTGTAAAAAAAAAAAAATGTAAATATGTGTAACAAAAATCAAACGATCAAAAGAAATCATAAAAAATTGTTTGCCTTCAAGCATAGTGGATCTCCCTTTCAAACCTTATCAGTAAATCTGTCGTCAACGAAATGCATGCGAAAAGAGAAATAAAACTGCCTTAGCATCGGCGGTCCGCTTTTACAGAGCGCAAGTGCCAAAAACAACGCTCGACCGTCCGCGTGTGCCTTGCCAAACGACAAGACGACAATCGTTACACCGCATTGTTCCGCAAGGCTGCTCTGTTTTTTTTTTTTCGTGATCGCCGGTGACTAAAACTAATCGCCTCCCTTGCTATTCCCCCTTCTGCTTAACTTTTTTTCGTCACACGTGGTCAGATCGCCTCTTGTAAAAGAGTGCTTGGTCTGCTTATCCAAGCGCTGGACAAAAAAGATATTATTTTTCTATTTATTTTTTTGTTAAGTGAAATTAAAGAAAATGGTGGAGTTCTAATTTTTATCTCTCAGCCGTGGTCAGGTGATATGCCTAAAGCATTATCTAGCCTGCAATTTCCTAAGCGCCTGACAAACAAAAATTAAACTTCCCTATTTGAAAACCATCAACTCGCTTTGCTTACACTCCAAACCGTGGCCAGACGATCAACTGCGAGCAGTAAAATCGCTGTGAGTCCTATGCGTTTCAACAATGTATTTTAGCGAGTGAGTTTGTTATTATTATTTTTTTGTGCAAAATTTGATATATATTTGTGCTCAGCAACCGTTGCTTGTGGTTCAGGCAGTCAGCTGAAATTCCAAAAGCCCACTGATATATAAGTTTGCTACTCTGCAAACTATTTAATTGTTGAACTGTGGATGTATGTGTGTTTGTGTGTGTCTTAGCCATTGACAATATTTGGCCCTGAAGTTGAGCGCCAGATTATAATAATGTTATTTATTGATAAATTATAATTGTAACGAATTACTTAGGTTGGTGTTGGGCTGGGAAAAGACTGGCGCACGCATAGTTCTCCGGCTACTTGCTCGTCGGCTAATGGGGTGGTATCTTGGCCATCCTTTCCCTGAGTTACCTAATTTGTTCCATTATTATAGTCGATAATTTTGCGTGCTACGCCAAGCTAAATCGGGAGGACCACAACACAACACAAACACATTGAATCCGTTCTATTGGGCATGCACGATCGGACGACTATTTAACCCCAGATGTTGTGACGCTCCAGAGCGCACAATATAAGTAAATATATAAAATAAGCTTAGGTTAAGAGAGATAAAAAGCATGAAGCGACAACATAGTACATAGGAAATAGGATTAATATAATAATAAGATTAGTTTAAGAGAATAAAAAACCTGAAACGAATTCAAATTCAAATAAGAAGGCGGGCGCGCCAATAGAAATAGCTGGGCACACTGATCCACGATCACCGGGTCACACTGACCCAAGATTAACTGGTCACACTGACCCATGATCAGCTAGTCACACTCGCTAAGCCGTATGACCAGGGATTTTGACGTGGTGCGGGCACACTTATTCACGCCAACGGGTATAAAAAGGGCGCCGGTTGCCCAGTTCAAGTCACTCTGCAACAGACAGCGATCGGAGAAGGTGAGCCTTACGCATTGGTGTGAGCCACCTCTCTGGGAGTTACTTCTGGAGTCTTTTTTTTGGGATAGGGTCTAGTACCCCGTCCAAATACATTGTAGTTAGCGAAACCCCCTTCCCCCTCCTCTACCCACTCTCCGAAAGACCGGCCGTCATCAGTGCCAGCCGATCTTTGGGGTTCCACCAAAACTCTCTCGCCTAACCTGGAAGACCTAAGTGGCCTCCAAAACTCTCTCGCCTAAACCTGGAAGACCTAAGTGGCCTCCAGACCCTCTCTCACACACGGAGATATCAGGGATATCTCGGGGGGAATTATCTAGAGGGACGCATACAGAGGGACATATTCTCCGGCGCAAACAGGAAGCCGTTGCTATCGTGTCCAACCACCGAGGGGCATACTTTCCGGCGCAGATAGCCGTATTCTTTCTTTCTCATCTACAGGACGCCAGCCGCTGCGCAACTACCGAAGGACGATCAGTAGCCGCCCACGACCGCACTCGACGACACCGCCGAAGACGGAACCAGCCGCGCCGCTCTATCCTTGTCTTAAACTCTGTAAAATTTAAGTAAATAAACACAACCCCCTTCACTTTCACCGAACCCCGCTCGTGTCATACTCTGGGAACCGGGTCAAACTCTTACAGCAACCACTCCTGACATAAATAAATGTTGGAACGAACTCCTGGACACCGCTGAACTACCCCAGCATAGCAGGAACGTTACAATGTTGTTAGGATTATTGACGGCCCTCCCTGCCTTGGCCATTCTTTGCATTCCCTTGGTCAAATGGAATTTCGATTTTTTTTTGGTGAATAGCCCCTTTGGGTTTTACGGGACGATCGCACTGGCCGAAGGCAAAACTACTTGAGATTAAAACATTATAATTATTTTATTCCTTAATGACTAATAAAATTGTTTAAACTAAACATAATGGTAAGAATACAGTGAAATACAATGTGGGTTTATGTGTATAACAAAGAAATAATAAATATGAAAACGATTAAATTGGACACAACTTTTTTTTTTGTATGACAAAAGAGAATTGAAAATCGGCGTTATGTTTCGTCAAGCGAGGGACATTTAATATAAAGTGCAATATAAACGGATCATAGAAAAAAGATCGGCAAGTTTTGTTAATGTCTTTTCTTTGGATTTTTAATCTGTTTCGTTTTAATTTAGATTTTTTTTTGATTAGGCGTTTAGATGAACTTTTTTCTTGTGTGCATTTTTTTTTAATTTAGACATTTAGGTAAAGAAAATAATAATTCGGAGCCTTAGCCACCGAGTCACTCACCCGAATAATTCATAGATGTCCAACGGAGAAAGCGCATTGGCCGTGGAGATCGAAGCTGTGGGAGTTAAAACTTTATACACAAAAAAAAATTCTCTAAATGTATTGTTAACACCAAATTTTTCTTTTAAAATTCGCCTAGATCTGTGCGCATCTTTTTTTTCTTTTACATTTTCTTTCCTCTTTGACGGTCTATTACCTTTCTCTTTTGCTTTCCAGGAACTTCTCTCGCACTTTCGCTTAGTTTACTTATATCTAATAAGACAAAAAAAAACTATACTAATCTTAAATTACTTTAAACCTTTTTTTTTAAAATATTTTTTCGGGGCCTTTCTGATTTGCTTCTTTTGTTACGTATATATATGCGCAGAAAAACTAATTTGAGAGCATTTTCGCCATCCGTTTTGTGTAGAGCGGCTCCATGGAACACATCGTAGCAAAGGCAATTGTATGGTTTTTTCTTTTTGGCCTATTTGGACGATGTAAGGAAACTCGGCTTTATTTTTCGTCATTTTTTGTAACCTCCTGCGGGATTCATACGTTTACGGCCTCAAAACCAAGACCTGGCATTGGCCGGCAACCCTTCGCGCAGGTGAAGATATGCGCACTTCTTCTGCCGCCAGCTGGAACCTCTGGTTTCCGGGATGTTGCGAACTCCTCCGGCGCTATCGATGAACAGTTTAGCCGAACCCTAATGGCAACAAAACGCTATCTGTTACTGACTAAACTTACTGGTTTCTTTTTTCCCCATTAATGTCTCACCTTTTTCTGAGGGCTCGGCAACACAAATGTTAAAACAACTCACTTTCCGGGCCAACTGAGGGATCCGAATTCTATCACTCGCGAAGTTACTGACTTTTAGCCAGATTTTTATTTAAACGTAAGTCTTTCTTCACTCTTGTTGATTTTTAAATTACTGAGCTGAATTGACTGGGAACAGAACGAATGGACGCCCCGAATTAAGTGGGAACCCATGTCGCTCTCCCAAAGGTGAATTTTCCCTCCGGAGAAAGCCTGACATTCGGCCCTGCTAAGTAACCCTTCTAATTTGACCGGCGACCTCGACTTCGAACATCTCTCTCCTAGATGGCGCCTGCAACCTCGAGTTTCTCTCTCATAGAGGGCGGGGCTCTCAGCTTGTTTTGCTGGGACAAGCGTTACACTTTGGAGGGTAGGTACTCTCAGAGTACCTAACAAGGAAACAGAATTACCCAGGAGTAGCAGAGATATGGGCTGAGCTGGAAGAGAAATACGACAATAAGACAGGCCCAACAGTCAAATTGCTGATCCCTGACGCCAAGTAGCTCATAGCAAGTCTTGGAATTGACATCACAAAGGAAGCCGGCAGGAGTCGAAACACAAGCCAAGAAAGAAAATCAGGGCAGCAAAGACCTAGCACACTAGATTACGCCAAAATCGCAAAGCAAGTGAGAGAATGGTCGTTCAAATTCGATGGCACAGAGAAGCCACTGGAATTCCTATAACAGGTAGAGGGGTCCGCAAACACGTACGGTCCGAACCTAAACATGATCCCACGTGCAATGCCAGAGCTATTGCAAGGCAAAGCACTGAAATGGTTTATTTCAAACAATAAACATTGGAGAACAAGGGGAGAGTTCAGCGAAAGTTTCCAGACATACTTTCTGCCGAGAGGGTTTTTCTCGAAGTTGGCAGATACGGTGAAACAGCGGAAACAGGGTTTCAGGGAACCGTTCAAAGATTACATGGTGGACATGCAGACTTTGATGAGGCCTCTCGGGTACTCGTTAAAAGAGACCCTTGAAATAATCAAGGACAACTGCACACCAGACCTGAGAATTTCATTAAGAACGTACAAAGTGGATGATCTGGGCACATTAATGATCCTGGCTGACGAGTACGAAGAACTGGACAAAGAGCGAGAAGAGTTTGTTCACGAAAACAAGTTTTCACGAAACAAAACGGCAGCACCACCACAAACTACATGCAGGAGATGCGAAGACAGCACCTTAAGCCAAACACCGTCCTATGGCCAGTGGACACCGGCCAATGTAACACAACAAAGGCAGGAAATGAACACATTATGGAGGCCACCAAACACCACTCGATGGCACGCAACCCAATGCCAAGAGCCACCAATGCACAGACCCACATAATGAACCTACAGGAGGCATGTCGCCGTTGTGGAGGACACGAACACTGGGCACGAGGATGCAGAAACCAAAGATTACCGTTCTGTTGGGTGTGCGGCAAAGTTGGCGTCAGGAGCGTAGAGTGCTGCTACAAAGCGGGAAATGGGCAGCGATCCCAGTCGCAGAGAGGCGCACAGGGGTCGCAAAGTGCCTCCTCTCCAAACTAACCGGCAATTTGATCGAGGAAGAGCAGCAGTTATCCGCGTCCGTTTAAATTGGAGGTGTCGCATACAAGCCACAATTGACACGGGAGCTACATCAAGCTTCATTAACGAGGAGCTAGCGGATAGACTGGCTGACAAAGGGAGGATCACAAGGACAAGACGGCAAGTTAGGTTGGCAGACGGCAGATGCAGCAGAATAAGCTCACAGCTCGAGATCACGGTGGAATTTGGAAACAAACAATTGGAGATGAATCTGCTAATACTTCCAGGAGTAGTGGATGAACTAGTAGGGATGAAATTTCCTCACGGGAGTCGGGGCGGAAATAAAATGTGCCGGGCATGAATTGCGAATACCTGCAAGAAAACGGCACAATGGATGACTGGAAGAAAGGCTGTCGGTGGCTGTAGATTCACACTTAAGTGATGAAGAGGACATTGAGAAATTCCTCGACAAACAGTTAGCAGATTTCAGCACCATGTCAGGAACATCTACAGTGGCCGAGCACCAAATCACCATGAAAGACGACAAGCCAATCAAACAGAGGTATTATCCTAAGAACCCAAGAGTCCAAGGAGAGATCAACGCAAAGGTGGACGAGCTGTTACAAATGGGCTTCATAGAACATTCAAGAAGTCCATACAGCTCGCCCATCGTAATGGTGAAAAAGAAGACTGGCAAGTGGAGACTATGCGTTGATTTCAGACAAATAAACGCGAAGTCCATAAAAGATGCCTACCCAATGCAGCGGATCAATTATATCCCAGACCAACTCAGAGAGGCAAAATACATAAGCATTCTAGACTAGAAAGACGGATATTGGCAAATCCCTTTGGAGGTAAATAGTAGGCAATATACGGCGTTTACAGTACCCGGCAAAGGCTTGTTCCAATGGAAAGTAATGCCTTTCGGACTACACTCAGCATCGGCCACGTTCCAAAGGGCTCTGGATCAATTAATCGGCCCGGAAATGTCACCAAACGCGTTTGCATACCAAGATGACATTATTGTGTGAAAGAACACGTGGAGAACCTAAAGGAAGTGTTTAGGCGCCTCAATGAAGCCAACTTAAGAATAAACGCCGATAAATGCTAATTATTCAATCAAGAGCTGCTTTACCTCGGACACCGCGTTACTAGCGAAGGGATTGGCATAGATCGAGAAGGTAGCGGCCATAGCCGAACTAGAGCCACCGTCGACGGTACGCAAACTACGAAAATACTTAGGCGTAGCTTCATGGTACCGAAGATTTGTGCCGGATTTTGCGCGTATAGTAAAACCACTTAATGATCTTCTACGCAAAGGGACAAAGTGGATATGGACGCCGGAACATCAACAGGCTTTCGAAGCGATAAAGGCAAGATTAGTGGCCGATCCTGTGCAGGCATGCCCGGATTTTGAGAGAAGATTCGTCTTGCAGACGGACGCCCGTGATTATGGTTTAGGTGCAATCCTGACTCAAGAGACAGAGGACGGCGAAAGGGTCATATACTCAAGCCGGATACTAAACGGCGCGGAGAAAAAGTACTCCACAACGGAAAAGGAGATCTTGGGAATCGTGTGGGCAATCAGAAAGCTGAAACCTTACTTGGAGGGCTACCATTTTAAAGTGGTTACAGACCACATGGCTTTAAAGTGGTTAAACAGCATAAAAAGCCCTTTTGAAAGGATTGCAAGATTGGCCCTGGAGTTACAGCAGTACGACTTCGAGATAGCGTACAGGAAAGGACAGCTGAATGTGGTGGCAGACGCCCTATCTCGACAACCATTGCCGGAGACTCTTAGGGGCATGAAAGACACATCGGCAAAACCGACCAATAGCTGCAGCTGGATCAGGAGTATGTGCGAGAAAATAAAAGCCCTACCACAAAAATATCCAGATTACGTAATAGAAGGCGAGACACTCTATAGGCACATTCCTCACAGAGCGGGCAATGAAGATGTCGTGGCTTGGAAACTGTGCGTTTCGCTAGGCCTAAGACAAGCCGTACTAGAAGAAAACCATGACTCCCCGTCCGCTGGTCATGTTGGGAGTAGAAGAACAATAGCACGCCTGGCAGCCCGGTACTACTGGCCAGGAATGCACAGAGACGCCCGGACCCATGTACGCAAGTGTGAAGTTTGCCTGAAATACAAGCCCAATCAGCTGCAGGCTGCAGGGAAAATGCGAACTCAGGTACCAAAGGAACCATGGGCAACGGTATGTGCGGATTTCGTCGGGCCATTGCCGAGATCGAAGCACGGAAATCAGATGATACTTGTGTTAATCGATCGGTTTTCCAAATGGACGGAAATTGTGCCGCAACGAACAGCAACAGTGGAGACCCTACAGAGGGCGTTCAGGGAACGCATAATATCAAGGTTCGGGGCTCCGAAGATAGTGATAACCGACAACGGAGTGCAGTTCACCAGTCGATCCTTCAAAAGATTTCTTAGCGAAATACGAACAAAGCAACAATTCACGGCGCCCTACACACCGCAGAAAAACCCAACAGAACGGGCTAACCGTACGGTAAAGACGATGATAGCTCAATTCGCAGGAAAGGATCAAAGAACTTGGGATGAGAACTGGCCAGAGATTATGCTAGCAGTGAACTCAAGCATATCTGAATCAACTGGATACTCCCCAGTTTTTCTTACACAAGGCCGAGAACCCCGTTTGCCAAACGCATTATACGACAGAGAAACGTTAGGCTCGGGAGAATTACAGAGACCCCGGAAGAAAACGCCACAAGTTAAAAGAGATCTTCGAAATCGTACTTCGGAACATGGAAAAGGCATCACAGGACCAATCCAGACACTACAATCTGAGGAGGAGGCAGTGGACACCAGCGGTGGGCGGCATAGTGTGGGCCAAAAAACACCACCTATCCAAAGCAGCCGAGGGATTCGCTGCGAAACTAGCCCCGAGGTACGATGGTCCTTACCTGGTGTATACAAGAAAAACAAAGGAAACCCATACAACGAGGCAGACGTATTCAGCGTCGGGCATACGCCCAAGTCGTCCGCCTATACGCCGCGTAGCGCAAGGAACATACAAGGCAGGGCCGACAGGGACCCTGAAACGAGCAGACGGATTCATCATCGGGCGTAAGCCAGAGTCATCCGCCTATACGCCGCGTAGCACAAGGAATACACCAGGAAGGGCTTACAAGGATCCCAAAACGAGGCAGACGGATTCATCGCCGGGCATACGCCCGAGTCATCCGCAAATACGCCGCGTAAATAGGGTACCTAAGGAAAAGAAAGGTTGCATAAAAAACCCCAACGAGGTAGTCGGATTAATCGTCGGGCACACTCCCGAGTCATCCGCATATACGCCGCGTAAATAGGGTACCTAAGGAAAAGAAAGGTTGCATAAAACCCCAACGAGGTAGTCGGATTCAGCGTCGGACTACGCCCGAGTCATTACGCCGCGTAAATAGGGTACCTAAGGAAAAGAAAGGGTGCATAAAAACCCCAACGAGGCAGTCGGATTCAGCGTCGGGCATACGCCCGAGTCACCCACCTATACGCCGCGTGTAATAGGTTTATAAAACACGAGCAGCAACGCCAAACCCGTAGCGTCAGTAGACTCTATACGGAGTAGATCAGGCTGAATCTACTGGCTGCCGAATAAAGGAGAGAGACGGCACAGCAGAGCTGCACCGTAGGTCCCGATGCGATGCGAGTGATTTAAAAAAAAAACAATAATAAATAAGAAAATAAAAACACAAAAATCACAGGCACAGCAAACATAACAAACGCGCACAATGCAAGCAAATAAATAACACAACAACAAAAAAAATAGGGTACAGGCGGCATCGGTCTTCCCGTTCACGACATCGAGGCCCTACGGCCAAGGGCGACTGGAGGGCGAAAGGCTAAAAGAGAAACTAAAAAATGAGAAGGGTGAAAGTGGAGAAAGAAAGGAAAAAAACTTACCATTGAAAATTTCTTGTCATGTCGCACATATAAAGGGATGGGGGCGCTTCGATCAATAAGCGGTCGATTGGCACTGGACCATAGTGTCGATCGATGGACACAGAACATTGGAGATGTCGGCACAGGAATGGTAACACTACAAAATATCGCTACCACCGGATGGCAACGATGCGCTAATCCTAATTATCGAGATCGGCTGGAAGACCGAGTGACCAGACAACCGAGGAAAGGTGATGCTTAGAACGCGAAGCATAATTGGGAAACATCTTGGGCGGGACATTCAAGCAGGAAGGAGAACACGAGACGTCTATGGAAACATCTTGGGCGGGAAAAGAAATGCAGTATCGGCGCTGTGGAACTTAGGTACGAGCTGTGAGCGTCGAGGGAACTATTTGCAGGAGCAAGAGGACTCGAAGGCTACAAGGATTTACAAGGAAGACAGCCGAAGAGAAGAAAATGAAGTCTATGGGGGAAACATCTTGGGGCGGGAACTGTTTTCAAGGAGAAGAAGCGACGTCGAGGGAAGGAGGACTATCAGCAGCGAACTGGAACAGATGATCGAGATAACTCAGCGATAACAGCCGGAGAAGAGGTGCAAGTCTTATTTCGTTCCCGAAGAATGGGGAGAATGTGAGGAGTTGAATAACTACGCACAAATTAAAGCGAAGATCTGGAAAACCAAAGCCTTTCAGTTGCTGGATACGCTGTGAATGCGCGTAGTAACGTGCACTGTGGGAAAAGAGAGTTCGGAGAATACAGCTGGAGAGAGTTTGTAGAGAACGAGAAGAAAGTTTGGATGCTACAGCTGGAGAGAGTTTGGAGTGAACGAGAAGAGAGTTTGGAGAATACAGATGGAGAGAGTTTGGAGAGAAGGAATAAGGCATCACGCGGCTAAGTCCAGGCGCTTTGTTCCAATTCCTGTCGTGATTTGAGCTTGGCGTATTGCTCGGCGAGTCCGGCAGAGTTGAACAAAAAGCAGTCCTTCGGCAGCAAGAAGAGAACCGTGGGCTCGGAAGGGAAGGTGTCTAGAACCAGCTGCCGTGCGAAAACAATTGCCTCGACGAATTCCGGCGTATGCCTGAACCGTCAGGCGAAAATTGTGCAAGCTTTGGTGCGACTAGCCAAGAAGGACGCGCGTCCGAGCCACGGGTGTCTCAAGAGGCGTATGCGTTGAGAGCACAGTAGTTCACCGCCAGAGTCCTAGAAAGGCAGCTAACCGAATCCCGAGAGCCAAAGACCCGCTGCACCTAGCCTCACAAGAGCACGCGGATACTGGAGCCAGGACATCGCGCCGTGAGCAGAGCAAGGACAGAGGACAGAAGAAACGACGAGCAGTCATCGCAGGCCCAACAGCAACCAAGCCATACTCAAACGTATCCAGTCTACGGCTAAGAGGCGAGGGCGGAAGCGTTCGTCTTGAACCTAGCGTCCTGCCACAGGGACTGCATTGGCGGTATTCCCGCGTATGCCTGAACCGTCAGGTAGAAACTGTGTAGGCGTCTGGTGGGACCCGCGGGACAGATCCAGGGACAGGACGCTGTGGCTGCGAAAGGCGTATGCTTTGAGAGCCCAGTGCCTGTTCACCCTGACCTGGGAACGGTGACGCATCACTAGACCCTCACAGCCCCGAGACCAAAGACAACGGAGGCGTTCCGGACCAGCGAGAAACAAGGCAGCGGAGAGCGACGGTGGAGCAACCACGACTCATCGGAGAAGGCGTTGAGATACCAGCTTGTCACCATTAGTCCCGGACCGAGGATCAAGTCGGCGAATAAAGATAGAAAATACCTCCTAACATTCTGTGCGTTCTCACTAGAGAATCGGGCGGTCACGTTTATATAAATTTGGTGGGACGAACAACACACATCTTCTGAGCTAGCCGCACGATACTCGTAGCGAGCAGACCATAAAAATTAGTTCGTTACAAGCCCTTACAAAGACTGTAAAACTGACTAGAGTGTTCCGACTGAATCCCATATGCAGGTACTTGCTACTGGAGGGCCTACACATTACCCATACAGCCAACGCATGCCATCAGCCATAGACTTCTTGCCATCTACAAAGGAATTCGTTCTGATTTTCTAACCATCTCTGAAATTTTTGAACTGATTAATAATCCAGTATAGAGTTTCCGCTTGTTAGCTTTCCCGCAAGACGTGCTTCCTGTCCCAGAATGCAAATATACCAAAGGATTAGGAAGCGATTAACGGTTTAGTTAACCTCAACATGCACCTGAACACTCCTTGTGCGAAATATTCACATCGCTGCTGAGTCATCAACCTGCGGACAAAAACCAAACAACCCATCTGATCCACCTCATGCTCTTTTAAAACCTGTGGTCCTGGTACTGGTGAGGCTTAAAAGAACATTGCGTCGTAGATTTAGAGACCCGACAACACATGGTGCAGATCAGACGGCGAAATCTCAACGGCCTTTGCTGAGGAATTGTAAGGGCGCTTTCAGTCATTCAATTTTGCTAGGCCTGAACACGTCGATGAAACCCTAGCATTCTTAAATGCACCCTCCTCGGCAATTGAACCTATCCCTCATGTGAGTCCGGAAGAGGTCTGTCTTTAAATTCGCAAGCCGGAACACCTTAAAGCTCCAAGCTTCGACGGCATCGACAGCAAAACTGCGAAGGCGTAACCAAGGAAGGGTATTCTATTTCTAGTTCTCATTTTCAACTCCATGTTACGTATCCACCATTTTCCCACTCAGTGGAAGTGTGAGCAGACCATAAAAATTAGTTCGTTACAAGCCCTTACAAAGACTGTAAAACTGACTAGAGTGTTCCGACTGAATCCCATATGCAGGTACTTGCTACTGGAGGGCCTACACATTACCCATACAGCCAACGCATGCCATCAGCCATAGACTTCTTGCCATCTACAAAGGAATTCGTTCTGATTTTCTAACCATCTCTGAAATTTTTGAACTGATTAATAATCCAGTATAGAGTTTCCGCTTGTTAGCTTTCCCGCAAGACGTGCTTCCTGTCCCAGAATGCAAATATACCAAAGGATTAGGAAGCGATTAACGGTTTAGTTAACCTCAACATGCACCTGAACACTCCTTGTGCGAAATATTCACATCGCTGCTGAGTCATCAACCTGCGGACAAAAACCAAACAACCCATCTGATCCACCTCATGCTCTTTTAAAACCTGTGGTCCTGGTACTGGTGAGGCTTAAAAGAACATTGCGTCGTAGATTTAGAGACCCGACAACACATGGTGCAGATCAGACGGCGAAATCTCGACGGCCTTTGCTGAGGAATTGTAAGGGCGCTTTCAGTCATTCAATTTTGCTAGGCCTGAACACGTCGATGAAACCCTAGCATTCTTAAATGCACCCTCCTCGGCAATTGAACCTATCCCTCATGTGAGTCCGGAAGAGGTCTGTCTTTAAATTCGCAAGCCGGAACACCTTAAAGCTCCAAGCTTCGACGGCATCGACAGCAAAACTGCGAAGGCGTAACCAAGGAAGGGTATTCTATTTCTAGTTCTCATTTTCAACTCCATGTTACGTATCCACCATTTTCCCACTCAGTGGAAGTGTGCGGTGATATCGATGATACCGAAGCCAGGTAATCCGGAAAACCTTTTTGCATCCTACTGACCAATAAGTTTGCTGCCTACTTTCTCAAAAATATTCGAAAGAATATTCCTTAGTAGAATAATGGCAGTAAAAAGTGTACAAGATGCCGTTCCAGACCACCAGTTTGGCTTTAGAAGTCACCATGGTACCCCAGAGCAAGCCCATCGAGTAGCACAGGACACTCTTGGAGCTTTCGAAAACAAGCAGTACAGTTCAGCAGTCTTTCTTGATCTCAAAGAAGCTTTTGATCGCGTTTGGCACGATGGATTGCTGTTTAAGTTGAAAGCTCTCCTGGCAACTGCACACGATCTTCTCCTGAAATCGTTTCTTTAAGAACGAAATTTTATGGTAGATGTGAGAGGCGAAAGGACATCTATCAGATGGATTCGAGCTGGCGTACCACAGGGTACTTGGTCCGGTTTTATACACTATATTTACCGCTGACCTGCCGTACCCTAGGGCACCGGGTACCCTCTTGGCTACATATGCTGATGATACAGCCTTTATTGCCACCTGTGTCACGTGTGGAATCGAAGCGACTGAAATCACTTAAAACTTTTTGGACCTGTATGGCACTGCAACTTCTCTTTTAGAAGTAAAATTATCCCCAGAGTAAAATTCCAGGACATAGTTATACCGCAATCTTCCCAGACTCAGTACTTGGGCTTGATTTTGGACACACGACTTACGAAGCAGCACATAACGAAGGTAACAGCAGCATGTCGTACTAAGCTTCGGAAACTAAAATGGTACTTTATGGAACAATTAAACTCAGCCTCAGCAACAAGTTGTTGCTGTATAGGTCGATTGTAGTTCGTTCAATGACATATTACATACAAATATGGGGTACTGCTTCAGACTCAAATGTAATGAGGGTCCAAAGAATGCAAAACGGGGCGCTAGGTACGATTGCGAATGCACCATGGTATGTAAGAAACAAGGTCCTAGCTAGTGATCTTCACTTCCCCACGGTGATAGAGCAGATCAACATGCATTCTAGCCGATACAATGACCGTCTACTAGCCCACACCAACCAACTAGCAGCATCCTTGGCAAATCAAACTACCAGAAGAAGACTGAAGCGTCGGTACCCTGGCGATCTTTGGACACGAGTACGTCATCAAGGCCGCGTCTTGAGACAATAGTTTAGTCTGTCTCTGTTATACAATGGTTACAATTTCTTATTTCTGTTATGTTTCATGTTATTTTTTTTTCTTCTCTGTTATTTCTATGCGTTTTATAGCCATTAAGTTGATAAACGCTTAAATAAATATTAGTACAAAAAAATGTAGATATGGGCATGCAAGTGACGTTTACGCAAACACCCTAGCTACCAAACCCAACATACAACATGTGCTAGCGTACCACTTGAGTCGCTAAGCCACTTGATGCCCACTTACAGTACCAGCTTTGCCTGAGCTACCTTTTCTATTTTTACTAACTCTAGCGTATTAACTCCTTGTATGGGAGACAATTATGATGACTCTGTACCTTTGTATATCTTAGAACATAAGCAATGCAATGTATTCTTAACTAACAACCCCATACCATTTCTTTGCTATGGTGCCCCCTTGGACTCTGAAAACGTGTATATAAACCCGACCTTTTGCCCTAATAAAATCAGTACTCAAGCAATACTTGTGTATTTAACTACTCTGCGTTCTACGAGTAAGCATCGCTGTGTCTTTGGCCCTCATACGCATGATCCCTCCGAGTTAAACCAATTTAAGTGTTGGTTTAGCAACCTATCGTCACTAGATTATGTTCAAGGGCAACCATTCCTATAAATAATAAAAAATAAAACTACAAACATTTTGGTGACCCCGACCATTGCATGAAATTCTAGTCAACTTGGCGACTAATTTCTGCACATACTTTGCTAGACAGATTCCCGATCAACTTGGCGATCGAATCATCTAGTTGAAAAAGTTGTGAAAATATTGCTCAATAAACCAGATATTGAGAAAAATTCATAACAAAAGAAACTTTGCCTCGAATAAATTTCTGAGCATATTCCCGAACTACTTGAAATTTTCAAGGAGTAACTTATCAACTTGGCGATCTGTTACTACAATATTGGAAGTCAACTTGGCGATTCCAATAGCACAACTAATTAAAGTAGAAGAAGTCAACCCGGCGACTCTTCCAACTTACAACATCCAAAAAATTTAAATTGTTTGTTTAAACAATATAATCCAATTTACTGGCGTCAACTAGGCGACTCCCAGGATAGTTGTCGATTTATTTTCCAAAATAGAAACAGTCAACACGGAGACTTTTCACTGGAAAACAATATATTCAAGTAGTCAACAAGGCGACTCTTGAATAATTCTGGAAGCGGTAGCATCCAAAAAATTCAAATTGTTTTTTAACAATATAATCCGATTTACTGGAGTCAACTTGACGACTCCCAGGATAATCGTCGATTAACGTTCGAGATTGAACAACAAGGCGGTTCTTCAAGTGGAACTCAACAAGTTCAAGTAGTCAACAAGACGGATCTTGAATATTTCTGGAAGCGGGTGCATCCAAAACTAAAACATTTATTTAAACACACATTAAATAAAAAAAAAAAATATACATATATACTTTTTTAAATAAAAAGGTTTTTAACTATTTTTTGGCTCTCTTTTCTAATCCGAAAATCCTTACTTGTCTTTGACCATAAATCGGTTGCGAGTAGAAGCGTAGCCAGCTTATATAAGCAAATCAATTATCTTCCAACGGGTCAGGCAATTGTTAAGGCAAAATGGAGGTTGAAAATTTGATTGCCATACAAAGCCAAATTGGCGAAGAAATCCAAATTTTGCTACGGAACATCAAAAAGGATTCCAGTAAAAGAAAGGAAAAGGCGTCGTATTTTGAAGACAGAAAACGACTAATTGAAGAGCATTGGAAAAAATTCTAGTATCCTAGAATTATTAAAGAGTACTCCACATCCGCATGTTTATTTTGAAAAACAGTACTACAATCAAATGCGGACGATTGTTCATCAAGCCATCGAAGAATTTAACGCAAAAATTCTTCAACTACCGGCAACAGAAACAGCTTCAGAAGAGGTGGATCATATACAAAGGCAGCGGTTCTGGAATCTATGTCAAGAACCATGAAGCATATATCTCCAGAAAACAAATTTACCTATAAATCGGTAATTGATAATTTATGGAAACAAATTGAAAGCCTTCATTTTGAAATCCACAAGTTATGTATAACATCTGAAGAAGTGGGCTATAGTATGGAGCGATTTATCTCCGCGGAAGAAGCAATGTCGCAGTTCTGTCATCCATATGCAAAACCCGTTTCAGTAGCCACCAATCAAGCGATTTCGACAATCTCTTCGATACAGTTGCCAAAAGTTTCCATTCCAAAATTTGATGGAGGCTATCTAAAATGGCAACAATTTCATTACATTTTTAATAAAATGGTTCATGAATCAGCGATACCAAAAATACAAAAAATGTGGTATCTTAAAGCTAATCTTTCTGGAGAAGCAGAAAGGTTAGTCAGGCATTTAGAATTAACAGAAATTAATTATGACACTGCCTGGACCATGCTTAAAGAACGTTTCAATAATAAGCGGGTCCTTTCGACTGCAATATTTGAAAAATTTGTTGATCACCCTAATGTGACGAATGATTCTCAGTCAATAAAAAATCTGCATGACAATGTCAATGAATCCCTGCAAGCCTTGAAAAATATTGGAATAAAAACAGATACATGGGATCCAGTCCTCCTGTTCCATATGACAAAAAAACTAGATCGGCTTACACACACACTGTATGAGCAAACTATTTTAGATACCAGGGAAATTCAAACAATAAAGGAATTCCTTGGGTTTCTAGAACAACGTTTTCTCGCACTCGAAGCCATCGGCGGAAAAATGCATAAAGGAAAACAAAAAACATGTGCTTCAGCAACAACAAGTTCATTAGCATGCCTGTTTTGTCAAAAAGGGCATAGCATATACAAATGCGAGAAATTTAAGGAGTCAACTCCCGCTGAAAGGCTGACCTGGGTTCAGCGAAAAAGGCTGTGCGTCAATTGTCCTAAGGCAGACCACATGACCAAGCAATGCATGTCCAAATATACATGCATAAAATGTATCAAAAAACACAACACATTGCTACATTTAGGTAACGGAAAACCAAATACCGAACCTAAAACGTCCGCTTCTGCTGCTACGAAAAACAGTTGTGAGAACAAATACACACTGTTAGCAACGGCTAGAGTCATAGTGCAAGGACTAAATAATCAAGAAGGAGATTTTCGCGCACTACTCGATTCCGGATCACAAATTAATCTGATATCAGAAAGTCTTGTTAAGCGGTTATCGTTGCAACTACAACCAACAAACCTTAGCATTGAGGGAGTTGGAGGTCAGCCGCGAATAAGTAAAGGACGCGTTAGTGTATTAATTAAATCAAAACATAGCGATTTTGAAACAAGAGTTGAAGCCTTTGTTCTTCCTCATATTGTGGCAGATCAGCCTACGGAACAAATAAAAGTAGCTGATTTAAAAATCTCAAAAAATATCCGGCTCGCAGATCCACATTTCGCCAAACCAGGAAAGATTGATATATTGCTTGGTGCAGAACATCACTTTTCCGTTATAAAACCTGAACAAATTAAGTCTTATTCAGACCAACCTATTCTCCAGAACACCGAATTTGGTTGGATAATTGCTGGGCAGGTAAACATGAGTGCAAAAATGCCACAAAATTGCATGGTAGTTTCCTCAGCCGAGGAAGCCAAATCATCGTTGGAAAAATTCTGGAAACTGGACAACATGGAACCAATAAGGAAATACCGGACGCCAGAGGAAACACATTGCGAGAAGCATTTTTTGGAAAATCTTCAGCACGCACAAGATGGAAGGTTAATTGTCAGATTACCCTTTTCTGAAGATCCCTCAGCCCAGGGGAAGTCTTGCGATATTGCGACAAGGCGTTTTCTTTCGTTGGAACGAAGAATCAGCCCAGACATTAAAATATTATATAACGATTTTATAGCCGAATACGAAAAACTAGGTCATATGAAGCAAGTGTTACCTAGTCAAATACCAAAGGAACATTATTTTATTCCTCACCACTGTGTTCTGAAACCAGAAAGCACTACAACAAAATTAAGAGTAGTCTTTGATGCTTCCTGTAAAACATCTACAGGAAAATCATTAAATGATTTACTTTATCCAGGACCAGTGGTTCAAAGTGATCTGTTTTCGATTCTATTGAGATTCAGAGTTCACAAATATGTTTTTACCGCGGATATAGAAAAAATGTATCGGAAAGTTTGGATGAATCCAAATGATCAATTCAACCAAATGATTGTTTGGCGCTACAATCCGTCCGAGGAAATAAAATATTACCGGCTGAAAACTGTGACTTATGGCACAACGTCAGCTCCATTTCTTGCCACAAAATGCTTGGAGCATTTGCCCAATAAAAATTTGGAAAAATGGCCATTAGGATCAAATGCACTGAGAAACGATTTCTATGTTGATGACTGCCTAACTGGAGCAGATACAATTATAGATGCTGCAAGGATTCAAGAAGAACTAAACAAAATCTTGTTACCTTGCGGATTTAAACTAAGAAAATGGTGCTCTTATTCACACCATCTACTAAAGAAATTTTCACCAGAAGATATTGCTAGCAATATAAATCTTGGCACTGCATTGGAACATACCAGTGTTAAGACTTTGGGAATTATTTGGAGCCCTAAGGATGACAATTTGTGCGGAAAGGCTCAAGAACATAACACTCAAACAATTACAAAAAGAGTGGTAGCCTCAGAGGCTAATCAAATTTTTGACCCACTTGGTCTTTTTGCTCCAGTCATAATCAGAGCAAAAATATTTCGACAAAATCTGTCAGTCCTTAAATTAGATTGGGACACAGAGATATCAAATTCACTAAAGGAAAGGTGGGAGGCCTTCAGACAAGACTTGCTATGTTTAAATAAAATGACTATTCCGAGACACATTTATGATGGAAAAATACCTCAAAAACAAGAACTACACATATTTGTGGATGCTTCTGAAAAAGCGTTTGGTGTTGTCGCTTATATAAGAGCCATATATAAGAACAAACAAACGACTGTGCGCCTATTATGCGCTAAATCAAAAGTAGCACCTCTTGAAAAGCAAACCCTACCACGACTAGAGTTATGTGCAGCTGTGTTAGGTGCAGAGCTTGCTGAAAAGGTGAAAAAGGATCTTAATATACAATCAGAATCCATTAAATGTCATTACTGGACAGATTCCACCATCGTCTTATGTTGGATAAATGCAAAAGCATCGAATTTCCATACATTCGTTGCAAATAGGTTGTCGAAAATACAAGATACAACCTGTCCAAATCAATGGAGACATGTGTCATCAAGTCTCAACGCCTGCATCTCAATTAAGTGCACATACATTGTGGTCATACGGACCACTGTTTCTTCATGGACTAGAAGATAAATGGTCAGCTCTATTTAAAGCTCCAAAGGACAACACTATTTCTTTGGAACGGAAAACAAAAATTGTTACTTTGGCAACAGTTTCGCATGGAGAAGAAATATATGGCATTAAAAACGGAAATTCATTCAATCGCTTGCAACGTATAATAGCATATATGTTACGATTTTGTTAACGTAAAAATAGAAAACAAACCGTCTTACTAGAGCTTGACGAATTAGAACAAGCTAGGCGGATTATAATACGTTGTATACAACAGGCTGATTTCACAAATGAATTTAATCACCTTCGACGTCATCCCGAACGCCCATTACCCAATAGCAGCAAGGTCGCATCTCTTCATCTTCATTTGGACGAAAACTCAATCATAAGAGTAGGAACAAGGGTGGAAAATATCCAATTTCCCGGGATGCAATGAATCCATACTTACTCCAATACAATGACAACATTGTAAAAATGCTGCTACGTAAACTTCATGAGGAAAATATGCACTGTGGTCAAAATACCTTAAAAGGTATTGCACGACAACAGTATCACATTATCAAAATCACTCCTATGGTTAGAAACGTAATTATGAAATGCGTGCCATGTACCAGGTTCGTCCAAAAATTACTTTCTCAAATAATGGGAAAACTACCTGAGCATAGAGTCTCACAAAACAGACCATTCTTAAATACCGGAGTTGATTACTGCGGACCCTCTGGATACATCACAAAGTCCGAGGCAAGCGACCTGATAAAGCATACATAGCAGTATTTGTTTGTTTCTCCACAAAGGCTGTCCATCTGGAAGTTGTCGGAGATTTAACGACAGCAGCATTCCTTGGAGCATTACAACGATTTATAAGTCGTCGCGGGAAGTGTCAGACCCTATACTGCGACAATGCAACAAATTTCGTTGGCGCCAGCAACCAGTTGAAGGAATTAAAGGAAACAATCCTCTCACAGCAGTCTAAGAACTCCATAGTCCAGCTGTGCAATACAAAGGGTGTTCAATTTAAATTTATTTCACCGAGATCCCCTCACTTTGGTGGATTATGGGAAGCTGCAGTAAAGTCAGCAAAGACGTTATTATTAAAAAATGTGTCCACTGCAAATCTCACCTTTGAGCAGTTGAGCACTGTCATAACAAATGTCGAGGCAGTATTAAATACAGTCCTTACACCAGGTCATTAATTGATTGGAGAAGCACTAGTCGCTCAGCCAGACCCTGAACCACTTAAAAAAAAATCACTACCTGAACAATGGGAACTGGTGCAGCGACTCAAGCACACATTCTGGACGCAATGGTCCAGAGAATATTTAACAAGCCTGCAACAACACTCAAAATGGAAACAGGCCCATAAAAATGTAAGAGAAGGCATGATGGTTATTGTCAAGGAAGACAATGTCCCTAATAATAAAAATGTATCCATGTGCGAGTTGCAGACGTAAAAACTGCAACAGGAGTCTTTAAAAGAGCAATTCATAAGCTTGCTCCACTATTCCGTCAAGAAGATCCAGGAATAAAAAGGCAAGGAAATTAATGAAGAAAATACTGAAGAAGAAATAAAGGAAGATCAAGAGCCAAAAAGAAGGAAAAGCCCATCCTTACCAATGATATCGATGCCATTATTAATCTTGCTGCTGCTATTACCATTAGCTACCGCCGGTCCAATTAACATAACCAGGTTTGGTTCAAGGCCAGGAATTTATTACGAGAAAATTGGATCTACTCGACTAGCAACAATGAAGGTTGGTCAAATGTGTTCACATATACAACCAGTCCAAGCATGTGCTGCTGTATATAATCATTTTCAACACGTTTACGAAGAAATAAAAACTGAAAATGATTTACTCCACATGTCAAGAATACGTCGTTCTCCCTTGGAGATAGTGGGAAATATTGCCAACAGCTTATTTGGCGTATTAGACACAGAGTATGCCGAGAGGATGTCTTCAACTACTCAAAAAGTGAAATCGAATGAAGATTACATTTTAGAATTAGTTAAGAATCAAACTTCAATAATTGATTCTACGATAAACATCATGAAACGAGATGAAGCTACCATCGATAAAAGGATTAAAATAATGACTCAGCAAATGGAGGATATATCCAATGCTCGTCTAGATTCTCTCAAGGCCTTTCAATGGTATATTGCATTGACAAATCAATTATCTATATTGGCGGCAAATCTTCAAAGAGTTCAGACTGAGATTTCACATGTTCTGACAAACGTTCATCACAATGAAATTAGCAACTTCGACAACATTTAAACAAACTAAAAATTCACATGCCTCAAGGAAAAATGCTCCCTCTCATTAACGATGATGTACTTCAATTATATAAGTTAATGAGGGCAGAAGCAAAGGTGGTAAAGGATTATGTAATCTTTAAATTAACACTGCCATTATTATCAACACAATTATTTGAAATATATAACTTGATTCCAATACCGGTAATCATCAACAATAAATTGATTTCCCTTGATATTGAATTTCCAAGCATGGCTGTGAATCAACATCGAGATCAATTCATTACTATGTCATCAAGTGAATTTGATCTTTGTAAATCAATTAATGACGAAGAGTATATTTGCTCAGATAAGCAATCCATGTTTTCTATTGAAAATCATTGCGAGTTTCAAATGTTTAATAACAAATCGTCATCATTGTGTCAAACAAAAAGTTCGACGAAATCATTCTCATGGCAAAGATTAAGAACAAAAAATGTCTTGTAGTAATAATTAATAGCTGCCAGTTTTATTAAACAAAAGGCTAGCTAGCGACTATATGTACACGCGAAATCCGTGGAAATTTCTTTGGTGGCGCAGCTAGTACAACTGATGGAAGAAGGTGGTGCTGCCGTCCTGCCAGGCTGGATCGTCGCTGACCTTCGCCCGGCACATCGGGCAGGTCTGTTCGCGCTTAAACCAGGTCTGGACGCACTCATCACAGAAAATGTGGCCGCACTCCAGCACAGTCGGCGTGTTGAAGGCGTCATGGCAAATGGGACACAGGGCGCTAGCGGCATCCAGCTCGTCTTTGGTCGGCGCTCGCTCAGAGTCAATATTTTTTCTAAAGGTCACAATAGCTTTTTTAAGCGACTTGCCGCGCTCCACCAGCTCGAATATCTTTGCACCCAGGTACAGGGCGCAAAAAAGTCCCCCGGACACTACCTCCAGGCCCGAATAGGACTCGTACAGAAACAGGAACCACTGGGTAATGGGTGTCATCGCCCGATAGAACTGAGTAATGTATTCCACCAGTACGTAAAGACGGGCCCGCACTTTGGTTCTCATTATATGGTGCGGCATCATGGTAATTATAAGTTTGACCAGCATTGTCAGCAGCTTCAAAATGAGATCGCTCACAGCAATGTAGTAAAGCAACATGCCCAGCGGGATCACCCTGAGGGCATCGTACGTTTCCGTCGAAATGGAGCCCTTGAGGGTCTCCGATGAAGTTGTGGGACTGCCAGTCAGCAGCTTATCTCCTTCGGAGCTTGTGTGATAAGGCAACGCTGTGATCTCCATGATAAAGTATTTCCGGGGCGGCGGCACAATCAGGCCGAACGGATCCGGCGGGGCAGTGGCCAGGAACAGACGCACTGCGACAACCACCACAATAAGGCAGGAATCCCTCGCCATCACAGCGTAGTTCTTCTGGGCCAGTCGGGCCACCTGATTACGTACCGATCGGTTCACATTATACATCACCGTCTGCAGCACCAGGAGATCAACAATTCCCAACAGGTGGTCGTGTATGAACTTGATAAACAGTATAAAGATCAGCGGCAGGTAGCGTACAAAATGGCTTAGAATCTGCACCACCATGTCGTCTGAGATAAGGTGTTCGTCCTCTGGATGATTCTCTGGGGGCTCCATCTGAGGATTGCCACCTGCTGCCAGCAGGGTGGGTCCAGCCCCACTGGGCCAAGCTCCTCCGGTCACGCGGCTGAATCGCAGGGGGCTGACTGGCTCCGGGAGCGTTTGCTGCTGCTGGCTGAGCAGTATGTGCGAATTGTCTACGGGATTGGCGGCTGGCTGAGGTCCTGTTGCCGCTGAAGCAGCCGCTGCAGCTGGTGGATACCTGAAATTGGAATGTGTAATAAAGGAGCGCAGCGCCTCCGTCGAAGGGGCCGTGGAAAGGGAGAAGACATCGTTGAGATTGACGCGCCAGAAGCCCATTTGCCGCACACCTGCCGCCGTTCCCGACGATGGTCCTGGGCCACCGGCTGCTCCGGAACTTGGAGGCTCCTCCAGACTGCCACCAGTGTTGGCGCCCATGCTGCGGGACTACTGGAGCCGGCGGTTCATCTGTGTGGTCACCCGCACTGGGGAACTGCTGTTGCTGGCCGGCGTGTAGGATCGCTGTCGGGCCAAAAAGGACAGGATGTTGCCGTGTCTGTTGTTTCAACCGCTCAGACTGCTGCTTCGGGACGTGGGTACCTGGCTGTGATCCAGGTTGATGCTGGTGTTAGCCGATCCCCCAAGGGCAATGCCTCCTCCTGCTCCGCCGCCGCCCCCTCCAGTTGTGGGCAGCAGGTAGTCGTTTTCCGCCGTGGTCGAGTCATTGTCATCACTCTCGATGCCGATGGACACGCCCGCCGACGCACCGCCGTCCTGGGGGCCACCGCCTCCGCCTCCTCCTTGGGGATCCTTGGGGCTGTTCATTGTTCCACATCCAATCACCATTTGTATCAATGGATATTTTCACTAAAATCACCAATGGAGTTATCAGCAGTATGTGATGATCAATTATCAACAATTACAATTGCTAATATCGGACTCTTATCATTGGATCCGAGGTGCACTCTAAGAAATCCTTTTCTGAGCGTAATTGGCCATCAGGTAACCTCTACTGGAACATTGAAATTATCGTATGCTCGATTTGGCAGTCTGAATGAATCTTTAACACAGCTTACTAAAGTTTCACACCCAAATAATTCATTGAAGCTAAGTTATAATGAATTGAATGAGCTCAGTAAAGAATTGATTCCGAGAATAAAAATAAAAATGCCAAACGAGATCGTCGATCTACAACATCACCACATAAGTGCATATGTAGCCCTAATTTTATCACTTGGGGTGATAATATTTTATGTATGGAGACGTTTCCAAAAGAAGTCACATCAATTAACTTCGCCATCGTCAAAGGACATCGACTTGCCAGAGAGGCCAGCTTTAACCAACTCCCCAAGAAGACATCCCCAGACGCCTGTATCTGACGCCTTTGAGATCAACATTGGATGATGTTGAACACCTGTTCAACGGCCGGGAGTATGTTAGCGTACCACTTGAGTCGCTAAGCCACTTGATGCCCACTTACAGCACCAGCTCTGCCTGAGCTACCTTTTCTATTTTTACTAACTCTAGCCTATTAACTCCTTGTATGGGAGACAATTATGATGACTCTGTACCTTTGTATATCTTAGAACATAAGCAATGCAATGTATTTTTAACTAACAACCCCATACCATTTCTTTGCTATGGTGCCCCCTTGACTCTGAAAACGTGTATATAAACCCGACCTTTTGCCCTAATAAAATCAGTACTTAAGCAATACTTGTGTATTCAACTACTCTGCGTTCTACGAGTGAGCATCGCTGTGTCTTTGGCCCTCATACGCATGATCCCTCCGAGTTAAACCAATTTAAGTGTTGGTTTAGCAACCTACCGTCACTAGATTATGTTCTAGGGGCAACCATTCCTATAAATAATAAAAAATAAAACTACAAACAACATGTATATCCAGAGATACCCATTATTCCAATTGTCAATAATATAAGTCCAGAGCCTACTATTGCAGTTATTCAAATCAATCCGACATAAGCATTTAACCCCTCAGACATAAATCTTTCTCACGCCTTCGATCGGCGGCAGCCGAATTATAAACACTTCACACGCCTTTATCGACGACGGCAGACATAAACAATATTCAGACCTTTAAACAAAGGGTCCAGCCTGAGAACCCATTCGTCAGCATAAAAGCTTTGGCCAATCCAAATTAATTAAACAAAAGATGCTGCCTAAAAACCATCCCATCAGGCCACAATTTTGACCAATCAAAATTATCTAATCAAAGTCCACTTTCGCTGCTCGCGCGCTGTCACCGGTAGAAGCCAATAGCTCCCATAGGAACTATAATGTGAAGCCGGTCAAAATTTGATGTTTTTCAGAATATTTCGCGCAGTGTGTAAGCTATTGACATACATTTTTCGAAGTCTTATTTATGTACGCATATCTTGATCTTGTGTATGTGTAAGTGTATCGGTACAGTAGAGCGTCGAGAGAAAAAACACAAGACAAAAATATATCGTGGCGGACTGTTCGGCGAACAGGGAAACTCCCGAAATTAGTTCACACCGAGTAGCTGATATTAGTTATGCCTTTTTATGTTCCACCACACAATTTCACTTTTTATCGAATTTCTTTTTTCTCGGAGGCAAAATTGCACTGAACTATATGCACAGGTTGGCACGCGCTTGACCGTTGGCAAGTTGATGTACAACGGGGAACGAAAAAAAATGGCAAGGAGTATGGCGACGCACACAAAGCGGAGACGGATAGAAAATTTGGTGGAATGGAAGGAATAAAAATTTCTCGACTGCCGTTGTCGGGAAAACTCGGACGTGGAGTTGACACGAAAAAATTGAGCTTGCAGCAGTGTGAACGAAATTCAATGTTCGAACCACTGCTGAAGAGCGGTATCGAGAGGGAGACGGAAAAGGCTCGTACTTATCTTTTAGCGGAAAAATCACCGGATCTGCTGGTTGAATGGCGGAAGGATATCCTAATTCTGTCGCTAAAAGGCTCCTTGTAAGGCACCACAAAAATCCCGCGGCGCGAACGTTAAGTGGACGAAAATGAAGAAGTCGAGGGTGTCGTGGTACTTCAAAATGGTCAGCTTTATTACGCTGCATACATGAGACTTAACTTAACTTAAACATAAAACCGCGCTCCCGCCCGCTTTACTCCGCTGGGCCTATGGACTCAGGCGGTACCGGTGCCGGTCATTCCACAGGTTTTGCGCAGGTGCCTTCGCCAAATGGGCTTTTCAGTGGTCCCGGGCAGTCTTTCAGGCTCACTTTGTTTCTTCTTGGAATCAGCTTCGGAGGTGGAGGTGTTAATTTTTTTTCGTTATTAATTGTCTAACTGATATTTATCGCCGCTGCGTTTTTGCTTGTTTGGTATCCAGATTTGTTGCTGCAAACTTGCCTTTTGTGCAGTCGTTCCTTCCTAGGTCCTCCAGGACCAGTGTCACGGTCGCCATGTAGAATAAAATGTCCACTGTTGTAATCTCCTCCACTCCCGCCAATGCAAAATGATATGAGCTCGTCAACCTTTTCGCTTGAGTTTTCTTTATTGAATGCTTATTAACTCTATTACAATTATTGTACAGCTAATGAGAGTGTAGCTGCGCCGCCAGAGACGCCGGCAGAGCAGGGGTCAACGCTTATGTATAGGCTTATGTATTAATAGCGGCTGGCGAAGAGTCGCCGCTGCAGAGGAGAGGTCTTATGTTCACATGGTGACAGAGCCGTCGCACATGTCACTCAATGGCGCTCATATTACCAGGCACTTGAAGAACTGTTTGGGGCTTGAATTTGTGTATATATATTGTGACCAAGTACTACAATGTGTTTGTAATAATATTAATGCATAACATGCATTGTATGTGAACATACTAAAAATTGTTTTTACAGCAGCCCACACCACTAACTCTAAAGCACAGACGGAAAGCAGTAAACTGTGTTTAAAATTAACTTTATTTAAATTTTAGCTTCCAAATCGATGTGTATTATAGTTTGCGTTGCTGAGCACGCTTAAAAACTACAATGTGCTTGTAATAATATTAATGCATAACATGCATTGTATGTGAACATACTACAAAATTGTTTTTACAGCAGCCCACATCACTAACTCTAAAGCACAGGCGGAAAGCAGTAAGCTATGTGTTTAAAATTAACTTTATTTAAATTTTAGCTTCCGAATCGATGTGTATTATAGTTTGCTTTGCTGAGCGCGCTTAAAAACGTTGTCTTTTTTCCTTCTCTTATTTCGCTTCTGTCGTTTTTAGAGATGGTTCATGAGATCGATATTTCTTATAATGATATCTCGATGTTTATATCGAGTGCTTATATATAATGTAAAGAAATCAAAATTAAGTTTAACTTATGGCGGCAACACAAGTCGAGCTAGCCATTTCCGTCTGACTGCTTGACCGTTTGTCAGTCTACGCAAAATAGATTCATAGTTTAAAGGATATCTGAATGAAACTTTTTTAAAAATCACTATTTCTATTACAGGTAGTGAACACACTATAATAAGTTGTGTGAGGAGTTAAATAACTCCGCACAAATAAGCCAAGGGGTGTGAATGATCACCAAGGAGGAGGACTACCCATTGTTAGATATGCGGCGAATTCGCCCGTAGTAACGGTAGTAACAGAGAGAGAAGGCGAGTCCAGCAGAGTTGAGCAAAAAGAGTCCTTGGACAAAGAACCGTGGGCTCGGAAGGGAAGTTGTCTAGCACCAGCTGCCGTGCGAAAAAAATTGCATTGACGAATTCCGGCGTACGTCTGAATGTCAATTGAGAATTGTGCAGGCATGGTGTGACTAGCCAAGAAAGACGCGCGTCCGAACCACGGGTGTTTCGAGAGGCGTATGCGTCGAGAGCACAGTCGTTCACCGCCAAAGACCCCGCTGCTCCTGGTACTGTGGGCAGAGCAAGGACATCGGGGTCACGAAGAACGATGATCGGTCGACGCAGGCCCAGCAGCTAGCGAGCAACACTCCCACGTATTCAGTCTACGGCGAAAAGGGCGTAAGCGTTCGTCATGAACCTAGCGTCCTGCCACACAGACTACATTGGCGGCCTTCCGGCGTACACCTGAACCGTCAGGTAGAAACTGTGTAGGCGTCTGGTGTGACCGGCCGGGACAGATCCAGGGACAGGAGGTTGTGGCTTATGCGTTGAGAGCCCAGTGCTTGTTCACCCTAGTCTGGGAACGTTAACGCATCCCTAAACCCTCACGGCCCGAAGCCAAAGACAACGGAGGCGTTCCGAAGCAACGAGGTGACGGAGAGCGACGGCGGAACACCCACAACTCAACGGAGAAGGCGTTAAGGCACTAATTTGGCAAGTCGGCAAATCATGATCATCGAACATACATCCTGACATTCTGTGCGTTCTCACTAGATAGTGGAGCGGTCACGTTTACATAAATTTGGTGGGACGAACAACACACATCTTCTGAGCTAGCCGCACGACATTGGTAGCGAGCAGACAAACTAAATTAGTTCGATACAGTTGTTTTTAAACATATGCAGATATACATATAGTTTTCTTTTCCGGTTCAGAATTGTATTAATTAAAAATCAGACGATTATTATCGCACACCAAGATTTTCAAAAAACTGTTTTAGAATGCTGAACAAAGTTCACAGAAAAAACAGAGTGTTGAGCACGTAGTTAGAGAAAATTTGTTCCACGGTTAATAATGCTAGTTCTATAAATTTTAAGTCTATTCGTCTTAATCAAGAATCTTATAAGGCTTATGGATATTGCCAAGATCAGTCTTGCAACTTTTTCAAGTTTCAGGCGTTATTCATGGTAAATTTATTGAAATGTTCGAATTTATTCAAACAGGATGGAGGTCAAACACTCTATTAAGCAAACAGAACTACTTAGTGCTGGGCATAAATCGATTTCTTTATAAACAGGGCACCTATGGCCTATGGCAATGATCAAATGATCAATAAAAATGTATCTTATTAAAGAAATTTAATATCAGAGGAGATCGCTAAAGACCATTTTGAGAAGAACCCCTATTAAGACCCCTTTAATATGAAATATAAAAATTTTTTGGACCTTATTCAGTTTTTTTTTTAATTTTTAAATAAAATAAAATTGAAAATAGTTATTTAATTTTAATATCTTTATAGAAACCGTCAAAAACAGATCTATTAAGCAGGAATATTAAGCAAAAAAGTGATTTTTGTCGATCTGAATACAAGGCCTTAACATTTTAAGGAAATTCTTTTTTGATTTATTGATTTGATTTAATAGAGTTATAAATATGAATTGAAAAAAAATGAGAAGTTCCATTTCTTTTGTTATGTTAATTCTTTTTTTTTAATTTGATAACAAAATAAAAAATTTGAGAATTAAAACAAAACAAAATTTGTTATGTGGGTAAACAAAAATTATTGAAAAACGAGGACGGAAGCTAACTTCGGCAAGCCGAAGTTGTAATACCCTTGCAGACTTTGCCGAAATTGCTAAAATTGAAAAAGTAGCGAAAGGAATAAGGTATACATAAATAAACAAGATTTACATAGTTTCATGTCAATAGCTTTTATACTGCAAAAATTTCAAATCAAAATAGAAAATAAGGGATATTTTATAAAACTATTCTTACGATTTAGAAAGATTCATGTCAATAGCTTATACACTGCGCGAAACTTGATCTGCGTACACATGTTTTAGGACGACTGTGAAAGTTTCATATCTCTAGCTTTTAAACTGAGCGCGCAAACGGTATTGAAACAGACGGACAGACGGACGGACGGACAGACGGACATGGCTACATCGACTCCCCTATTGATGCTGATCAAGAATATATATACTTTGTTGAAGGGGGGCGATCCTGCCACAAAAAAGAGCTTGTGGTCACAAGAAAATTCCCACGGCGCAAACGTAAATGAAGACGAAAATGAAGAAGTCGGGGGCGTCGTGGTGTAATTCACTGTCTTTTATTCAGCTGCATACATGAGACTAAAAACTTAAAACTAAAACCGCGCTCCTGCCCGCTTTACTCCGCTGAAGCGAGAGCGGGAGATCGGCAGCGGCCGTCCGAGGAGTTCGGATGCGAAACCCGAAGCTCGCACTCTGGAGCGCGGACGTTGCGAGAAGCGAGCGGGTTGCAACATAGCCTGGTTGTTCTTCTCACGGCTGGTGGCAGGCTCCGGATACATATCCGCGCCCAGGATGATGGAGATCGTCGCGGGGAGATAGAACCGCTTGTCAGCCAGCGTAATGTCCCGGAAGTGGGTCCTTACCGCGTCGCTCAGCTCCCGGATTGGAGTGCGGATGCGCACGTGAGGCTCTATTTTAAAAATTGCGTCGAGCCGGACAGCGCTGTCGATTCTGGACCCCACGGTTGCCGAACAAATCTGTTCGCCTCCCACGTTGGTGGTCGGCAAGCGGAAACTTGACGCTAGCGAAGCGTCGATGCAGCTCATAGGCGTACATGGGTTGATGAGCGCCGCAGTGTCGAAGACTCAACACCCGGTCTCTAACCGCACCAAAGCCGTCGGGAGGAGGTTGACGCTGTGCCGCTGTAGGAGGGACGTTAAGGACGGAGCGGTGACCGCGGGCTGCGTGGCACCCCGACGAGTAGCAGAAAATTGCCGCGGAGTGTCGGATGAGTGCCGTGGAGTGGCGGACGAGGGACGAGGAGCGGCTGAAGAATGCCGTGGAGTGGCGGACGAGGGCCGAGGAGCGGCTGAAGAATGCCGTAAAGTGGCGGACGAGGGCCGAGGAGCAGCTGAAGGGTGCCGTGGAGTGGCGGACGAGGGCCGAGGAGCGGCTGAGGAGTGTTGTGGATTGGCAACGGTCACCTCGCCGACACGCTCCGTCGGAGTGCTCGTGGGCCAAACAGCGGTGGCAGTACCGGTTGGCAAGGACAGCCCGGAGCCTCTTCTCGGCACTCAGACGGAAGAACTTCCGAAGTGGATGGATCCCGCTACAGACTCGGCAACGGTAGGATTGCATACCTCGAGTTCGTCTGTGTTCCAATGCGATAGCGCTGCGCGGACGTGGAGACATCGTGTGAGATCTGATTGGCGGAATAGGACAAATAAAAAATTTGGATCAGTAGTGATAAGAACTGCGAATTGGAACTACGGGTTGGAACTATTAATTGACGCTACGAATCGAAGTGATGAATTGGAACACCGGAGTGAAGGGTCGACTGGTTATTGCGGGCCGGCGGACTCTTCCATTGGAAGAAGGACGACCTTCGCTATGGGACCCTTAATGAGTACCCGTGCAGTGCGGATGTCGACCACACGAACATGGCCATCGGATCCTGGAAACACCGCGTCGATTCTGCCTAATCGCCACTCATTGGACGGAAGGTTGTCTTCCTTGACTACCACCATGTCCCCGGCACGGAGATTTCTTGTAGGGGTTCGCCACTTATTCCGCTTATGAAGTTCCTTGAGGTACTCCTCCTTCCATCGCAAACGAAATTGTTGATGAAGAGCCTTCAGGTGTTGCCAGCGGCTTATAATAGATGTGGTGTCCCCCTTTATCTCGGGTTCGACCATGGCGAGGGGTGGCCCTCCAACAAGAAAGTGCCAGGCGTAAGTGGACATCGGCGCGAGCGGACGCGAATTCAGGCATGCTTCGATCCTAGCTAGAAGCGTGGACAGCTCTTCGAACGTATATTTTCGCGTCGCCGTAGACTTGTAGAACAGGGTCTTGAAGCTCTGGGGTGCTCCCGGAGGAATGAATTGCCAGAGTAGCTGCTGGATACTATAGGACTATAGGAGAAACTCGCGGGAGAGTAGGGCAGCCGCAGCCACAAAGGTCTTCCCATTGTCCGACTGAACTTGACGGGGGCATACTCTTCGGGACACGAAACGGACGAAGCCGGCGAGAAACTTCTCAGTCGTAAGGTCGGAAGTAGGCTCTAAATGGATGGCCTTAGTGGCGAAGCACACGAACACCAGCACATACCCTTTCGTAATGAGACAGGCTCGTCCCGTGTAGTTTTTGATGTGAAGGGACCAGCATAGTCCACACCGGTATATGTGAAAGGGCGCGAAAAGGACGTTTGTTCTTTGTGTAAGTCTCCCATCAGTTGCGTTTGCAACCTCACCCTCGGGATCCAGAACTTGGAACGGATCAGATGGATCATCGGCTGATTGCCACCGTGCAGCGTTATGCGATACGTAAAATGGACGAGGAGTCAAGACAGATGGCAGTCGTATGGAAGGATGACAGGATGCCGTTCGTCATGCTCTCATGAGCCCTTGGGAATCAATGAACGGGTTCAGGTTTTGGACAAGGCTGGATGCTGGCACTGGCCGTTTTTGGCTTAAGCAGCCAATCTCAATGGCAAAGTGCCTGCGTTGCGTGACGGAAATCAGGACCCGCTCGGCCGACGCAATTTCAGGAGCTGTCAAGAGAGCCTCAAATGGGGACATGAGCTTTCGCGAGCGCTAGATGAACCGATGAGCGTAAGGGAGGACTCGCACCGCCTTGTCGAGTTTGGAAAAACGCTCCAGAATGTCGTCTGGGGGGGCCTCCGCAACATGGACTTTGACTGCTCGCTTCTCGAGTTCAGTCACAGGGGGTTCATAGCCTTGAGTGGGCCACTCGCAGCGAGGCCCCTGCAGCCAGGCAGGACCATGCCACCACAGCTGGCTGTCCGCAAGGTCTTGAAGGGCCACCCCCCGGCTAGCGAGATCTGCCGGGCTATGCTCGGAGCGGACGTGTGCCCATTTCTCCACCTCAGTGAGCTGGGTGATCTTGGTCACACGATTTGCCACGAACGTTGTCCAGTGGCACGCTGGCTTATGCAACCAGGCGAGAACAATCGTAGAGTCCGTCCAACAGTGCATAGCGCCGTACGCCTTCTGCGAGGCGTCGCAGAACCCATGATGCTCAATTTTCAAATGTGGTCGGAAAGCGACCCATCGGGGAATGTGGATCTGATCGAGAGCGGAGTAATTTTCCAGGAAGTCAACCCATCTTTGGGTCTCGTCAGACGTCGCCTTCCACCGCACTCCGAGAGTTTTAGCCGTGCTCTCTGCGTCGATTTCAAAGAAGTCCGCGCGAAGGAGATGGTCACTCTGGATGTTGGCCAAAACGCCTTGCTATTAGATGTCCATTTTCTAAGGGGGAATCCTGCTGAATCCAGGGCCCCCTGGAGCTTCGTCGACGTACATGTACTGTCGGATAATCCGACTCGCCTGCGGATACCGCGACTCATCGTCGTCGGCGAGCTGTTGCAGGACACGGATCGCTAGGAACGGGGCACAATTGACCCCGAAGGTGACTGTCTTCAACTCGTAGTAGCGGATTTCCCCATCGGAATTGCGAAATAGAATACGCTGCAAGGGAGTATGCTGGGGGTCCACCCAAATTTGCCACAACATCTTCTCGATGTCGGCGTTGAAAACGAACCTAAAGTATCGCCACTTTAGGATTTGAATCGTGAGGTCGGATTGTAAGACCGGGCCCGCGTAAAGTATGTCATTCAGACTGGTCCCGTTTGCGGAAGGGCTAGAGGCGTTGAAAACCACCCGCACTTTAGTGGTTGTGACGGAATCAGACTCGGGGACTATCTGTGAGGGCACTTCCTCCACATCCCAAAATTTGGTAAGGAGATGATCCAACGAGTCGTCGAGTCCGCAGGTGTTAGCCCTGGCGTTGCCGAGGAGGATGGACGGGAGAAAGTCGGCTCCTATCAGGACATCGATTTGGGAGCTCTCGAAGAACTTGGGATCCGCAAGGGGGATGTCAGGTCTTCCCTTAAGAAGATCTCGAAGGACTGGATACGAAGGCAGATGCAGCCTGGTCTGGAAGGCGATCGAATAGAAAAATGACAGAGTTTCGTGGACTGAGCGGCAACGGTTTGATTAAGACCAGAGACTTGGGCCTGGATAGTCTTGAATGGAAGTTTGACGAGGTTGAAAAGTCTCTCCGTAATAAAGGTTGCCTCGGAACTAGAGTCGATCAGGGCTCGCGCCTGGAAATTGCACCCTAAATGGACATTGTTAATGAGGGCTGTGCCCAGTAGGACGGCTCTTGAGCCGGAAGCGAAGCACACTTGCCCATCAGAGTGATCCTCTGTGGGGCTCGTGCCTCTTGTAGTAGGCGCGGGTCGAGACCTGGATGGCGCAGACGGACTTGGAGCGGCCGCGAATGGATTACCGCGGTGCAGGAGGGTGTGATGACGGCTGTGGCACGTGAAGCAGCTATGGGCGCTAGTGCAATCCCGTTGCAGGTGCCCTCGTGCAAAACAGTTCAGGCAAAGCTGCTTTTTCTTAATGCAGTCGGAGCGACCATTTCCATCCATCTCAAGGAAGCGCGGACATAAGCGAACAGGATGATTCTCTCTGGAGCAGAGATCGCACCCTCTTGGGGCTGGAGTCACTCTGGCCTCGTAGGAATTAAGCCTACGCGCTGGGGCGCTCGCAGGTGTCGACCTTGGCGGAAACTGACCCGAACTGCTAGGCCTGATGTCATCGATAGCCTCCAGAGTGCGATGACGCTCTGTCAAGAACGAGTCTAACTCATTCCATGTTGGAATCTCAGCCTTGTTGTGAATGGATTGCTCCCACATCGAAAGCGTGATTTTGGGAAGATTTAAATAAACAATGTACACCAGGAGACAATCCCAAGTCTCGACTTGAACAGAGGACATCTCTAAGGCTGTCAGGCAACTTTGGATTGTGCCTTGCAGCTCTTTCAGAGCGGCTCCGGACTCTTGGGGTACTGCCTGAATGTTGAAGAGGATTTTCAACTGGCTATTGACTAATAACCGCCGATTTTCGAAGCGATCGGTGAGGCTTCGCCACGAGGAGATAAGCCCTTCGTTGGTCAGCGGGGCTTTGGAAACAATGGCGTGCGCATCGCCACTTGTTTTGGACAATAGGTGGAACAACTTCTCTACCGGTGTAAGACGCGAGTTGTGGATGTATATCGCGGTAAAAAGATCTCTGAAGGTGGGCCAACGCAGGTAATCACCAGCGAAAACTTCGGTGTCGACTGGTGGCAAACGACAGCCCGTAGACGGCAGTATTGGAACACTGTCAGCAGCCTGCATGGGGTGGCAGGCGGCCTTGTCTATTATGTCCTGAAGCTGAACCAAACATCTCGAATATACGGAGTAGCAGTAACTGTACTTGGATTCAAGAAATGTCGAGGTGGCCGTACTGTCGGTGGACGCGGAAAGAAGATCGGAGCAACTTTCATAGCTCCTCTTTACCCTTTCCCACAAGGCCCGGATTTGGTCCCGATGGACTTGGCATATGCCAGTGGAAAGTCGTTCTGGTTCTGCGGCGCTCGGAGTATGAATATCTGCTTGAAATTGGCTAACCCCGTCTGTTGTGGCAATAAATTTTTTGAGGGCGATGTCTATCGCAGTTTGAGCCATCTTGGACACCGACCGAGAAAGCCTTGACGGGGGACCGGAGATAGTCTCGACGGACTCGACGCTTTTTGCCCTTGGAATGACAATTGAGACGGCCGCGGTTTCATCCTGTCCAAACGGATAGATGGGATCGACCTCGGTTTCTTGTCGTCTCCCGTGGGCATTCTCGGACTCGAACTTTGAGGATCAGCTCTTGTCGACTGACCTGAGCAAGGGGCGTTTCGTCCAGAACGTGAGGATATTCACCGTTAAGCTCTCGGCGCGATCTGAGTCGCCAACGAGTTGGTCGTCGTGGTAAATGAACGCATGCAAAAGAAAAAAACCACGGGTAACGGTCACATTGTTAATTTGTGCGGAATAGAAAGCACAGTACCATAAACAACGAGAAGAATCGGAAGAAAATATTTGGAAATCGATTAAACTGTATTGATTATATATCTTGTTTGTCTATTTGTATATCTTGTTACTCCCTTTGTTGACTTCTGTTTTTTGTTTATTTTTAATAAATAGTTATTGTTGCCAAATAATTTAATTCTATTAAGTTATTTATTTATTATTTTTTTTGGGTTTGGAAAATATCTTTGATTGCAAAAAAAAATCCGGAAAAACGCAATAAAATTAATTAATTAATCCATTAAAAAATATAATTACTTTGCCGGAAATAATTAAATAATATTTATAATTAAATAGTAGTTATAATTATGAATTAATAATTTGTATAATTAAATAATAATTATAAATACTTATTTTTGAGCGGAGCCGGAACGGTGGAATTAAAACCTTGGCTTTGGTTCGGGCGAAATGTTCACTGGGTTATGCCGTCGGCAGTGCAGTGCATGCGTGAGGGACCCGGGAGAGAGAGAGAGAAGGGAAAAAAATCACCAACAATAATAGCACAGCCGTTGGGTCGGTTAATTGCGGCAATTTGGAGAAAAAACAGTCCCGGTCGCACCCGTGTGGATTTGAATTTATTTTATTTTATGTTCCTGTATGTGGAGGCAGAAAATATATGTATGTAGCTATGGGCATGCATGCGTTTATGGATATATGTAAGTGTATATCGGTACAGTAGAGCGTCGAGGAGTGGACTGTATTTGAAGTGACGGAACAGATGAAATTATGTGGAGAGAAAAAAAAACACAAGACAAAAAAATATCTCGACAGCGGCGGACTGTTCGGCGAACAGGGAAACTCCCGAAATTAGTTCACACCGAGTGGCTGATATTAGTTATGCCTTTTTATTTTCCACCACACAATTTCACTTTTTGTCGTATTTCTTTTTCGGAGGCCGAATTGCACTGCACTATGTACACAAGTTATCACGCGCGTGTATGTGTATGTCTGGATGCACATATGCCTTGACCGTTGACAAGTTGATGTACAACGGGGAACGAAAAGGAAAACGGCAAGGAGTATGGCGACGCACACAAAGCGGAGACGGATAGAAAATTTTTTGGAATTGAAGGAATGTTAAATTTCTGGACTGCCGTTGTGTCGGAAAAACTCGGACGTGGAGTTGACACGAAAAAAATTGATCTTACTGCAGTGTGAACGAAATTCAATGTTCCAACCACTGCTAAAGACAGGCAGCGAGAGGGAGTCGGAAAATGCTCGTACTTATCTTTTAGCGGAAAAATCACACGAACTGCTGGTTGAATGGCGGAAGGAAATCCTAATCTTGTCGCTAAAAGACTCCTTGTAAGGCGCCACAAAAATCCCGCGGCGCGAACGTTAAATGAACGAAACTGAAGAAGTCGGGGGTGTCGTGGTACTTCAAAATGGTCAGCTTTATTACGCTGCATACATGAGACTTAACTTAACTTAAACATAAAACCGCGCTCCCGCCCGCTTTACTCCGCTGGGTCTATGAACTCAGGCGGTACCGGTGCCGGTCATTCCACAGGTTTTGCGCAGGTGCCTTCGCCAAATGGGCTTTTCAATGGTCCCGGGCAGTCTTTCAGGCTCACTTTGTTTCTTCTTGGAATCAGCTTCGGAGGTGGAGGTGTTAATTTTTTTTCGTTATTAATTGTCTAACTCATATTTATTGCCGCTGCGTTTTTGCTTGTTTGGTATCCAGATTTGTTGCTGCAAACTTGCCTTTTGTGCAGTCGTTCCTTCCTAAGTTCTCCAGGACCAGTGTCACGGTCGCCATGTAGAATAAAATGTCCCCTGTTGTAATCTCCTCCACTCCCTCCAATGCAAAATGATAAGAGCTCATCAACCTTTTTGCTTGAGTTTTCTTTATTGAATGCTTATTAACTCTATTACAATTATTGTACAGCTAATGAGAGTGTAGCTGCGCCGCCAGAGACGCTGGCAGAGCAGGGGTCAACGCTTATGTATAGGCTTATGTATTAATAGCGGCTGGCGAAGAGTCGCCGCTGCAGAGGAGAGGTCTTATGTTCACATGGTGACAGAGCCGTCGCACATGTCACTCAATGGCGCTCATATTACCGGGCACTTGAAGAACTGTTTGGGGCTTGAATTTGTGTATATATATTGTGACCAAGTACTACAATGTGTTTGTAATAATATTAATGCATAACATGCATTGTATGTGAACATACTACAAAATTGTATTTACAGCAGCCCACACCACTAACTCTAAAGCACAGACGGAAAGCAGTAAACTATGTGTTTAAAATTAACTTTATTTAAATTTTAGTTTCCAAATCGATGTGTATTATAGTTTGCGTTGCTGAGCACGCTTAAAAACTACAATGTGCTTTTAATAATATTAATGCATAACATGCATTGTATGTGAACATACTACAAAATTGTTTTTACAGCAGCCCACATCACTAACTCTAAAGCACAGACGGAAAGCAGTAAACTATGTGTTTAAAATTAACTTTATTTAAATTTTAGCTTCCGAATCGATGTGTATTATAGTTTGCTTTGCTGAGCGCGCTTAAAAACGTTGTCTTTTTTTCTTCTCTTATTTCGCTTCTGTCGTTTTTAGAGATGGTTCATGAGATCGATATTTCTTATAATGATATCTCGATGTTTATATCGAGTGCTTATATATAATGTAAAGAAATCAAAATTAAATTTAACTTATGGCGGCAACACAAGTCGAGCTAGCCATTTCCGTCTGACTGCTTGACCGTTTGTCAGTCTACGCAAAATAGATTCATAGTTTAAAGGATATCTGAATGAAACTTTTTTAAAAATCACTTTTTCTATTACAGGTAGTGAACACACTATAATAAGTTGTGTGAGGAGTTAAATAACTCCGCACAAATAAGCCAAGGGGTGTGAATGATCACCAAGGAGGAGGACTACCCATTGTTAGATATGCGGCGAATTCGCCCGTAGTATCGGTAGTAACAGAGAGAGAAGGCGAGTCCAGCAGAGTTGAGCAAAAAGAGTCCTTGGACAAAGAACCGTGGGCTCGGAAGGGAAGTTGTCTAGCACCAGCTGCCGTGCGAAAAAAAATGGAATGGCGAATTCCGGCGTACGTCTGAATGTCAATTGAGAATTGTGCAGGCATGGTGTGACTAGCCAAGAAAGACGCGCGTCCGAACCACGGGTGTTTCGAGAGCCAAATGGGCTTTTCAGTGGTCCCGGGCAGTCTTTCAGGCTCACTTTGTTTCTTCTTGGAATCAGCTTCGGAAATGGAGGTGTTAATTTTTTTCGTTATTAATTGTCTAACACATATGAAAAGAACCGTCGACCCGCGTAGACGTGTTTTTGATCGCTCTGCCGAAAGACTTTCAAAAATCTACAAAGTGACCAACAAAAATAAGAAAAATAGCGAAAAGACGCTGGCAGCAATGCCATATCCCAAGGTCAATATCTCCTTGTGATTAAAACTAAATTTAAAACCGAACTAGCTAATCAAAAACAATTAAAATGTCGAACGCAAATAAAATATTAACAAGTGCAACCGGTAAAGCCACGAAGCCAAGTCGCGATCGGCAACAAATACAACTAGACGAACGACGGCTGTCTTCTGCACGGAACAATGCTTACATTTCAATTGACTCTTCGGAGCCAACAACAAAATCAACGTCACAGACCGCTACCGAAAGAGCCCGCTACTCAGTCGTAGAGTTCACAATGCCCGTCACCTCTCTCTCTTATCGATGCACCGACTACTTCGGCTTGTGCCCTCACCAGCACTGTACCCTCTCTTACTACAGCAACGTCAACGACAACAACAACTTTAACGTCTGCGGCTACCCAGTGGCTTATCTTCACATCGCAAGTACGAATAATACGCTCGTACAGACGGGGATCAATCGGTATGTACAAATAAAAAAAAATCTTAGTCCACAAAAAATCGTAAACTAAAATTTGCCAAAAGTACCGAAAACTTTAGGCAACACACGAACATCCGAAAACAGATTTGCCATACTTGGCGAGACCGAAGAAGACAAGGGTCAGGCGCCTCAAGTCATGAAAGCTGTAAACCCACCGCCAATATATATTAGGAAACACAACAGTGCCGATCTGATCAATAAGCTTAAACAAGTAATCGGGCCTAACCACTTCTATATCAACACCCTAAAAAGAGGAAACATATTAGAAGCAAAACTCCAGGTTAACAATGAACACAACTTCCGTTCTGTAACAAGATATATCGACGATGAGCTTATAAATTACTACACTTACCAACTAAAAAGTAAGAAAGGCCTACAAGTTGTACTTAAAGGTACAGAATCGACTGTTGCGGTAGCAGAAACAGCTAAAGGCTTCACGGAAAAAGGCTTCGACGTTAAGCACATCGTGAACATAGTAAACAGGGATAAAATTCCTCAACCACTGTTTAAGATTGAGCAGGCCCCAGAGACGAAACCTCTAAAGAAAAATGCAGTGTATCCTATTTACAATCTGCAATATCTCCTTCACCGTAGAGGAACCGCTCAAGCGGAACGGCCCCGTACAGTGTACAAACTGCCAGGAGTTCGGCCATACAAGAACCTACTGCACCCTGCGACCAGTTTGTGTGGCCTGTGGAGATTTGCATTGCATTGAAATGCAGTAACTGTGGGGGAAATCATAGTGCCAACTACCGGGGCTGTCCCGTCTACAAAGAACTCAAGAGCCGCCTAAATCAGAGACGCTGTAATCCATTCGCCGCTCAACACTCTGCCCAACCAAACATCTTCACCCCATCAACAACCACTCCTGGTGTCTCCTTTGCCAACGCTCTCCGCTACCCTGGAATCTCACAAACATCTACCGCCCTGCCTGCAGCATTGCGTCCACAGCCATCTATACCAAACTTAAATGATTTTCCGTTCTTAAGCCAAAATGGCCAAATAACAACTCAACCTTCTACGCAGCAAAACCAAACTCTTCCTCCACAAACACTTAGCGGTCTTGAATCTACACTAGCTACTCTTGCAAACGTCATGATGACGATTCAAAGTTCCCTTCAAGAACTACAGCGAAACCAGAGCCTTCTAATGGAACTGCTGATCAAACAAATGTCTGTATAAATGGACTCCTTAAGAATATGCTTCTGGAACGCAAACGGCGTTTCCCGGCACAAAAACGAACTCCTACAGTTCCTAAACAGCCACAATATCGATATCATGCTACTTTCTGAAACCCATCTAACTAATAAAAACTACTTCCATATCATCGGCTATATATTCCAAGCGACCAACCACCCGGACGGTAAAGCACACGGAGGTGCCGGTATACTCATAAAACAACGCATAAAACATCATCCCTTGGAGACATTCGCTACTAACTACCTGCAGGCCACATCCCTACGTATAAACCTAATTGGCGGCCCACTTACCCTATCCGCCATATATTGCCCCCCACGCTTCAGTATTGCAGAAAATGAGTTTATGAATTTCTACAACTCACTAGGACGCTGCTTCATAGCTTCCGGTGATTATAACGCAAAGCATCCCCACTGGGGATCTCGTCTTATCAACCCCAAAGACCGCCAATTATACAACGCTTTTATCACTCCTGGTAATAAGCTTAACTTTGTCTCACCAGCTAGGCCTACATACTGGCCCACAGATCCAAATAAACAACCTGACATTATCGATTTCGCTGTTATTAAAAGAGTTTCGCACAGGCTGATAAATATAAAAACCTTAGAAGAGCTTACATCGGATCATTCGCCAGTTCTCCTCTGTCTATCTGAACAGCCGCAGCTTCTGGAAAGCCCCCAACATCTAACATCAAAAAAAACAAACTGGCTGAAGTACAAAAAAAAATATATAAGTGCACACATCGAACTTGATCCTGAAATTTCCTCTGAATCTGACATTGATAAGTCGCTTAAACACCTCACGAACGTAATTCCTCTGCCGCCAAACATTCTACGCCAGAACCCTCAGCCACAAACCCGCTAAGAACTGGACGCTTAAGTATCCAGATCGAGTCTCTCCTCCCTAGTTACCCTTAAAACCAGCACAATACTTAAGGCCATTAAAGAACACATAAGCCCAAAACAAGCTCCTGGTCACGATTTTATTTCTCCAAAAATAATAATTGAATTACCTGCATGCGCAGTCAAATGCATCGCATTTATATTTAACTTAATATTGAAATGGGGCTACTTTCCTGACCAATGGAAAAAGTCTGTCATTACAATGATCCCGAAGCCAGGAAAAGACAAATCTCAGCCTTCCTCGTACCGGCCCATCAGTCTGCTCCCATGTCTAACAAAGCTATTTGAAAAACTGCTTCTTGTTCATCTAGTAACACATCTTCAAAACAACAGAACGATCCCTCTGCACCAATTCGGATTTAGGGTAAAGCTTGGAACTATCGAACAGGTAAACCGCTTAACATCTGTAATTCGCACGGCTTTCGAACACAAGCAATATTGCAGTGCCTTATTTCTATACGTATCACAAGCATTTGATCGCGTCTGGATCGACGGTCTGGTATACAAAATCAAAACCCTCCTACCGGAAAACACCCACAACCCGTAAAAGAAGAAATTGTTTCCAGAAAAATTAAATATGAAGCTAGACTATCAAATCACCCAAACCCGCTAGCCAGACAACTCAACCGGCTAAGCTATCATTCCCGTCTACAGCGGAATGATTTCCCATCCCTTTTCAATAACATTAAATTAATTGTCGATGGCAACATTGCAACATTTCAATACAACGGTCAAAGAGCCCGCAAGTTCAATAACATAAACACACCAAGAACCCCAAGTTCAATAACAATACAATAAGTTAAGTGAATTAGTGAGTAAGTGAAGGCAAGAAAACCAAAAGTTAAACCAAATATAAAAGCGAAAAATTTTCTACACTAAAAGACACAATTTTAGCAAAAATCAAAAAATTAAAAATTAAAATAAAATTATAAAGTTAAAGTTCTAAAATTTAAATTCCATTTAAATTTAAATTCAATCAAAAATTTAAAATTAAATTTAATTATTTTGAGTTATTAAAATATTATTCATATACAATTTTTTAATTAATAAACATTTTTAAATACAAATTGAATTAAAAGTTATAAAAGTATTTTAAGTGATTTCAATTTTATTAAACATTTTACTATATTACAATTAAAATTCGAATTAAATTTACAAAAGTAATTTAAGTGAATTTAAACATTCATTCCTTATTAAAAAAAAAAATAATAATAATTAATTTTTTTAACTTAATATTCATAAAGAATTATTCTTAAAATATTTCGTTATATTGTAAGACAGACCCCCGTGAAAAAAATCTTATGCCAATCGGCATAACCTTATTCGACCACCCGTCATTGATTTACAACCACAAGAATTACAGCCAGAACAACTTCAAAATAATCAATTGAATCAAGTAGAGCAACAAGCTAACCTTGTTCAACAACAAAGACAAATTCATAGACAGGAATTACATCAGGAACACAGAGACAATATGGCAGCACAAGAGTTACAAGAAGCAGTCAGAAATATAATTGCTGAGCAATTACCGATCCTATTACAACAAGCTCAAAACACAGGATTCGATTTTGAACCTGTGCAAAATCAGGAAATTTCCTATGAAAATCGAGCTAACCTCGAAGGTTTGGATAGGGTACAAGACGTCGTAAAAAGCTTAAGGGAATTTTCTGGCAACCCAACAGAATTCAGCTCTTGAAAAAAAGGGTGTGGATAGAGTTCTTAAAACATATGAACACACTGTAGGCACATCTAAGTATTTTGGGATTCTACATACCATACTTAATAAAATCACGGGAAACGCAGACACAGCGTTAGAATCTTATAATACTTCACTTAACTAGAATGCCATTTCTAAATGTCTAACTTTGCACTACGCAGATAAGCGGGATTTAGGCACTCTCAAATACCAAATGACAACTCTATGCCAGGGTGCTCACCAGTCGGTAGAGGAATTTCATCAGTCAGTCTACAAACACCTTTCGCTTATCCTTAATAAGGTTTGATGTATGGAATTGGGAATGGAAGCAGAACAACTCATGACGAAAATGTATAGGGACAAAGCCTTAGACACTTTTGTGCGCGGACTTCGCGGAGATTTATCTCGTCTTCTCGGTATGAAGGAACCAACAGATCTTCCTTCAGCTTTACATCTTTGTCTAAAGTTAGAGAACCAAGCGTTCTGTGCAAACCATGCAGTTAATAGAGGGCAACAATCCGGATTTAGAAACGTGCCTTCCCAAAACATACCACATTCACAACCAACCAGACCACAGCCAAGCAGGCCACAGTGGTCATTCCCCACTAATACCCAGTACCAAAATCCTTTAATTCCACCCAGACAAAATTATAATATGTTTAATCAACCACGACCCCAGTTCTACAATAACAATCGAATTCTATCAGTCCCACAATATACTGTAATACGACCCTCAGGAAACTTTCCTCCGCCTCGACCTTTGGCTGTAAAGCCACAACCAAGACCAGAACCTATGGACATCGACAGGACCATGCAATCGAAACATATTAAATATATGAACAAACCCATTCGTTTTGAAGCTGGTAAAAGACTACCAATGCCTCTTAACGAAGCAGTAAAAAAATCTAGAAATTTTAATATTCAAGCAGCCCCTCACACTTCTTCAGAAGTCGAAGACGAAACACCATCCCTTGACGAATATAATGAAACCATAAAATCACAGGACGAATCACAATCTGAATATCCCGAATCTCGACCAAGAATACCAATACGATTATACCTACCTTCATTTTTTAGACTAACTAACTCCTCATTGCCATATTTTGAATGCAAACTGAGGAGTGGAGAAATTTTAAAAATATTAATTGATACCGGTTCAAACAATAATTACATCTTGCCTAAATTCGTTAAAAAATAAATTCCCTTTTGACGCCATCTCGGCTGGCGGAAATACTAAAATTACACATCACAAAACAGCCAATTTATTTAACGACCCTAATACAATAATTAAATTTTTTTTATTACCAACTTTAAAAACATTTGATGCCATTTTAGTAAACGAGACGGCTTAAAAAATTTAGGAGCAATAATTAACACTAATACCAAATCTATGCACTTAAAGAACGGGAAAACAATCAATATTAAAGAAAAAAAATTCAAAGCAGTAAATTTAATTATTCCTCGGACTGGGACACAAAAATCAGATCTTAAGCAACTTATTCAGAAATATCCAAATCTATTTGCTGAACCAAATAAAAAATTGACCTACACAATAAACGTGAAAGCTGAGATACGCACAAATACTGACACACCAGTCTACTCGAAATTTTATCAATATCCAATGGCACTCAAAGACGAAATTGACCGACAAATAAAAGAACTTTTAGAAGCCAACATAATACGACCCTCTAGATCGCCTTGTAATTTCAGGGAAGGGAATAGAAACCAATCCAACAAAGGTAGAGGCCATCGCTAACTACCCCATTCCCAAAAACGTTAAGGAATTAAGATCTTTCCTTGGGCTGTCAGGGTATTACAGACGATTTATTATGGGCTACGCTGCGCTAGCAAAACCACTCACCACATTACTTAGAGGCGAGGATGGAAGAATTTCGAAGAAAGCTTCATCAAAGAAATCTATTCACTTCAATAATGAAGCCATTCAGGCATTTAATCAATTAAAAAGCAACCCTAACGAGGAATTTGTGTTGACAACAGACGCCTCCGATCACGCAATCGGAGCAGTACTTTCTCAAAAGGACAGACCTATAGCTTTCATATCCAGAACACTATCTCAAACCGAAGAAAACTACGAAACGGCAAAGAAAGAAATGTTAGCCATTTCATGGGCAGTAAAAACACTTAGAGGATATCTCTACGGTGGAACCAAAGTTAAAATCTATACTGACCACGAACCACTTACACACGATTGTAATTGGAAGGGAGGGATAGCGATCAAGAGATGGAAATCATATCTTGACGAATATGATAAGGAATTACTTTATAAACCCGGAAAGGAAAACATAGTGGCCAATGCTTTGTCTAGGATCCCTAAAAGCAACCAAATTAACTCATTAACAGCAACACAACACAGCGCGCAGAGCTCTGGTCATAACCTCATCCCCAGCGTCGAAGTACCAATAAATGCCTTTAAGAATCAGATATTTATTAACAAAGAAAACCCTCCTGACTACAAATTTACTATTCAGTTCCCCACCTTTCATAGACACGTTATAACTCGACCAGACTTTCAGAACATTGATCTTATTGAAATATTAAAAAAACATTTAAATCCGTCAATCCTAAATGGAATTTTCTCATCAGAAGAGATAATGGTAGAAACACAGCGAATTTATCCGGAACATTTCGGATCCATTAAAATCAGGTTCACACAAAATAGAGTAGAAGATTTGACAGAAGAAACTAAGCAGGAAGAATTAATATTAAAAACACATAACAGAGCACATAGAAATGCAGAAGAAAACAAAAACCAACTAGCAGAAAAATATTATTTCCCCAAAATGAAACAAAAAATAACGACATTAGTTAAACAATGCAGGGTATGTAAGGAAGGAAAATATGAAACCCCAATTCCTGAATACCCTGGACACATAATCCATCTTGACATCTTCTCAACAGAAAAGAAATTAGTATTGACAATTAGGTTACACCGTCGTCGCATGCAGACGTGTATTTATTGTGCTCCGGAAAAAAGTATTCAATAAAATCACAAAAGTGCAGTGACCGTTTTAATAAATCTACTATAACGCGAAAAGACGCTTTCTGCGATAAATTCGCGTATGTTTATATTGATTGGTCATTTAATTAATATAAAACTAAACACTTAAAACTCTAATTAACTTTACCACGAATACAATGAGTCTGAACGACGTTCGCACACAACGTCAACGTGTGCAAGACGAGAGACGGCTCTCTGTACAAAGAAATAACGCGTACTTCTCTTTTAAAGCAACCGAAAATAATGCAAGCTCTGATCAAGCGCAGGCAATTACCCCCAACTTGACCGAGTTCTTAAGCGTAGCAAGCGAGAGAGCGCGTTCTTGCTCCCCCTCGCTACCATCGACGTCTCTGCGGCCAAAGAGCGCTGAATGTGCTCCAATGCAGGTATGCAATAACCTAAGCTCATCAGCAGTAACTAGCACCGCAATTTCTTTAACAACGTCAACTGTAACTACAACAACAAATGCAAGCACGTTACGTTCACCCTGAACAGGCAAAACTGCCCGCCGCTCATGTTAAACCATACTCTACTCCCGCAAGCAAACGAAGTGACATATCTAGAAGTACACCTCGACAGAAGACTCACATGGTGCCGGCACATTGAAACCAAAAGAACACACCTAAAGCTAAAAGCCAGTAGCCTTCATTGGCTCATCAACGCTCGGTCTCCCCTTAGTCTTGAATATAAAGTCCTGCTGTATAACTCGGTACTAAAACATATATGGATGTACGGCTCTCAGCTATGGGGTAATGCCAGCAATAGCAATATTGACATTGTCCAGCGAGCTCAGTCGAAGATCTTGAGAACAATCACCGGGGCACCGTGGTATGTTCGCAACGAAAACATATATCGCGGCTTAAACATTCTACCAGTCAAAGAAGTGATCGCAGAACAAAAGGAAAAGTACTTTACCAAGCTATCGTTGCACCATAACCACCTGGCGAGAGGTCTTACAAGGTTGATCAACCAATCACGCCTTCGTCGCAATGACTTACCCACGCAGCGACCGACTTGAGGGACGCGCAACCAGAATGCAGTCTTATTATACTGTTAGTTAAATTTTAATGTTAAGATTCGTAAACTTATTGTTAGTCTCAAAATTAAGAGAAGATTCAATAAATAAAGGCAAAGTTAAATAAAAAAAAAAAAAAAAAAAGTATTGACCGCAATAGATAAATTTTCCAAACTAGCACAGGCAAAAATTATAAAATCTAAATCCACCGAAGACATTAAAAAACAGTTACACGAAATAATATTCTACTATAGGGTACCCAAATTTATAGTAATGGATAATGAAAAGGCTTTCAATTCAGCATCTATTACCTTTATGATGAGAGATCAGTTAAATATAACCATTTTTAAAGCTCCTCCCTACAAAAGCTCAGTTAACGGACAGATTGAACGATTTCATTCGACCCTTTCGGAAATAATAAGATGCCTTAAAAACAAAAAAAATTTACAACACCTTTGAAGAATTGTTAGACAGAGCCATTAACGAATACAATTACACAATACATTCAGTAACAAAGAAAAGACCATTAGAAATTTTTTTTGGCAGAAATATTGATAGCGACCCAGAACAATATGAAAAAAGCAGGCAGGATAACATAGAAAAACTTAAACAAAAACAATTGATAGATTTAGAAAACCACAACAAAGAAAGGAAACCTATAAAATCATATCTACCAGGACAAGAAATATTTGTAAAACAAAACACCAGACTAGGATCAAAATTACCCCCACGTTTTAAAAAAGAAATTGTCAAAGAAAATAGGAATACAACTATTTTAACAGAAGCAGGAAGAGTAGTTCATAAAAGTAATATTAAAGGTAACTAAGTCCGAAACTCCTTAGGAAATTTTTGTCCACGTCAGTCCTAAACTAAAAACTAAAATTAAAAAAAAAAAATAATAATAAATAAGATTACCTATAAGACTTGAGGTTATCAGTCCGTTCGTGAGTGATCGGCCCATAACCTTACAATACCGTTGTTTAATGAGACATTTTTGTAATTACAGGATTTTGTTTTTAATAACGCTGATACCAATGGCAATCGCGACCACCGATATAAAAAATTATACCGATGCACATACCATAACAATTCATAAGGGTATAGGAAAATTACAGATAACAACCATAAAATTAATTCACGTCATAAATTTAAAACAGATTGAAACGGAATTATTACAAATAAGAGAACACACAATAAACAGACTACAAAATAGTTTACATTATCACACTCTGACACACGAAATAATTCAATCACTTTCTGCACTAAGCACACTCACCTTAACAACAAAAAGCCGTCAAGCTAGGTGAATAAATATGATTGGCTCAGCTTGGAAATATATCGCAGGTAACCCAGATCACGAAGATTTAGTTATGATAGAAAGTAACCTCAATACGCGAAAGTAACCTCAAACAACGACCAAATTATTATCAATAATCAGCTTCAAGACAGAATAAATAATTTAACAATTCAAAAAGACAGATTTTTTAATAATGACATTGCGTCGAGCTTGCAAACGCAAGTTAGACTTATGAAAGAAGAAATAGGAAACATTAAATTTGCAATACAATGGGCTAAAATTAACGTAATTAATACTCTTTTATTAAACGAACCTGAATTTAACGAAATAAATAAAATATCTCAGAAAAATAACATTACCTCGTTTTCAATTGAGGAAACGCTGGAATTTGTTGATGTGTCTGTCTTACATAATAAAACCACCATAATTTACTTAATACAAATACCTGAACTCGAACCAACTTATTATGAAAATCTTCTTTTAAAGCCTGTCATCAGAAACCAATTAATAATACATTTAGAAACTAATGAACTTTTTGTATCAAACAATGTAATACTAGGCCTACCCCATGATTGTAAAACTTCAAACTATGTAAAAATTTGTAAAAAAGGAAAAACTGTTAATTTAAGTAATTCAAAATGTATTTCAAAATTAGCTCAGGGAAAGGAATCGCTGTGTGATTTTAGTAACTCGGACCACATTGAACCAATAGAGGAAATAGACGATGGCATACTACTCTGAAATGACTTCAACGGCAGCCTAAATTCAAACAATATTTCACATCAACTCATGATTAAATTTTTAAACGAAACTATAAATATAAATGGAAACAATTTTTCAAACAAAAAAATAATGAAACCCGAAATCCCACAAGTTCAAATTTCCCCATTGCAAGCACAACGCATACAAATTCTGTCATTAGAAGCATTGGAAGCTCTACATATAAAAAATAGAAAGCACTTACAAACCTTACAAAATGATTCTACAATAAACCGAATAACCATAGTTACATTAATTTGCGCCATTGTTCTTGCTTTGATCGTATTAAAAAACTGTATTCACAGAAAAGAAAAAGGAATCCTACATATCCAAGAACCGCCTCCACAAGTTTTAAAGAACAAAACTAATATTATATCAATTCCTAAAAAAATAATACCAGAATTTAATAATATTCCCTATTTCTAACACCTCTTGAGGACACGCAGGTTTTTAAGGAGGGAGAGTTAATCACAGAAATATTTCCATATTTTTTCCGAGAAATATTGCAACATTGTCGATGGCAACATTGCAACATTTCAATAAAACGGTCAAAAAGCCCGCAAGTTCAATACCATAAACACACCAAGAACCCCAAGTTCAATAACATAAACACACGCATCCGGTCAACAGCCACAGCGCAATACCAAAATGCTGATTCTGCAAACCTTGCAGTTTCTCGCCGCTCCATCAGAACTAGGCCACCGCCGCGGTCTCTTCCGCGACGTCGACGTCGCTGCCCCAACCCACAGCTTAGATCAGGGTATTTTTATATGAATAAATTCAGTCTCAAATTGAACTCCGAAAAAATCAAACGTTCAAAACTTATTTTTGGGTTTTTATTATCCTGGAAATTAACTTGTATAAGCTTATGTATTAATAGCGGCTGGCGAAGAATCGCCGATGCAGAGGAGAGGTCTTATGTTCACATGGTGACAGAGCCGTCGCGCATGTCACTGCGATCATATTTTGTAATAATATTAATGCACAACATGCATTGTAAGTGAACATACTAAAAATTGTTTTTACAGCAGCCCACACCGCTAACTCTAAAGGACAGACGGAAAGTAGTAAACTATGTGTTTAAAATTAACTTTATTTAAATTTTAGCTTCCGAATCGATGTGTATTATAGTTTGCGTTGCTGAGCACGCTTAAAAACTTTGTCTTTTTTCATTCTCTTATTTCGCTTCTGTCGTTTTTAGAGATGGTTCATAAGATCGATATTTCTTATAATGATATCTCGATGTTTATATCGAGTGCCTATATATAATGTAAAGAAATCAAAATTAAATTTAACTTATGGCGGCAACACAAGTCGAGCTAACCATTTCCGTCTGACTGCTTGACCGTTTGTCAGTCTACGCAAAATAGATTCATAGTTTAAAGGATATCTGAATGAAACTTTTTTAAAAATCACTATTTCTATTGAGGTACAGGTAGTGAACACACTATAATAAGTTGTGTGAGGAGTTAAATAACTCCGCACAAATAAGCCAAGGGGTGTGAATGATCACCAAGGAGGAGGACTACCCATTGTTAGATATGCGGCGAATTCGCCCGTAGTAACGGTAGTAACAGAGACAGAAGGCGAGTCCAGCAGAGTCGAGCAAAACGAGTCCTTGGACAAAGAAACGTGGGCTCGGAAGGGAAGTTGTCTAGCACCAGCTGCCGTGCGAAAAGAATTGCCTTCGTAACTCTGCAGTTACGAAATTCATCACCACAAAAATTCATCTCCCTTTTATCAGCAGTCGACTGCAACGATAAAAGGGATAAAAGGTAAGTCGGCTGAGCCGAATGCGATGCAGGCAGAGCCGAAACTCTCAGTTGACGATCATAGGAAACGCTAAAAAAACGCTACAAATTTCCATCTCCCTCTCTTACTCTGTCTCTCTCCCTATAAGAAAAGCTGAGTGGTGGAGGACAATCTATAAAAATATCACAACGCCTGTTGCACACCCTTAAAATAAAAATAACACAAGTTTTGTTTTTGTAATAAATATTTTAGTCGATAGTTATTAATTATATTATTAAAATAATTAAGTTAATTATGTTTTAAAATAACTTACGTTATGAGCGTTTTGAAAGAAATGAATTCCTTTATTAGGTAAATTTAAATAATGTAATTATTTTGCATAGTCGGGCTTCCTTTTTATATCCTGGTTTGGCGCGAAGCGTAACATGTAAAGACAAATTAGGCATAGGAAAGAAAAACAGGATTAACGGCGCCCTTGTTCTTAAAGCCTAGTACTCAGATCAACGAAAACTGTTCGTCAGTCATGAGAGAGAGCGAGAGGTAAACAGCTGGCATACACTTATCGTCAGGCTTTATTTTCACCTCGGTACTCGTTTCGACGTGTTGCATTTTAAGTTTGAATCAGATGGAAGAAATAAAAAGGAGGTATTCGTTTTTGGTAAGGCTATCGATAAAGTTTGGTGGGTGGCAACCCCTACTGAAGTGACGCCCCCTTCTGCTGATGCCCTTAGCTATCTAGCTATTTGAAATAGCCCGGTTCGCTCTGGGTATGGCTAAGATGGCCTTGGATTCGTCCAATGACCCACACCTCACGGTAACCCATCAGCCACAGGCAGCACACAGACACAGGCAGCGCACAGCCACCGGCAGCACACAGCCACAGGCAGCACACAGCCACCAGCAGCAGCAACAGCTGCAGGCAGCAGCAACAGCCACCAGCAGTAGTAGCCAGCCATGGGCAGCAGAAACTATCACAGGCAGCAGTGTCCGCCACGGGCAACAACAACTACCACAGGCAGCAGTAGCCAGCCACCGCCGCAGGCAGCTGCAACCTCCACGAGCCACCAAGAAAAATTACACATCACCTCGGTGAGTCCTTTCCGGGCACGTAGAACCCGTGCAGCGTAGCGTCACGACCACGACGCGGCTCGTTCACCACGTGGCTTCCCCGCCACCGCGGTCCGCAGTGGCCGAGGAAACGCGTGGTACCGATCTCGGGACCGCCAACTCCACTCCGACGCGCGCATTCAAAAGGGTCCCGATTTATCACTCGGCGACCTGCAAGCGGAATCCCTGTGTGGCTTACTGGCCGCACCTGAAATTAGATTTTAAGTTAAATTTATATACTTTCCTTCATCCGTTTCTTTACGTCGATTCCTCGAGGTTGAGTCCGTCCTTGCGCAACTCAGGGTCTAAAATGCGAAAGCGGGCTTAGCAGAATTGAATACAATTTATTTATTCGTAGAGAGGTGTCAGTACCGGTTGACGTGGAGACATCGTGTGAGATCTGATTGGCGAAATAGGACAAATGAAAAATTTGGATCAGTACTGATAAGAACTACGAATTGGAACTACGGGTTGGAACTATTAATTGTAGATATGAATCAGTGTGATTAATTGGAACACCGGAGTGAAGGGGCGACTGGTTATTGCGGACGTTTCCATCGGTAGAAGGACGACCCTCGCTATGGGACGCTTAATGAGTCCCCGCGCAGTGCGAATGTCGACCACACGAACATGGCCATCGGATCCTGGAAACGCCGCGTCAATTCTGACTAATCGCCACTCATTGGACGGAAGGTTGTCTTTCTTGGCTACCACCATGTCCCCGGCAATGAGATTTCTTGTAGGGGTTCGCCACTTACTCCGCTTATGGAGTTCCTTGAGGTACTCCTTCTTCCATCGCAGAAGAAATCGTTGATGAAGAGCCTTCAGGTGTTGACAGCGGTGTTGTTATAATAGAGGTGGTGTCCCCCTTTATCTCGGGTTCAACCATGGTGAGGAGGGGCCCTCCAAAAAGAAAGTGCCCAGGCGTAAGTGACAACAGGTCAGTGGGGTCTTCGGACATCGGCGCGAGCGGAACGAATTCAGGCATGCTTCGATCCTAGCTAGAAGCGTGGACAGCTCTTCGAACGTATATTTTCGCGTCGCCGTAGACTTGTAAAACAGGGTCTTGAAGTTCTTAACACTTGCTTTCCACAAGCCTCCCATGTGGTGACAATAGGCACCTGTCACAGGTTCTTTGAGAGCTTGGAGATCCTTAAACGGAGACATGAGCTTACGCGAGCGCTGGATGAATCGATGAGTGTAAGCGAGAACTCGCAACGCCTTGTCGAGTGTGGAAAAACGCTCAAGAATATCTTAGGGGGAGCCTTCGCAACATGGATTTTGACTGCTCGTCTCTCGAGTTCAGTCACAGAGGGGTCATAGCCTTGAATGGGCCACTCGCAGCGAGACCTCTGCAGCTAGTCAGGACCATGCCACCACAGCTGGCTGTCCGCGAGGTCTTGACGCGCTACCCTCCAAAATCTGCTGGGTTTTGCTCGGAGCGGACGTGTGCCCATTTCTCCACCTTGGTGAACTGGGTGATCTTGGTCACACGATTTGCCACAAACGTTGTCCGGTGGCACGCCGGCTTATGCAACCAGGCGAGAACAATCGTCGAGTCCGTCCAAAAGTGCAGGGCGTCGCCTTCCACCGCCCGCCAAGAGTTTTAGCAGTGCTCTGAATGTTGGCCAAAATCGCCTTGCTATTGGATGTCCATTTTCTAAGAGGGAATCCTGCCGAACCCAGGCCCCATGGAGCTCGCGGATAGCCGCTTGCGCTTCTGCCTACATGTACATGTACTGTCGGATAATCCGACTCGCCTGCGGATACCTCAACTCTTCGTCGTCGGCGAGCTGTTGCAGGACACGGATCGCTAGGAACGGGGCACAATTGACTCCGAAGGAGACAGTCTTCAACTCGTAGACGCGGATTTCCCATCGGAATTGCGGAACAGATTACGCTGGAAGGGGGTATGCTTGGGGTCTACCCAAATTTGCCGATACATCTTTTCGATGTCGATGTTGAAAAGGAACCTAAAGTATCGCCACTTTAGGATTTGACTTGTGAGGTCGGATTGTAAGACCGGGCCCGCGTAAAGTATGTCATTCAGACTGGTCCCGTTTGCGGAAGGGCTAGAGGCGTTGAAAACCACCCGCACTTTAGTGGTTGTGCTTTCGGACTCAAGTCCAACTCAAGTCCTGTTCTCAAAACAGCATGATGTGGAAGGTAGTACGTGGTGGAACTGCTCGTCAAAGAGACCTCGGCCATGTGACCTAAATCGAGGTATTCTTGGATCACAGCGTAATATCGAGCCTTTAGGGGAGGATCCCTTTTTAGAAGCTGCTCGTTACGCAGGAATTGAGCCAGAGCAAAGGATCGTGAAGATGCGAGCCCGGAACCACTATGCTCGGAATCGCGCAAGGGGAGCGTCACACGATTGCCACGATTGTCCCTCCTTGTAGTTTGGACAAAATTGTGTTCACAGACAGACTCGGGGGCTATATGTGTGGGCACTTCCTCCACCTCCCAGAATTTGGTAAGGAGCTGATCCAACAACTCGTCGAGGCCTGTCAACACCAATCCAAAAATGGTTTCCTGGCCGAGAAGTGAACCGCAAATGTTAGCCCTGGAGTTGCCGAGGAGGATGGACGGAAGAATGTCGGCTCCTATCAAGACATCGATTTTGGAGCTCTCGAAAACCTTGGGGTCCACAAGGGGGATGTCAGGAATTCCCTTAAAAAGATCTCGAGGGACTGGATACGAAGGCAGATTCCCGGCCAGCTGCGGAAGAACGTAAGCTGACGTTTTTAAATGCAGCCCGGGTCTGGAAGGCGATCGAATAGAAAAATGACAGAGTTTCGTCGACTGAGCGGCAACGAGACCTGGCTGGCGCAGACGGACTTGGAGCGGCCGCAAATGGATTACCGCGGTGCAGGAGGGTGTGATGACGGCTGTGGCATGTAAAGCAGCTATGGGCGCTAGTGCAATCCCGTTGCAGGTGCCCTCGTGCAAAACAGTTCAGGCAAAGCTGCTTTTTCTTAATGTAGTCGGAGCGACCATTTACATCCATCTCAAAGAAGCGCGGGCATAAGCAAACATAATGATTCTCCCTGGAGCAGAGATCGCACCTACATATGCCTTGACCGTTGGCAAGTTGGTGTACAACGGGAAACGAAAAAAAAAACGGCAAGGAATATGGCGCACACACAAAGCGTAGACGGATTGAAAATATGTTGGCAGCGGGATGGAGACGGAAAAGGCTCGTACTTATCTTTTTCTGTTGCGGAAAAACTGCTGGAAGAATGGCGGAAGGATATTGCTATCCGGCTCGAAGGACCAAATAATGTAGGGGCGATCCTGCCACAAAAAAGACTCATTTAAGGCAACACAAAATTCCCACGGCGCGAACGCAGAAGTGTCGGGGGCGTCGTGGTGGACGCTGAAGCGAGAGCGGGAGATCGGCAGCGGCCGACCGAGGAGTTCGGATCCGCAACCCGAGGCTCGCGCTCCGGAGCGCGGACGTTGCGAGAAGCGAGCGAGGGAGCGCAAGACGGGCGAGAGCGAAAGCTCGGAGAGCTCAGTGAGCTGCGGCTATGCAGTGGGCCACTGACCTAAACAGTCATTATTGTACATTATTAAATATTTGTTAACGTGGACATATACAATACGGGGGAGATGGAGTCTTGATTGCTTTCGACTCAGCCCTTTCGTCTGAATAACTAACTTTCGAAGAATTTAATGACATCGAATTCCTAGGTATAAATTTATCGTTTCCCGGTAGTTTTGTATATATTACTTGTTCAGATATCCCACCATCATCTGAGTTCCCTATTTACGCAAATCACCTATCCGTTATTCAATCCATTTTCAAAAAACTGTCAGATCGAGATCAGTTAATAGTATTAGGTGATTTTAATATACCTAGTGCGACTGGTCCCAAGACGAAAACTCTAATATTTTACTTCCTTTAGCGCAGCTTGACTTTATTGACGGCTTGCTTGACATTGCGCTATCCCAAGTGAACCATGTTAAAAACTATTAACAACATCACCACTTACACAACCCGAAGATCCTTATTATCCAACTCTAGAGCTGACTGTAGATGCGAGAACAGAGCTGAATAAAAAATCAGAAAAGTCGTTTTAACGAATCCGCTGCTTTCGTAAGGCAAACTTTCATCTTTGAAATACTTTTATACCCGGCTATGACTTTTCCGAATTTTATTCATGCACTAACATGGCTAAGACCGTTAATATCTTGTGTAATGCATTGGACTCCATCTTTTATCTGTGTGTTCCGTTATACTATCCGTCAATTTCAAATAAACCTCCATGGCTTAATAAGCAGTTGTCACACCTAAAACATAAGTCCAGACTTTTCAATAAATTTAAATTGTGCAGTTTACAATCTGCCTTCTCTCGATACCTAAGGGCTCGGTTAAATTTTACCGTGCTTAACGACCGGTGTTTTAAAAGCTATCTGACTCATCGCAATCATTTGAAAATTCTACAGCAAATACTGATCAGGCAATTGCCGATCTATTTGCCCAGTTTTTCCAGACAACATATTCTGTTTCATCCTGTCCAAACCCGTCATATTCAAATGCCATAGCCAAGTCAAACTTAATTTTTTGTCCGAGGTTAAGCGAAAGCTCCATTCTCTTGGATCTCTACAAAGTTAAACCAGTCTACTCACCTGGTCCGGACGGTGTTCCTGACCTCTGCACAAATTGTTTACTTTGTCTTTGAAAACTTCTTCATATCTCCATGTCAACATGGATTTATAAGGCGAAGATCTACGACGACAAACCTCTTGGAGCTAACGACTTTTGCAATAAATGGCTTCAGAAAGAACATGCAAACTGACGTAGCTTCTTGTATTTAAGCTAGACTTATTAGGGTTTCCATGTGGTCTTCTAACATGGATCTTAAGTTATCTAAGTGGTACGACTCAACGGGTCCTCTTTAGAAACTCGATCTCTAATTTGATTTAAGTTACTTTAGGCGTCCCACAAGGAAGCCACCTTGGCCCACTTCTTTTTACTTTATTTATAAACGATTTCCCTTTAGTCTTGACATAGTCGCGTGTCCTTATATACGCAGATGACGAAAACTGTACGCCAGTCATGAGAGAGAGCGAGTGGCAAACAGCTGGCGTACACTTTTCGTCCAGGGTTTTTTTCACCTCGGTCCTCAGATCGACGAAAAACTACCAGAAAATTTCATAGCGTGGCCAGTCAGCTGAAATGAACTTTGGGTGAACCCTGACGAAAAGAATACAACATTTAATCTTTTGCCGTGCGCTTCTCACTGCACACTTAAAAAATGGTGGAAAAAAATCGAAAAACCCTTAAGTGTCGATTGCAGGAGTTTACATGTGAGGAAAAAATAACATTAATGCCCTCTTCCCATAGAGTCCATTCGTTCGAAGCGGTTGGGATTTTTGACAAATGTGAAACTCCGATTTCCACAGAGCACATCCACCATCCACCATCCGATAAAAGCTGATCTGAACAGCTCTGGCTCATAATTTTAGCCCGTTGCATTTTGCACAACATTTAATATTGTCTAACTGGTAACAAATCAAGTTCATTTATATATAAATGTTTGTTTTTTGTTTTATTATAATTTCATATTTTATTTCATTTTGAATATTTTGGAGCAACACCTAATGCTGCCACACGGATGGAGCAGTAATTAATTAATTATTACAAGTATGAGCAGCATTTTTTGAATTGGCGCCTTCCTTTTCCCAAAGTTACCCGCCATTATTTTTTTTAAATTTTCGTAGTGAATGTTGAAATTTTCACTGTCTAGAAGAAGAACTCAGAGTTGCACCGAAAAAACATCGCCTAACTATCGCATAAAAAAGTCCGTCAAATTTGGATGGGGAACTAACTGGGAATTTTCGGAACGGCAAAACCTTATTGACCATCCGTTCAACGGATGGTGGATGGATCTCTGTGGGAAGAGGGCATAAATTTACCAGAAATTTAGGTGAGTGTTATTTTTTTATTTACTCAAAATGTTTAGAATGTGACATTTTAAACAGTTAAACTTGCAATGCTCTCCACCTTTGAACTTAAAAAAATATATTTTATCGCAGAAACTAACATAAAAATAAGCAACAAAGAATTAAAAACACACGTTTTGTATATTGACAGAATGTTAAAAGGTTGGAGATATGCAATTTATCTGTTTAATATAAATAAAGCTTTTGAAAAAATCGCAGCAAATTGTAAAATTATTTATGTTTCTGTTTAAGCTGTACTATACGCAAATATATTTATTCCTGATTAAATCCAAGTATTCAGATCGACAAACGAGTACGCTAGCGTAAAAACTTTAATCTTTCCAGTGTGACCAACATTTCGAGAGTTCATCAGAATTAAGCATGCTACGGACGTGCTGTCAATCAGCTGGGTTTGTTGACAAGCAGTTATAATTCAAATATCGTATTTGCGGGAAAGAGCCTTTAAAATAAATTATCAACTACCTTGGCAAGACAAGTCTGCCGCTGTACAAAGAAATTAATAAACAATAAAATTTAAATTTAAGTTGTATTTTTTATTTACTGATAATTATTTGCTAATATACAGTTCAAAGCTGCACTTTTATTATGTTTTTACTTACAATTTTGACCTAAGAAACACTTTGCTCTGACAAGAGGCTACCCAGATAGTATTAATGTTATTTTGTCCCTACATGTAAACTCCTGCAATCAACTTTTGCAGGATTCTGATTTTTTCCCTGCATTTTTTAAAATGTTCAGTAAGTAGCGCACGCCAAAAGATTACCTTTTTTATTCTTTTCGCTAGGGTTCACCCAAAGTTCATTTCAGCAGACTAAAGTGAACGCCAACTGTTTGCCTCTCGCTCTCTCTCATGACTGGCGTACAGTGTTCGTCGATCTGAGTACTAGGCTTAAAGGTGAAGTTTATAATAAAACTGTTAGGCCAACATAAATTTAGCTGGACTTGGCCGCCAGCAAAACAAGAAACGCAGTAAGATTTTATATTGGGTGTACAAATTAATAACCGGAATTTGACGCTAGATATCCGTAACAAATATTGTAAAGCCTCAAACTTTATATTTATGTCATTTTGAAAGTTCATTTGACAGCTGTCAAAATCAGTCAACAAAACCATTTTATCTTGTGTGCATCATTATTATTTTTCACGATGAATAACTTCGAAAATTGGAGAAAAAGACAGCTTTTGCTAGAGGTTCTGTTGGCTCATTTTTTGCAAAGAAAACTGCAGCGGAAAGTCATCGTTTGCTTGTAGAAGCTTAAGGCGACGACGCTTTAGCGAAAACACAGTGTTTTTGAATGGTTTAACGCTTCAAAAGTGCCGATTTTGATATCAAAGACAAAGAACGACCAGGACAGCCAAAAAAGTTTGAAAACGAAGAATTGGAGACGCTACTCGATGAGGATTCGTGTCAAACACAAGACGAACTTGCCAAATCGTTGGGAGTGACTCAACAAGCCCTTTCGGAACGTTTAAAGGCGCCGGATACATTCAGAGGCAAGGTAATTGGGTCCCCTATGATTTGAAGCCGACAGACGTTGAACGGCGCTTCTTTATGTATGAAATGCTTTAGTTTTTATAACCTTGCAGAGGGTATTATAATTTTGGTCAAAAGTGTGCAACGCAGAAAGGAGTCATCTCCGACCCTATAAGGTGTATATATTCTTGATCAGGATCGCGCCCTGAGTTGATATAATGTCCGTCTGTCTGTTTCTACGCAAACTAGTGTCACAGTTTTAAAGATATCGAATTGAAATTTTGCACACACCCTTCTTTCCATTGCACGCAGTATATAAATCGGAACGGCCGGGATCGGCCGACTATATCCTATAGCTGCCATATAGCTGAACAATCGGAAATGCCATAACTTTGATGTTTGTAATGTTAGTAAGTTGGAATTTTCTATTGTTTTCATTTTTGGCCAATCAATCCAAAATACCAAATTTTATAAAGATCGGCCGACTATATCCTCTAGCCGCCATCTAACTGATTGATCGGAAATGCCACAACTTTGGTGTTTTTAAAGTTAAGAAATTGGGATTTTTTATGGGTTTTATATTTGGCCAATCAATCTGACCTACCAAATTTCATAAGCATCGGACGACTATATCCTATAGCTGCTATATAACTGATTGATCGGTAATGCCATAACTTTGGGATTTGTAAAGTTAGGAAGTTGGGATTTTCTATGGGTTTTATATTTGGCCAATCAATCTGACCTACACAATTTCATAAGGATCCGCCGATTTTATCCTATAGCTGCCATATAACTGAACGATTGGAAATACCATTACCAGTCGGCCGATCCTTATTAAATTTGGTAGGTCGGATTGATTGGTCAAATATAAACCCATAGAAAATCCCAACTTCCTAACTTTACAAACACCAAAGTTATGGCATTTCCGATCAATCAGTTATATGGCAGCTATAGGATATAGACGGCCGATCCTAATGAAATTTAGTAGGTCGAATTGATTGGCCAAATATAAAACCCATAGGAAATACCAGCTTTCTAACTTAACAAACACCAAAGTTATGGCATTTCCGATCAATCAGTTATATGGCAGCTATAGGATATAGTCGGCCGATCCCGGCCGTTCCGACTTATATACTGCGTGCAAAGGATCGAAGGCTGTGTGCAAAGTTTCAATTCGATATCTTTAAAACTGGGAGACTAGTTTGCGTAGAAACAGACAGACGGACAGACAGACGGACAGACAGACGGACAGGAGGTGATCCTGATCAAGAATATATATACTTTATAGGGTCGGAGATGTCTCCTTCACTGCGTTGCACACTTTTGACCAAAATTATAATACCCTCTGCAAGGGTATAAAAAGTGATTAATAGTAATTAAAATGTGATCAATTACTGATAAAAATGTGATGAATTTTTCACTGTTTAACTCTTAGGGCACGCCAATGTTAAATTCATCACTATTTTGTTGAAAATTCATCAGTTAATCATCAGCAGTGATGACTTTTTAATCAATTTAAAGGTGATGAACGAAACTGCAGGGTCTCTGCAGGCTTAAAAATGTAAACAAACAATAAACATGGAAGAATGGGAAGAAATTTACGAAAGTGGCATATGTTAGAAATGTTAAGTTTGCGTCTAAGCGCCTTAAATAAACAACCCCTTTTTTTCTCTTAACTACCCTGCTGGAGCTCCATATGGCCAATAAGGAAAATGTAAGTACAAATAAATAAAGAATGAGACCCGGACTCAAGCTCGCGGAATCACGAGGTCGTGCAGAAAGGATTGAAGGTACGTACAAAAATTACTTAAAATCTAATTTCAGGTAGCGGTCAGTATGCCACTCAGGGATTTCGGCAAGATAACCCTTGGCTGCTAGTCGTAAAGTTTATAAATCTGGGCCGAGAGCAACTTGCACCCCTTTTAAAGGCACTCGTCGGTCTGGAATAGCAAACGGTGGGACCGAAGGTTGGTGCCACGCCTTGGCTCAGCCACTGCGGACCGCGAACGTGGCATTGCTGCTGTTCGCGGCGATTGCTGCGGCCCGTGGCGGTTGCTGCTGCCCGTGGAGGCTGGATACCCCAAAGGCGGACAGGTTACCACGAGGTTTAAGCTCCTGCCTTTCTCCAACGACGAATATAAAAACGAGGACGGAAGCTTATATAATGCGCGAAACATTCTGAAAAGCATCAAATTTTAAACGATTTTACCCTATTGTTTTTATGGGAGCTGTAGGATAAAGACGCCCGATCTGCACGCACTTTCACCCTGATCAAGGTATGCTTAAAAAATATGATTTGTAAAGACGCATGTCAATAGCTTTTACAATGCGCGAAATATCTTTCATTCTTGAAAGTTATATCTAATTGTTTCTATGGGAGCTATAGGATAAAGACATCCGATCGGGGCGGTGTTCAAACTTGATTTGCGGACACTTGTTTTAGGATGACTGTGAAAGTTTCAGATCGCTTTTAAACTGAACACGCAAACGGTATTGAAACAGACGGACAGACGAACATGGCTACAGTCAACACAATATTTATTCGGACACCCGTGATTTTCAACTTGATTCATTAATAACTCAACAAAAACGTAACGAAAACAAACAATTTATATTTCATCGCAAAGGTTAACATTCTTAGAAAATATTTTAACAAAAGAATAAGGAAGTTTCAACAGTAAAATTAGATATTTTCTTAAATGAACTTAAAATGTCAAAATTTTACGCACAGAAATAATTCGTACACTTCATATAATATTAAAAGAAAAACATATTTCTTGAAGTTTTAATATTTGGTGGGTCCGCCCTTAGCATCAATGACAGCTTGTAAGCGTCGACCCATGCTTTTTACCAAGTTGCTTGTCTAGTTAGTTAGTTGATAGTTAGGCGATGTTTTTTCGGCACAACTCTGAGTTCTTCTTCTTGACAGTGAAAATTGAAACCTTCACTACGAAAATTTAAAAAATTAAGGCGGGTAACTTTTGAAAAAGGAAGGAAGGAAATCAAAAGATGCAGTTTATACTTGTAATAATTAATTAATTACTGCTCCATCCATGTGACAGCATTAAGAGTTGCTCTATTCTTTGCTAGGCACATACTGTACTCACAACATGGAGCAGAACACCTTGGAGAACGAGAGTCCCCAGATTTATATTTCTGGTTTACAATTACTAATAAATTATATTTTTAGCAGGTACTAGGGAATACTTTTTGAAGGACTTAGATATGGACCCCAATGACATAAAAGCCTCTCCAGCGAAAGTCAACGCTGAGGCAGCTCTACGGCCCCCGCAAAGCGCGAAGAGGTGGACCACAAGGCCGAGTCTGTGGAGATAGCGCTCGAGAAAGGCTGGAGGAGCAGCGAGCGCAGACCGAAATCATGTCATTGAAATGAGCTTGGCGGTTTGCCATCCTTAACATTAAAAATAAAATAAAATATGATATTATAATAAAACAAACATTTATATATGTATAATGAACTTGATTTGTAACCATTTAGACAACATTGGGCAATAGCTGTTCATATTTTTTCTACAGGCTGGCATAAATCTTCATACATATTCCGATTTGGTTGTTCGCGTAGATAACTTGCAGAATGTTACCAAGGATCATTTATAGCGCTGTTGTGCTTATTTTAAGTGTTGCAAATGTTTTGAATGTTAAAATGCAACAGGCTAGAATTATTAGCCACCGCTGTTCAGATCAGCTGTTATCGGATGGTGGATGTGCTCTGTGGGAATCGGAGTTTCACATTTGGTAAAAATTCCAACCGTTTCGAACGGATGGACTCTATGGGAGGAGGGCATAAACATGCGATGGGCTGAGAGACCCGCTCTTACATACGGTGACTACCACAACAGTCTCTCTAACAACTGCAACAGCAACAACAACAGCAACAACAACAGCAACTGCAACGGTATCGGCCGCTCGCTCGATCCTATCGCCATCAACAAATGCTATTTTGTGTCATTAAGGGCAACAACAAAAGCCCTTTACGAATTACCGATCAAAACAAACCCAACTAAAACAAATTCTGCCAGTGCTTCGTTACCGATTAAACAAAAAGCAAACGAGAACTGGCCCGCTTGTGCAGACTACAATGGATCGTTACATTCAAATAAAACAAAATTTAAGCAAAAAGCCAAACACTAATGGGTTTGAAATTCTAGCAGACAACTCTGACGAACCCGAAAAATATGTTTAAAAGAAGCCAAAGCCACCGCCTATATACAAGTTTTCAGTTTGATTTTGATATGAATGAAGAGCGCATAGCTCGATTAAAACAACTCCAGCGAAAGCTGTCTAATTATTGAATTGGTTATCGAGCCTTAAGGGCCGTTAATAACGGAGAGAAGTTCTCCCATCATATTTCTGCAATATTCAGGAACGGCGTTGAGCCCACCAGCAGAGGAGGCCAGCGCAACACCCGGAGAAGGAGTTCTCCAACCCACGTCACCAGGCAGTCACGTGATCACCCACTCCTCACGGACAGCGGCGAGGAACGACGCAAAGACTACAAATATAATTGGCACCCAACTTATTAGAGTTCACGACCCAAAATTCTAGACAGAAATATGTAAGTGGTCTGATCTTATTAATGCAGCTTTTGAAAAAAATACAAACACATACACAGTGAAAAAAAAAAAAAATAAATCATATAGACGAAAATTTTTTTAGTAATATTAATATTACAAATTTTTTTGGTAGTATTCTGACGCCAAAAGCCCGGTTATTTATATTAAATATATATATTATTATTTTAAAATTTCAGAGCCAAATAAATTTCTGCCGAATCATGTACTCGGCCATAGATACACATATTAATATAACAAATTGTTCGCGCACTTTGCGTTTGAAATTTGTTGAATAGTGTAAGGCGGGAGCGGGAGCGCAATAAAGATCTAATCGCTCTTGCGAATTCGCCCCGTCTCTCGCCCCCCGTCGTTAAGTTAGGCTTAAGCATGTTTATATTGAAATTAAAAGCCAGTGTTAAATCGAACTCGATCCAAACCGCACTCCCTTTCGTCACTCTCTTCGTCGGTATTAAAATCGTCCGAGATCCACCAAATCACGTATTTGTTAATACAAAAGAGTATTAAGTTTTTTCATGGTGACCCCGACGTGATATTTGGATTTTCGCGATCTTAATTTTCATCAAAAAATAAAAAACAAAAACTCGCGTCGGTACGGCAACCAATTTTTCGTTTTCTTTTGGAACTGCGTTGGAAGTCTGCTGAACCCTCTCTCTTGCTGCTGTCAAAATGGAAAAAAAGGAAGTCTCAAGCCCAAAATTGGCCAAGCAGGTATAGAGTGCGAAAAGTTGAAAGCTAATCTGTGGCGTTTTAATTGTGTTTTGGCCCATCTTTCAACTTCGGTAGATAGCGAGCATTCTAACCAAGAAATAAATAAAACTTGCATGTACTAACAATTATAATTCTGATACATACATACATCCATACACATATACATATCTTGAATTATACATACATAAGTAAGTGAATAGCTTTGGACGCAAAACATACAAACAATGCCACGTATGATTTGTACGGTGGCTTGCAACGGATACGATACGTTGTGTTAAATGGGCCACAAAAATCAACACCACAGATATTAAAAGGGCGGAGAGCTCGAAGTCTGTCTAATGGCAAGTTCCCCATGATTTGCGTCAAGAGTTGCGGCTTGCACCGAAAGCAACGAATGCAAGAACGAACTGTTCTGCGGCAAACTTCCTGCGCATTAACAACCATATCTTTTCTCGCAACAGACTTACAAGAGCTCGAGGGCCAGCATGACAATTTGTAACGTGCAGGTAGGACACGTACGTTTTAACAAACTGTGAGCCTTTCGACAACAACAACGGCAATTTGGCTTCGTACGGGATAGGAGCATTCAATAACCGACCCCCAACTCGGAGCAATGTCGAGGAACACCAATCTAATTTTTTCTCCTGAAGAAAAGGGCTTAGTTTTTGTATATTCGTTGCTACCGGTTTATTTTTTCGAATTTTACCCATGTCGTCACTGAACTCGTGAGATTTGATCACTTCCACTATTTTCTCGAACGCAAAATTCAGTTCTCTTGGTGTTATACTTTTTTCAAAGGGCTGCGACACTTTTTTACACCTTTGAATAAACCGTAAGACCCACACGAAAACCCTTAGAAGCCTTATGTGCGACGAAAAGGATTCTATTTTCTGAAGCACATAATTGGGCTCTGGAATTACCACAAGCGCCAATGCTGATTTGCGTAATTCCATCGACACGACATCAGCAGGTACTTCGAAGTGTCGAGCAAAAACGACGGCCCAGTGAACCAAATGGAAGCTGTAAGTTCCTCAACGTCACATCCCCGTGACACAATGTCCGCTGGGTTTACTTTCGTGGGGACATGTCTCCAGATTGCTTTTTCCGACCACTCTTGAATCTTCGCAACTCGGTTTGAGACAAAAACTGACAACGACGAAGGATGCGTTTTGATCCAATGCATAGTGATCTCCGAATCCGTCCAGAGGAACACTTTTGTAATCGGAAAATTAAGCAATGGTCTTACACGATTATAAAGATCCGCAAGAAGGTGAGCTGCGCACAACTCAAGGCGAGGCAAAGTTTTCGTCTTGAGGGGAGCTACTTTGGATTTTGCTGTCAATAAAGATACTTTTAAACCTTCAGCGGTACTAGTGCGAACGTAGATGCACGCTCCATATGCTCGCATGGAAGCGTCAGCGAAACCAAGTATTTCTGCCGGGACTTTGGCGTCTGTATGAACGAATCGCGATACCTTGATCTTGGGCAGCTGCAACAGCGTTCTCTTAAAAGCTTCCCAAGATGTCTGCAGTTGCATCGGCAGCGACTCGTCCCAGTCTAACTTTCGAAGCCAAGCGGATCGAAAAGTCGGGCAGTCACCGACAGTATGTTTCGTTTTGTCGCACGAAGATCCAGGAAAGAGTCATCCAACCGAAATTGAAAGTAATCTTTACCCGGCAACCAAACCACGCCAAGGGTTTTAGTTACGTCTGGGCAGTTAGAAAAGCACTTTGCCAATTCAAACCCTGCCTCTTGCAATACCTGAGAAACTTCGTCTCAAAGGCTTAGCAGGTCCTCAACGCATCTGGAGTCAGTCAACAAATCGTCAACATAAAAGTCATTCTGAATGACCTTAGCGGCTTGTGGACACGAATCCTGCGCGATCTCTCCAAGCCGCATTAAACACCGAATCGCCAGATAGGGTGCTGGCGAAGTTCCATAAGTCACGGTGTTCAGCTTGAAGATTTTTAGAGACTCAGATGGATCACGTTTCCACACTATGAGCTGAAAGTTTCGGTCAGCTTCGTCAACCATTACTTGACGATACATCTTTTTTACGTCTGCTGCAAGCGCAAACTTGTGCAGTCTGAACCGAAGAAGGGTCGAATACAGCTCCTCTTGAATGGTGGGGCCAACCATCAAGATGTCATTCAACGCGACCTGCGTCGATGTACGGCTCGAGGCGTCGAATACCACTCTCAACTTTGTCGAGGTGCTTTGAGGTCAGCACGCATTGGTGCGGAATGAAATAGTGCGAACTGTCTGGAATTTTATTGTTAGTGGAAGACATGTGGCCCATGGCTTCATATTCTACCATGAATTCCAGATACATCTTTTTTAAAGAAGGATCTTTGGATAATCTCCTTTCAAGCGACAAAAATCTACGTTTCGCAACTTCATATGATGAACCAAGAGTGTTTGGGTCAGATTTGAACGGCAAACGAACCGAAAATCTTCCGGACGACAATCTTTGAGTATTTTTCTCAAAGTGTTGCTCACAAAGTTGCTGCTCAGGAGTATGGACCTTGGCCTTGGGCGGCAAGTCCTCCACAGACCAAAATTTCTGCAGGGTTGTGTCTATTGACTCCAAAGAACGAGTCTGCGCCTATAAGCATGTCTATTTTTTGGGGCTTGAAGAAGAATGGATCTGCCAATTGAATATTTTCAGGCACCCTCCAGCAGCTGGTGTTCACCGTTTGATCCGGATGATAACCAGAAATATTTTTTAGTATGTAAAATTCGGAGCTGTATTCGACCCTTCTTCGGTTCAGACTGCACAAGTTTGCGCTTGCAGCAGACGTAAAAAAGATGTATCGTCAAGTAATGGTTGACGAAGCTGACGTCTCAGCTCATAGTGTGGAGACGAGATCCATCTGAGTCTCTAAAAATCTTCAAGCTGAACACCGTGACTTATGGAACTTCGCCAGCACCCTATCTGGCGATTCGGTGTTTAATGCGGCTTGGAGAGATCGCGCAGGATTCGTGTCCACAAGCCGCTAAGGTCATTCAGAATGACTTTTATGTTGACGATTTGTTGACTGACTCCAGATGCGTTGAGAACCTGCTAAGCCTTCGAGACGAAGTTTCTCAGGTATTGCAAGAGGCAGGGTTTGAATTGGCAAAGTGGTTTTCTAACTGCCCAGAGTTGTCCGCATCTGAAAGCGCTGTCATGCCGCTAACGGCAGACTCAGACGTAACTAAAACCCTTGGCGTGGTTTGGTTGCCGGGTAAAGATTACTTTCAATTTCGGTTGGATGACTCTTTCCTGGATCTTCGTGCGACAAAACGAAACATACTGTCGGTGACTGCCCGACTTTTCGATCCGCTAGGCCTATTGTGTCCTCTAGTGACTAGGGCAAAAATGTTGTTGCAGGAACTGTGGCTTCGAAAGTTAGACTGGGACGAGTCGCTGCCGATGCAACTGCAGACATCTTGGGAAGCTTTTAAGAGAACGCTGTTGCAGCTGCCCAAGATCAAGGTATCGCGATTCGTTCATACAGACGCCAAAGTCCCGGCAGAAATACATGGTTTCGCTGACGCTTCCATGCGAGCATATGGAGCGTGCATCTACGTTCGCACTAGTACCGCTGAAGGTTTAAAAGTATCTTTATTGACAGCAAAATCCAAAGTAGCTCCCCTCAAGACGAAAACTTTGCCTCGCCTTGAGTTGTGCGCAGCTCACCTTCTTGCGGATCTTTATAATCGTGTAAGACCATTGCTTAATTTTCCGATTACAAAAGTGTTCCTCTGGACGGATTCGGAGATCACTTTGCATTGGATCAAAACGCATCCTTCGTCGTTGTCAGTTTTTGCCTCAAACCGAGTTGCGGAGATTCAAGAGTGGTCGGAAAAAGCAATCTGGAGACATGTCCCCACGAAAGTAAACCCAGCGGACATTGTGTCACGGGGATGTGACGTTGAGGAACTTACAGCGTCCATTTGGTTCACTGGGCCGTCGTTTTTGCTCGATGCAGAAAAAGATTGTCCTGTAAATCGACACTTCGAAGTACCTGCTGATGTCGTGTCGATGGAATTACGCAAATCAGCATTGGCGCTTGTGGTAATTCCAGAGCCCAATTATGTGCTTCAGAAAATAGAATCCTTTTCGTCGCACATAAGGCTTCTAAGGGTTTTCGTGTGGGTCTTACGGTTTATTCAAAGGTGTAAAAAAGTGTCGCAGCCCTTTGAAAAAAGTATAACACCAAGAGAACTGAATTTTGCGTTCGAGAAAATAGTGGAAGTGATCAAATCTCACGAGTTCAGTGACGACATGGGTAAAATTTGAAAAAATAAACCGGTAGCAACGAATATACAAAAACTAAGCCCTTTTCTTCAGGAGAAAAAATTAGATTGGTGTTCCTCGACATTGCTGCGAGTTTGGGGTCGGTTATTGAATGCTCCTATCCCGTACGAAGCCAAATTCCCGTTGTTGTTGTCGAAAGGCTCACAGTTTGTTAAAACGTACGTGTCCTACCTGCACGTTACAAATTGTCATGCTGGCCCTCGAGCTCTTGTAAGTCTGTTGCGAGAAAAGATATGGTTGGTTAATGCGCAGGAAGTTTGCCGCAGAACAGTTCGTTCTTGCATTCGTTGCTTTCGGTGCAAGCCGCAACTCTTGACGCAAATCATGGGGAACTTGCCATCAGACAGACTTCGAGCTCTCCGCCCTTTTAATATCTGTGGTGTTGATTTTTGTGGCCCATTTAACACAACGTATCGTATCCGTGGCAAGCCACCGTACAAATCATACGTGGCATTGTTTGTATGTTTTGCGTCCAAAGCGGTCCACTTAGAGTTAGTGTCGGCCCTCCTGACTGACGCGTTTTTGTTGGCATTCCAAAGGTTCGTGAGTCGACGCGGGATTCCGGAGGATTCCCGTCTGGAGGAGCAGGGGGGCGGTATCGCAACATTCGCGTTAAGAAAAGGATGCGAGTTTGCGTTCATACCGCCCAGAGCACCTCACTTCGGCGGACTATGGGAGGCAGGTGTGAAGTCTGCAAAGCACCTGTTCCTTCGGACGGTCGACGAAGACATCCTGACCGCGGAGGAGCTCGGAACTCTCCTCATCAGCGTGGAGGCCGTGCTCAACTCCAGGCCCCTCGGAGCGATCAGCACGCATCCCAACGACGGCGAAGCCCTAAGCCCAGGCCATCTCCTGATCGGCGGGCCCCTCCTAGCTCCACCCTCAGCAGCGCTCCTCTGGACGGATTCGGAGATCACTTTGCATTGGATCAAAACGCATCCTTCGTCGTTGTCAGTTTTTGCCTCAAACCGAGTTGCGGAGATTCAAGAGTGGTCGGAAAAAGCAATCTGGAGACATGTCCCCACGAAAGTAAACCCAGCGGACATTGTGTCACGGGGATGTGACGTTGAGGAACTTACAGCTTCCATTTGGTTCACTGGGCCGTCGTTTTTGCTCGATGCAGAAAAAGATTGTCCTGTAAATCGACACTTCGAAGTACCTGCTGATGTCGTGTCGATGGAATTACGCAAATCAGCATTGGCGCTTGTGGTAATTCCAGAGCCCAATTATGTGCTTCAGAAAATAGAATCCTTTTCGTCGCACATAAGGCTTCTAAGGGTTTTCGTGTGGGTCTTACGGTTTATTCAAAGGTGTAAAAAAGTGTCGCAGCCCTTTGAAAAAAGTATAACACCAAGAGAACTGAATTTTGCGTTCGAGAAAATAGTGGAAGTGATCAAATCTCACGAGTTCAGTGACGACATGGGTAAAATTCGAAAAAATAAACCGGTAGCAACGAATATACAAAAACTAAGCCCTTTTCTTCAGGAGAAAAAATTAGATTGGTGTTCCTCGACATTGCTGCGAGTTTGGGGTCGGTTATTGAATGCTCCTATCCCGTACGAAGCCAAATTCCCGTTGTTGTTGTCGAAAGGCTCACAGTTTGTTAAAACGTACGTGTCCTACCTGCACGTTACAAATTGTCATGCTGGCCCTCGAGCTCTTGTAAGTCTGTTGCGAGAAAAGATATGGTTGGTTAATGCGCAGGAAGTTTGCCGCAGAACAGTTCGTTCTTGCATTCGTTGCTTTCGGTGCAAGCCGCAACTCTTGACGCAAATCATGGGGAACTTGCCATCAGACAGACTTCGAGCTCTCCGCCCTTTTAATATCTGTGGTGTTGATTTTTGTGGCCCATTTAACACAACGTATCGTATCCGTGGCAAGCCACCGTACAAATCATACGTGGCATTGTTTGTATGTTTTGCGTCCAAAGCGGTCCACTTAGAGTTAGTGTCGGCCCTCCTGACTGACGCGTTTTTGTTGGCATTCCAAAGGTTCGTGAGTCGACGCGGGATTCCGGAGGATTCCCGTCTGGAGGAGCAGGGGGGCGGTATCGCAACATTCGCGTTAAGAAAAGGATGCGAGTTTGCGTTCATACCGCCCAGAGCACCTCACTTCGGCGGACTATGGGAGGCAGGTGTGAAGTCTGCAAAGCACCTGTTCCTTACGAAGACATCCTGACCGCGGAGGAGCTCGGAACTCTCCTCATCAGCGTGGAGGCCGTGCTCAACTCCAGGCCCCTCGGAGCGATCAGCACGGATCCCAACGACGGCGAAGCCCTAAGCCCAGGCCATCTCCTGATCGGCGGGCCCCTCCTAGCTCCACCCTCAGCAGCGCTCCCGGACCAAGTCAGCCCAACCTGCTTACGACGATGGCGCAGTGTCTCGTCTCTCAGGCACAGGTTTTGGCAGCGTTGGTCCCGGGAGTACGTCTCGAGCCTCCAGGCAAAAAACAAGTGGCACCAGGAGGTTCCAAACGTCGACGTGGGAGCTCTCGTCGTCGTCGCCGAGGACAACCTTCCGCCGCAGCAGTGGATGATCGGGCGGATCGTGGCGGTGCACGTCGGCGCTGACGGCAAGGTCCGAGTGGCGGACGTGAGGACAAAGGATGCGACGTATCGGCGAGCGGTCCATAGGCTGGCGGTGCTGCCTGTGGCATGCTGAAGACGGCGGTCCTTCAAAGGGGGCGGTGTTCGCGCACTTTGCGTTTGAAATTTGTTGAATAGTGTAAGGCGGGAGCGGGACACAACCGCGCCCACAGGGCTGCCCAAGCAAATGTGAAACAAGTCCTTCAGGATTATTATTTTCCAAAAATGACTAAGCTCGCTAATGAGGTGGTCATTAACTGCAAAACATGCACCAAGGCGAAATACAACAGACACCCCAAGAAGCAGGAGTTGGGGGTCACACCAATCCCATCGTATGCGGGCGAAATGCTGCATATTGGCATTTACTCCACAGATAAAAAATCATTTTTAACCTGTGTGGACAAATTTCCTAAGTTCGCCGTAGTGCAACCATTGCCTTCTAGGGCCATAGTAGACGTGCGTGGACCCATCATACAACTCGTGAACTTTTTTCCTAAAACCAAGACAATATACTACGACAACGAGGCATCATTCAACTCGGAGACCATAAGTTCATTGTTGAAAAATCAGTATGGCATAGACATCGTTAACGCACCTCCTTTGCACAATAGCTCCAATGGGCAAGTGGAGAGATTTCACAGCACCCTAACGGAGATAGCGAGGTGTATGAAAATTGACAAACAAATTAGTGACATCAGTACAACAAAACGCTACACTAAGTAACAAATTTGCAACCAAAAGCTGCTATGCACTCAGCCAGCGACGAACAGAGGTTGACAATAAAGCCTAGTATCCAGATCGACGAAAACCGTACGCCAGTCATGAGAGAGAGCGAGAGGCAAACAGCTGGCGTTCACTTTTCGTCGGGCCTTTTTTTCACGTCGGTCCCCTGATCGACGAAAAAAATATCAGAAAATTCCATAGCGTTGCCAGTCTGTCTTTGGGTGAACCCTAGCGAAAAGAATAAAAAATTTAATCTTTTGGCGTGCGCTTCTCACTGAACATTTTAAGAAATGGAGGGAAAAACTCAAAAAACTCACAAAAGTCGATTGCAGGTGTTTACATGTGAGGACAAATTAACATTAATACTATCTGGGGTGCCTCTTGTCAGAGCAAAATGTTTTTTAGGTCCAGAACATACGAAAAAACACAATAAAAGTGCAGCTATGAACTTTAAATTAACAAATAATTATCAGTAAATTAAAAAAACAACCGTTAAATTTAAATTGTATTGTTTTTTAATTTCTTTGTACAGCGGCAGACTTGTCTTGCCAAGGTATTTGATAATATCTTTTAAAGGCTCTTTCCCGCAAATACGATATTTGAATTTTAACTGCTTGTCAACAAACCCAGCTGATTGACAGTACGACCCTAGCACGCTTAAATCTGATGAACTCTCAAAATGTTGGTCACACTGGAAAGATTAAAGTTTTTACGCTAGCATAATCGTTTGTCGATCTGGATACTAGGCTTAAGACGTCAAATCGAAAAAGCTCAACAAGCTAATCTAGATAGGTGCAATCCAACTAGACAAAATCGAATTTTTTATGTAGGAGAAAAGGTATATGTATCTTAGAAATAACAAGAGGTTAGGGAATAAACTAACCCCACTGTACACAGAAGAGCGCGTACAAGCAGACATGGGAACGTCTATTCTCATTGGAGGGAGGGTGGTCCATAAGGACAACCTCAAATAAAACCCTTTTTAATTTTTCTATCGGTTAACACGCACCCTACACTTACATATATTTACCCTATAAGATGCACAGTAGTTTTAACCATTCGCTTTCTTTTAGGATCGCAGGGATTGTATTAATAACGTTAGCTGTAGTCAACGCTAGAGTGACATACTACTCCCACGCCCAATACATACCTGTCACGGACGGGATCGCACTGGTGTGGGAACAGAGACATGTTTTGCGGCACTCGAGCAATTTAACGGAATTCTCAGCAATGAAAGACGAAACTGCCAAGTTGTCCAATTTATTCCCACAGTCGCACATGCGAAAATTGCTGGAGGTCGACACTGACCATATTATAAGCTTATTGTCCGTATTAAAAGTACACCATAGGATGGCCAGGAGTCTAGACTTCTTAGGTACCGAACTTAAGGTAGTAGCAGGCACTCCTGACACAGCTGACCTTGAAATGCTTAAAATGTCCGAGTACCGACTGATAGAGTCAAATAGCAGGCAGATAATCATCAACACACAAACGCAGGATAAAATCAATAAGCTCACAGATAATGTAAATAAAATTATTAAGGCAAAAAAAAACAAACAGACTAGTACTCAGATCGACAAACGAGTACGCTAGTGTAAAAACTTTCATCTTTCCAGTGTGGTCAAAATTTCGAGAGTTCATCATATATAAGCGTGCTACGGTCGTACTGTCAATCATCTGGGTTTGTTGATAAAGCCTAGTATCCAGATCGACAAACGATTATGCTAGCGTAAAAACTTTAATCTTTCCAGTGTGACCAAAATTTTGAGAGTTCATCAGATTTAAGCGTGATACGGTCGTACTGTCAATCAGCTGGGTTTGTTGACAAGCAGTTAAAATTCAAATATCGTATTTGCGGGAAAGAGCCTTTAAAAGATATTATCAAATACCAAAGACCAATATAATCTCTAAGATGCGTAACGCCCATACATTGGTTTTGCAATATGCAGCTCGTTTTTTGGTGGCGACGAAAATTCCGCTCTCCCCGCTCTCACAAAGTTGAGAGCGTAAAAATCTAAAAATAGAATTGCACGAATAAAGAAGTGCGTATGTGTGCGTATTTGTTCGAGAAGACGATTTTCGTCCAGAAATCATTTCTGGACTAAGAAACTAATTGTGTGTCAAAAGAACTTCTATGATTGAATATTATTGAAAATATTTCAATAAAGTTTAATATATTTAAATATACTATAATTGTTAAACAAAAACAAAGCGAAGTATATTTAAATTAAATATATTTAAAGGATATTTAATTAAATATATTTCGCTTTATTTTTATCCATGGCTGTTTTTTATTAACTCTAAAATGGAAATATTAAATTAAATTTTTATTCACATATATATTAAACTTTGATTTAATGACTTAAAATATTTAAAGTAAATACGAGTAACATCATATCTAATATTATCAACCAGCATTTAAATATTTTCATATTAAATCAAGCAGTTTTATATGTTTTGTGTTAAAAGGTATGTTTTTAAATTTAATTTAAAAATATAAAAGGAAACATTTTATTTAATATGCAGATATTAATTTTTTTTTATCCATTTTTTTTGTATACCTAATAAATATTTAATCCTATTTATATTTAATATTACGTACATACATATTTATAACTTTTTTCCAAGTTGTTGAAAGCGTTTTGTTATATTTTTCAGAATGTTTTTTCGATGCCATTTTTTTTAAATTTTTTCAGTAAAATATTATTTATTTTTCACCCAAAAGCGCACGACTTGCAAATCAAATTAAAAGGCACAAAATCATTAAACCAAATTTCATTTTCATAAGAAATACTAAAAATGGGTAATTTCTAAATAACTTAAGTAGTTAATATACAAATACTTAAATATATAAATTTAATTTATATTATGATAATAATTTTATGTTATGTTTTGTTATTATGTTTTAATGTTATTATAATACGTATAATATAAAAATACCACATATTTTTAAATCCATATATTTAAATGACAATAAATATCAAAATATTCATCCAGTTCAATCGCAAAATTTCTGAGGCCCCTAAAAATCGTTCACACGTCGGTCGCTGAATACCCTAATGACAATTATTCCAATTTGAAGTCATGTATGTAATAAATTATGTTTCTTTTTATACGTAGATATATTTGGTCATTACTAAAAAATATTCTACATTTGAATAATTATCATATAAACGCAATACAAAATAAGTATTTTTAATAATGTTAGAATTTTAAAATAAAGAGTGTTTTTCGACAGCGCGCTGCAGCGAATTTCTTCGCTTGTGAATACAACTGGCTTTTCGCTCTCTTGCCCAAAAGCCAGCGAGAGAGTGCTCTAGAGCCAGCCGCTCTCTCGCTGGCTTTTGAGCAAGAGAGCGAAAAGCCAGTTGAAAAGCCAGCACAAAAAATTTGTGTGCAAAAAAATCGTATGGCGTTACGCATCTTAGAGATTATATTGGTCTTTGCAAATACCTTGGCAAGACAAGTCTGCCGGTGTATAAAGAAATTAAAAAACAATACAATTTAAATTTAACAGTTGTTTGTTTTAATTTACTGATAATTATTTGTTAATTTAAAGTTCATAGCTGCACTTTTATTGTGTTTTTTCGTACATTCTGGACCTAAAAAACATTTTGCTCTGATAAGAGGCACCCCAGATAGTATTAATGTTATATTGTCCTCACATGTAAACACCTGCAATCGACTTTTGTGAGTTTTTTGAGTTTTTCCCTCCATTTCTTATAATGTTCAGTGAGAAGCGCACGCCAAAAGATTAAATTTTTTAATCTTTTCGCTAGGGTTCACCCAAAGTTAATTTCCGCAGACTGGCAACGCTATGGAATTTTCTGGTATTTTTTTCGTCGATCTGTGGACCGACGTGAAAAAAAGGCCCGACAAAAAGTGAACGCCAGCTGTTTGCTCTCGCTCTCTCTCATGACTGGCGTACGGTTTTCGTCGATCTGGATACTAGGCTTAAGCAGTTAAAATTCAAATATCGTATTTGCGTATTATATTATTAACTACCTTGGCAAGACATGTCTGCCGCTGTACAAAGGAAATTAAAAAACAATTCAATTTAAATTTAACAGTTGTTTTTTTTTAATTTACTGAAAAATATTTTGCTTATGTAAAGTTCAAGTTTTCGTCGCCAACCGACAATCGCTAATATTAAGGACATAAAATATGTTATTTTTTCAAGTGTGTGTTGTGATAGCAAAGTGTTTTGGATCAAAAGTTTTAAGGAAAATTAAGATCAGCTAAGAACTTTAAATAATCAAATAATTCTCATTAGACTAAAAAATTGTTTTTCAATTTATTTGTACACCGGCAAACTGGTCTTGCCGTGACCCAAGTTTTGGTATACTTATTTTTTTAATGCCGTCTTCCCACAGAGATCCATCCATCATCCCTTGAACAGATGGTCCGTAAGGTTTTACCGTTCCGAAAATTCCCAGTTAGTTCCCCATCCAAATTTGACGGACTTTTTTATGCGATAGTTATGCCCTCTTCCCATAGAGTCCATCCGTTCGAAACGGTTGGGATTTTTGACAAATGTGAAACACCGATTCCCACAGAGCACATCCACCATCCAATAACAGCTGATCTGAACAGCTGTGGCTCATCATTTTAGCCCGTTGCATTTTGAACAACATTTAAAATGAAAACAACAGCTTTATAAATGATACTTGGTAACAGACTGCGAGTGATCTACGCGAACAACCAAATCGAATTAATCTGTGTGCAGATTTTTGCCAGCCTGCAGAAAAAATATGAACCGCTTTTGCCTAATATTGTCTAACTGGTAAAAAATCAAGTTCATTATATATAAATGTTTGTTTTTTTGGTTTATAATAATTATATATTTTATTTCATTTTTATTGTTCTGATCCATGTTGTGAGTACGGTATGCGCCTAGGAAAGAGTGGAGCAACACCTAATGCTGCCCCTCGGATGGATCAGTAATTAATTAATTATTACAAGTAAAAACAGCATTTTTTGAATTGGCGCCTTCCTTTTCCCAAAGTTACCCGCCAATTTTTTTTTAAATTTTCGTAGTGAATGTTTCAATTTTCACTGTCTAGAAGAAGAACTCAGAGTTGTACCGAAAAAACATCGCCTAACTATCGCATAAAAAAGTCCGTCAAATTTGGATGGGGAACTAACTGGGAATTTTCGGAACGGCAAAACCTTATGGTTGAACGGATGGTGGATGGTGGATGGATCTCTGTGGGAAGAGGGCATTAGGCGATGGCTTTTTCGGTGCAACTCTGAGTTCTTCTTCTAGACAGTGAAAATTGAAACATTCACTACGAAAATTAAAAAAAATTATGGCGAGTAACTTTTGGAAATGAAAGGCGCCAATTCAAAAAATGCTGTTTATACTTACTACTATACTATTACTATTACTATTACTACTATACTATTATTAATTCCTGCTCCATCCGTGTGGCAGCATAAGGTGTTGCTCCACTCTTTCCTAGGCCCATACCGTACTCACAACAAGGAGCAGGACATTAAAAATAAAATAAAATTATAATAAAACAAAAAAAAACATTTATGTATAATGAACTTGATTTGTTACCAGTTAGACAATATTGGGCAAAAGCGGTTCATATTGCAAACATTTGCAGACAGATTAGTTCGATTTGGTTGTTCGCGTAGATCACTTGCAGTCTGTTACCAAATATCATTTATAACGCGGTTGTGCTCATTTTAAATGTTGTGCAAAATGCAACGGGCTAAAATGATGAGCCACAGCTGTTCAGATCAGCTGTTATCGGATGATGGATGTGCTCTGTGGAAATCGGAGTTTCACATTTGTCGAAAATCCCAGCCGTTTCTAACGGTTGGACTTTATGGGAAGAGGGCATAAATAAGTAGATCTCGAAAATGTCAAAACGTAATTATAAGTTTTTAATTTTTCTGAGGTTTGTGCACATAAATTTGTTTGACTACATGTTAAAACATTGAGAGAATATTAAGTTGCTAATTATGTCGTTCCACAATTGTCACTAAGTCACCGATGCTAACTTGACGAAATTATTGTTACTGGGAATGCCAACTGTAGCACGGAAGGCATATGGTATATACTCTTCCAACGATGAGTACGATTTTTATGTATGAAACTTGGAGCCACACCGATCTTCGTTGAACTAAAAAAAGGTTAGGTAATTTCTTAGTAGATACATTTCCAAAATATAACTAAATCGTATTTTTCGATATTTATTCGCAGAAAAATGCAAGGACTTGGACTACAAAGTCTTAAAAAAAATCCAGCTGTAAGACATAGATAAATGTTTAACTTAAGATTTATTGTTATTGCATAACCAACATTTTTATAGTTGATTCCACTCTATGTGTGTGTTGGGGCGGGTGCTATTGGAGCCGTCTACTATATGGCTCGACTTGCTACTCGAAACCCTGATGTGACTTGGAATCGCACATCAAATCCTGAACCATGGCAAGAGTACAAAGACAAACAATATAAGGTAAATTGATTATAATATTGCAGAACACTTACAAAAAAGGTAACGCAGTCAAAATAAATTAAATTTTACAAAACAGATATTATATATTTTATTGCAAATCAGAACTGCAAACTTAATTGTAAAATTAAATGAACTTACATTTGATAACCTGTTGGAAAAGTTACTAATTTTTGTTTACCTAAATACGGATAAAAGTAAACAATTTTCCCTGTATCTAAAAGTAAGTGTTGAAATTTTTTTAACAAGTTTTTAAACTTGAGCCTTCTGACACAGTTGCACAAAAAAAAAACCTTGTAAATAATGTTAAATCGATAAAACATTTTATATATTCACCTAAGATGGTACTCAAGGACATCAACATTGTAGTAAAGCAAGCATATTAATACAAATAAATAAAATATGAACACAAAGTATGCCAAACTTGAATAAAATTGATAGTCTACTCTGTTTTATCAGCAGCTGATATTAGACACAAAAATAAATGTGTAACATTGTCTGTGTAAGCATGCTGTGTTCTTCAAAGCTTACCTAAGAGCCTTCATAACACATTTATATAACCACGGATTATTTACAAAAACTAAAGATCAACATTTAGCATCAGCCTCTGCATGATATATGTAATTCCAATTTTAATATACATTATATTGAATTTGTTCTCGTATATTTGTATACCCTTGCAGAGGAAGGAGACATTTCCGACCCAATAAAGTTCACCATTACCAGGAGAGTCGATCTGGCCATTTCCGTCGGTCCGTCCGTCCGTTTCTACGCAAACTAGTCCCTCAGTTTTAAAGCTATCTGCTTGAAACTTTTCCAAAAGTTGTCTTTCTATTGCATGTAGTATATAAGTCGAAAGAAGCCGGATTGGCCGAAATTTTTTTAAATACACCAACAAATTTTGTTTTTTATTTTTTTTTGTTCTTTGAGATTTGGTAATATTTAAATACTATGGAATTACTGTTTTAATTAAATTAAATTCGGACATCAATATCATATAGCACCCATAGAAAAATCAAACAAATTTAAAAAAAATTAAAAAGTTTAGACAATTTGTATATTGCTGCTTTTTTATTTATGACGTCATCGGTGTCTTTTTCGGCTTCGCTCAGCTGTCAAAAGCAACAAAGTTATGAAAAATCTTCTACATTATTTAATCGTTCCCAGGGCATCTATAAGATTAAATTGAAAATGTATTTTTGAGATAGAAAATAATAGGGTGGGTTAGGTAAGAAAATGAGGTTATGTCAATTTTTCTATTAATTTTTCGATCTTTTTTAAGGCAGTTACCCTTGTAGAGGATACTTTAATTATGGTCAGAAGTTTGTAACGCAATAAAGAAGACATTTCCGACCCTGTAAAGTATATAAATTCTCGATTTGTTATATCCGAAATATATATATATTGTCTAGTATAAGGTTTTTATATAGTTTCGGATCCATCCCTTGAGCCGAATATATATTAATTTACTAAATATGTGCACCACGTACGCCAATAGATAAAAAACAAGAGAGAACGCTATAGTCGGGTGCCCCGCCTATCAGATACCCGTTACTCAGGTAAAGGGAGTGCGAGGGAGATGGAGATAGAAACTTTGATCACGCATAACTTTTTAACGAATGGTCCGATTTGAAAAATTTCTTCTACATTTCGATAGGTATTGATAAACACAATAAAACTGCATTTTTACTTTTCCGAAATACTTAAATTTTTAAAATCGTATATAAGCGATTGTGGGCGTCAGAGGGGGCGTGGCACCATTTTGAAACAAACTTGCGCTGCGTAGGAACTCCTAAAATCTACATGCAAAACGCCAATCTTCTGGGCAAGATTCCGCAGGTAACGCTGTCGAGTCTTTATTTTTTTTCGATTTTTTAAGGCACTTGAAGGTCAAAAACCCCGATTTTTGCCCAAAACGTAGAGATATTTGTTGCTCTAAAAATAACAAATTTTCAAAAAAAGAAAAAACTCGACAGCGTTACCTGAGGAATTTAGTAGAGAAATACTATCCAACATTTCAAAACAATCCGTCCAAAAGATTTTGCAGGATCGTGTACACCGACTTTGAAAATGGCAACTTTTCAGGAGAGCGTTTTAAAGTTTTGGCCACCCAAAAATCGAATACAAAACGAGCTAATTACCTAAGTTAAACTGCCCATAACTTCGGAAGTTTTACTCGGATCGATCTAAAATTTTAACATAATATTCTCAAAATGTTGTGCATTCGGAAAAAAAAAAAAAAAAAATAAATAAATACTATACCCCCCTTAAAAGCAGCGATCTGAAACATTCACGGTCGTCCTAAAACATGTGTACGCAGATCAAGTTTGAAAAGCACCCAGATCGGACGTCTATATCCTATAGCTCCCATACGAACAATCAGATATTCCTTGCAAGAATTTAAGATGTTTCGCGCAGTGTAAATGCTATTGACATGAATATTTACAAATCGTATTTTTGTATGCATACCTTGATCAGTGCCGATCGGACGTCTATATCCTATAGCTCCCATAAAAATAATAGGGTGAAATCGGTCCAAATTATAAGTTTATAAAAGCTATTCACATCAATTTTTCCAAGTCTTATTTATTTACGCATACCTTGATCAGGGTAAAAGCGCTTCCCGATCGAACGTACATATCTTATATCTAACATAGGAATAATTGTTAAAAGCTGTGAAAATATCCCTTTGTTTCTATTTTTATATGTCTGCAAGGGTATTATTGGGTGTACAAGTAGAAAACCGCCGTTTTCGACTAGGTGGTGCCATCTTGACAAAACGGTGAGAAATGTTGATCTGTAACGCCAAATGGCGAGCTAAAGAATCGGTCAACAACTCTACATTGTCTCGTTCGTGTATTTTTATTGTCTATCATTTTGTTGGTGCACGAAAATGTCGAAATTCGAACCGAATAAGCATCATTTGCGGGACATTTTGCTTTTCGCGTTCAATTCGAAAAAATCGGCAGCTCAAGCGCGTCGAATGATCGTAGAAACTTATGATGAGTCGTGTATAAGTGAAAGAACGTGTCGAGAATGGTTTGCAAAGTTTAAAAATGGCGAGTATGACGTGGAAGACAAGGATCGACCGGGTCCTGTGAAAAAGTTTGAAGACGCGGACTTGGAGGCTCTGCTGGATGAAAATTCTTGTCAGAAACTACAAGAACTCTCGGATTCCTTTGATGTGACTCAGCAATCAATTTCCCTTCGCCTAAAAAGCTTGGGAATGATCCAAAAGCAGGGAACATGGGTGCCGTACGAGTTGAAGCCAAGGGACATTGAGAGGCGTCTCTTTACTACTTTATCCTAAGCGGAAAAAATCATGGGGGCCACCCGGCCATGCATCGACTTCGATAGCAAAGCCAAACATTCATGGTTCGAAGCTACTGCTGTGTATTTGGTGGGACCAACTAGGCGTTGTGTACTACGAACTTTTGAAACCAGGCGAATCCATCACAGGAGCACTCTACCGGACCCAGTTGATGCGCATGAGCCGAGCGCTGAAGGAAAAACGGCCACAATACAAGGAAAGGCACGATAAAGTGTTACTCCTAAACGACAACGCGCGGCCTCATGTTGCCAAGGTCGTACAAACTTACCTGGAAACGCAGAAATGGGACGTTCTGCCCCACCCGCTCTACTCTCCAGACATCGCTCCTTCGGATTTCCACTTGTTCCGATCAATGACGCATGGCCTCGCTGAACAGCACTTCCGATCATACGAAGAGGTCAAAAATTGGCTAGATCAATGGATCGCGTCCAAGGATGAACAATTTTTTCGACTTGGGATTCACATGCTGCCGGAAAGATGGGAAAAAGTTGTGGCCAGCGATTAAAAATATTTTGAATAACTGGTCTGTAGCTATATATATGCAATAAAGCTAAAATTATGAAAAAAACGGCGTTTTTCTACTTGTACACCCAATAAAACTTCGGCTTGCCGAAGTTAGCTTTCGTCTACTTTTTTTTTTACTAAAACCAAATAAAAAGCACTTAAAGAAACAATAAAGAAAGCAAACTTTGGTAAAAATAAAATATTTTATAACACGGCTATATTATATTAATGTGTATATTTTTAAAACAATAAGTCATCATAATTCTGAAATTGTTCAAAATTATTACATCTCGAAATATATTAATATTTTATTGGCGACACGGATTGTCTCAGAACAAGTTTTGTTTTTTCATTTGATAATACATCATTTAAACAATGTGTGTGATGCATCCAAATATAGAAAAGTGAGTAAGATATAGGCAATCTCCGGCGAGACCTCGAATCATCTGAATTAAACAAATCTAATTGTATTATTATATATTTAAAGGACACATTTTCCGATTTTTAAAGGCAATTGAAAATCAAAAACACCGATTTTCGCCCAAAAGTCCGAGTTATTTGTTGTTGTAAAAATAATAAATTGTTCCAAAAACAAAAAAAAAACTTGACAACGTTTCCTGAGGAATTTATTACATTTTCAAAACGATTCGTCTAGTATACTTTGTAGGATCGTGGACACCGACTTTTAAAACGGGAACTTTTCAGGAAAGCGTTTCCAAGTTTTGGACAACCAAAAAATCAAATATAAAACGCGATAACTTAACTTACCCACGTTCAACTGCCCATAACTTCGGAATTTTTACTCTGATCAATTTTAAAATTAAAAAAAAAAAAAAAAAAAAAAAAATTTTATATATATATATATTATATAAATTTTTGATCAGCATGACGAGTTGATAGACTCATATCTCCTCGTCTTTTTCTATACCGTTTGCAAGCTCAGTTTAAAAGCTAGAGATTTGTGCCATAGGAACAATCAGGTCAAAGTGTTAAATTTCAGTGCTTTTTTTGAGTATATATCGCTGGTTTTTCGGCCAAAATCCCTTGAGTTTTAATTAAAATAGATTGACTATATCCTGTAGCTTAAATATATGTCTGAAACTAACCATTCGGTTATAAGCCGATATTTCGGTTATAAGCCGATATTTCGGTTATAAGCCGATATTTCGTAAAAGATAGATTCTTGAAACTTTTCAAATCGTAATTTGGGTTCTTCTCGTAAGAAAGGGAAAATTAATTTTTATTTCTCAAGAATCTGACGGTATTTAAACTTCGGCTTGCCGAAGCCGTGGCAGATGTGACCACCTTACTAACTTACCTAAAAAGTCAATACCCAAATTTAATTGCAATTCATTTTCCTCTACGCACCTCATGTTTCGCAAAAGTCCATATAGGCATCTATTTTAACAAGAAAGGAAGCAAACTTCGGCAAGACGAAGTTTATATAACCTTGCAGTCATTACAAAAGGAGTACATTTCGATTTTTATGCCCATATAAATAAAAACAATGAAGCTATGTCGATTTTGCGCTGCATTTTGCCATCGTTTCTATGGCAGCTAAATGATATAGTTGTCCGATTTGAACAAAACAAAATGCGTAATTTTGATATAGTAAATAATAACTATATCTCAAAGGAATATTTTAATAAATAGAAAAACAGCAAATTACAATTTTTTTGTATTATTATTTTTTTTAAATATTTCAATATTTCGATGGGAGCTATATGATATAGATGTCCGATTTTAATTTAATTGATTCCCTAGTATTTAAATATTCCCCAGTATTTAAATATTACCAAATCCGAAAGAACAAAAAAAATTAAAAACAACAAAGTTTTATTTTTCCGATTGTTCGTATAGGAGCAATATGATATAGCCGACTTATATACTACCTGCAATAGAAAGACAACTTTTGGGAAAGTTTCAAGCAGATAGCTTTAAAACTGAGGGACTAGTTTGTGTAGAAACGGACGGACAGACAGACAGACGACGGACGGACGGACGGACAGACGGACATGGCTAGATCAACTCTCCTGTTGATGCTGATCAAGAATATATATACTTTTTAGGTTCGCAAATGTCTCCTTCTATGCGTTGCAAACTTTTGAGTAAAATTATAATACCCTCACTTCTGAGAACCCTTTGCAAAATAAAGGCATTTAAAATTTTTAAAACCTTGTGGACATCCAATTTTGCTTGTTTTTTATATCTGCCATAGAAACGATGGCAAAATGTAGAGCAAAATCGACATATGTAGCTTCATTGTTGAATATAGGCATAGAAATTGAAAAGTAGTCGTTTTGTAATAGCTGCAAGGGTATATAAACTTCGGCTTGTCGAAGTTTGTTCATTTCTTGTTTCATAATGTATCTGGTTTAAAAAACTTCTATTCATAAAAATTATAATAAAAACGTACTTTCTTTTCAGTTTTATTCGCCTGTGAGGGATTATTCGAAAACAAAGAGTGCAGCACCTAACTTTGAAGAATAAACTACATTTCTGGAGATATTGTAATATAAAAGAGATGTAATTTATAATTACTCCAACAAATTAAAATAAACTAAATTGCAAAAAAAATGTTCTTTCAATTTTATTGGCCGCTTTTTAATGCATCTGCCGTTGTTCTTAACTCAGTGTAATATATGCTAAAAATACAGAAGTTTGTTTTATTAACTAATGCCACTCTTCATTTTGCTCAAATGCATCCTGTAAGTTGGTCGAACTTCTGAACCAGCGGGTCAAATCCGATAAAAGTCAGCCCGTTGAGGAATAGGTGATTATTAAAATGAATGAGGAATAGCTGATTATTAAAACCAAAGTCATGATCATTTTTATTAAAATGGAAATAAAAAGATGAGTTGTGTAAAAACAAGTACCTTGATGTTTTTTAAAAATTCATATGCATTTTTTATACCCGTTACTCGTAGAGTAAAAGGGTATATTGTATTCGTGCAAAAGTATGTAACAGGTAGAAGGAAGCGTTTCCGACCCTATAAAGTATATATATTCTTGTTTAGGATCACTAGCCGAGTCGATCTAGCCATGTCCGTCTGTCCTTCTGTCCGTCAGTCCGACTGTCTGTCCGTCCGTATGAACGCTGAGATCTCGGAAACTATAAAAGCTAGAAGATTGGCATTTTGCATGTAGATTTTAGGAGTTCCTACGCAGAGCAAGTTTGTTTCAAAATGGTGCCACGCCCCCTCTGACGCCCACAAGCCACAAGCTGTGGCCACAGTTTTGATGCTATTAGGAAAATTTTAATTGATATGTATTTGTTTCGTCAATACCTATCGATTGGCCTAATAAAAGTTTGCCACGCCCACTCTAACGCCCAAAAACCCATTAAACGCTTAAGCCTGGCTAGCGCCTACATTTCCGCCTTTCATGGCCCGTGGTACCAATGTCTTGGGGTAGATGGCGCAATACAATAGCGCCATCTAACGGATGACTTTGGAACAGCTGGCCAAGGTGCTCAACAGAGTCAACGTCGATAAGAATTTCTATTAAAGGAAATTGCTGTGTATTTAGTGGGACCAACTAGGCGTTGTGTACTCCGAACTTTTGAAACCAGCGAATCCATCACAGGAGCACTCTACCGGACCCAGTTGACGCGCATGAGCCGAGCGCTGAAGGAAAAACGGCCACAATACAAGGAAAGGCACGATAAAGTGATACTCCTAAACGACAACGCCCGGCCTCATGTTGCCAAGGTCGTAAAAACTTACCTGGAAACGCAGAAAATGGACGTTCTGCCCCACCCGCTCTACTCTCCAGACATCGCTCCTTCGGATTTCCACTTGTTCCGATCAATGACGCATGACCTCGCTGAACAGCACTTCCGATCATACGAAGAGGTCAAAAATTGGCTAGATCAATGGATCGCGTCCAAGGATGAACAATTTTTTCGACGTGGGATTCACATGCTGCCGGAAAGATGGGAAAAAGTTGTGGCCAGCGATTAAAAATATTTTGAATAACTGGTCTGTAGCTATATATATGCAATAAAGCTAAAATTATGAAAAAAACAGCGTTTTTCTACTTATACACCCAATAAAACTTCGGCTTGCCGAAGTTAGCTTTCGTCTACTTTTTATATCCTTGCAGAGGGTATTATAATTTTGGTCAAAAGTGTGCAACGCAGTGAAGGAGACATCTCCGACCCTACAAAGTATATATATTCTTGATCAGGATCCCCTCCTGAGTTGATATAGCCTTGTCCGTCTGTCCGTCTGTCCGTCTGTCTGTTGCTACGCAAACTAGTCTCTCAGTTTTAAAGCTATCGAATTGAAACTTTGCACACACCCTTATTTCCTTTGCACGCAGTATATAAGTCGGAACGGCCGGGATCGGCCGACTATATCCTATAGCTGCCATATAACTGATTGATCGGAAATGCCATAACTTTCGTGTTTGTAAAGTTAGGAAGTTGGGATTTTCTATGGGTTTTATATTTGGCCAATCAATAAACCTACCAAATTTCATAAGGATCGGCCGACTATATCCTATGGCTGCCATATAACTGAACGATTGGAAATGCCATAACTTTGGTGTTTTTAAAGTTAGGAAGTTGGGATTTTTTATGAGTATTAAGAATGCATCATATGAATAATTTTTGGAGAATATAATTTACAGAGTATTCTGAAGGGTATTTCAACTTCGGCTCCGCCCGAAGTTAGCTTTCCTTTCTTGTTTTTATTTTCAAAAATTCCCTTTTTTATATCTCAAGCAGTGGCTCCTGTATCTATTAAAAATCTTTAACTGCTTCTTTGTTTTCCTGTCTATCCTATTTAAATAAGTCATTCCCCTGTAGGGGCCGGTCTAAAAAATGATCTTCATTAATATTATTTAATCTGGTTATTTTATTAGCTGGTTGATTTACTGTTCTATTTGGTTCCCTTTTTTGAGCTTGAATTTGCTCTCTATTTTGATTTGTGTGATAACAATTAGAACGATTATTATTTTGATAATAATTATTATATCTTCCTTGATTATTATTTGCCTGCCAATTATTATATCTCCCTTGATTATTATTTCCCTGCCAATTATTATTTCTTCCTTGATTATTATTTCCCTGCCAATTATTATTCGGCTGCCAATTATTATTCGGCTGCCGATTATTATAAGGTTTATTCTGGAGTTGAATCGATGGATCAACATCCATTGGCTCGACGGCTTGTTGCTTTTGATTGTTATTTTGATTATTGTTTTGCCAAAAATTTCCCCTTTGTGGCCAATTATAATTTTGGTTATTACTAAAATTATTTTCCATTTTATTAGAATTATTATTTAGTCGTATTTGATTAAATCGTAATTAGTTTCCCTGATATTTATTTTCATTTTTAAATCCATTAAACCTATTTGCAAATTGAGCACGGAAATTATTTGATTCTAATTCTTGGACCTTTGCCAAAGCATTGGGCAAATCTGGTCGATTTAATGAGAAAAGAGTTTCTGAGATAGATCCATTTAGTCCGGATATAAATATTCGTAGAGCATTGCTCCTTATTATTTTGTTTGTTTCCTTGGTAACTACGCTCTCCTTTCCGTATGTCATTATGGTTTTGTTTATTAATAAAGTCATTTTTTTATTGACTTCATTATAAAATTCTGTAACTGTCATTCGTCCCTGCCTGAAGATACTTAGTTCTGACTCGAGAATATGTATTGGTCGTTTATCGTTATATATAAAGTCCAATCTAGATAAGATTGCTTGAAAATTTAAAACGGTGCCATGATTGGTAAGAGCATCATTTGCAGCTCCCATAATTTTATTTCGTAAAATTGTTAAGGCAATAAAATATTGTTCGCTTTGAATTTTATAAAGACTCATTACAGTTTCTGCAGCTTCCCTCCATCCTACATATTGTGTTGGTTCCCCAGTGAATTTTGGTAAAAATTTTACCACTTCAAGTGTGGTATCGCATTTTATAATTGGGTCAATTGCTTGAATTTTATAATCTTCCACAGTGTTTGCATCTGTGGCTAACCTTCCTTCTAAACCTTCTATTTTCCTGGTCACTTCATTCAACTGAACATTTATTAATATATTTATTAATTCCACTGTTAAGCCGCCCGCTGTGGCTATACTACCTGCAGAAAAATTTGGTGCTGAACCTCCGGTTGCCATTTTTAAATTTAATTCACCAAAGCTATTTATTAAATCTACCAGATTGTTTCTTTATTAATAATTAAATCTAGGTTCGCGATTTGACTTACTATTTTTATAATTTTTTTTTTTTTTTTTTCTCATTTCCCTAATCTTAAATTATAATCTTTATTTATTTCGTTTGTTATAATTGAAAATTAATTCCTCACGAAACTGTCCCGATGGGGTCTTCCTTCTATGATGTTGTGGGTTGATCTTCCTTCTTGGATTCAGCGAAGATTAATGGCGTGAGAATGGCCTTCCTTCCGTTTTTTATTTTATTGTTTCAGCGTGTTGTCTTTTTTTGTTGTTGAAAGTTCTTGTTTGATTAAACAATTTTTTTATTTTAATGCGTTTTCGGTTTTGTATTGTTCCTTTTTTTTTATTTTTATTTAATTTGTATTTTTGTGTTCTTGTATTGTTTTCTTTAAAATTTTGGTCCACCTTTAAATGGATTATTTCATTTATTAATTTCCATTTAATTGTTGTTAACGATCACTGCCACTTGGTTGTGCCGTTTGGTGGATGTTTTAATTTTTCCACTAAAAATGTAGAGTTGTTGGCCGCGCGAGCTCCGTTTATATTTAACTTATTTTTCATTAAATAATTTTTTTTGAACTTTTTTAGACGCGGCCCCACGTTGGGCGCCAATTAAATTTCTTGTTAGTCGATGAATTAAAAAAATACAATTTTCTTATTTTTATTTGGTGATAAACCTTTTATTCTTAAACACTTTTAATACAAGACACTTTCTATTACTTTCTAAATTTTTACAACCGATCGCGGTCGTGATAAAAATAGGACTGCCGCTTTATTTCTAAATCTAATCCAATGAACCTCGGCCAGGAGCTTTTCTTTTTGAACTTTGGAACTTCAATTTATGTTTAGATTAAAGCCTAGTATCCTGATCGACGAAAACCGTACGCCAGTCATGAGAGAGAGCGAGAGGCATACAGCTGGCGTTCACTTTTCGTCGGGCCTTTTTTTCACGTCGGTCCCCTGATCGACCAAAAAAATACTAGAAAATTCCATAGCGTTGCCAGTCTGTCTTTGGGTGAACCCTAGCGAAAAGATTAAAAAATTTAATCTTTTGGCGTGCGCTTCTCACTGAACATTATAAGAAATGGAGGGAAAACTCAAAAAACTCACAAAAGTCGATTGCAGGTGTTTACATGTGAGGACAAAATAACATTAATACTATCTGGGGTGCCTCTTGTCAGAGCAAAATGTTTTTTTGGTCCAGAATGTACGAAAAAACACAATAAAAGTGCAGCTATTAACTTTAAATTAGCAAATAATTATCAGTAAATTAAAAATAACAACTGTTAAATTTAAATTGTATTGTTTTTTAAAGTTTTTTGTACAGCGGCAGACTTGTCTTGCCAAGGTATTTGATAATATCTTTTAAAGGCTCTTTCCCGCAAATACGATATTTAAATTTTTATCTGCTTGTCAACAAACCCAGCTGATTGACAGTACGACCGTAGCACGCTTGAATCTGATGAACTCTCAAAATTTTGGTCACACTCGAAAGATTAAAGTTTTTACGCTAGCGTAATCGTTTGTCGATCTGGATACTAGGCTTCAAGATGAAACTGTTGCATCTTATTGTGAAATTCAATTATGCTGACCGATGCATTTTGGTGTGAACTTGAAACGCAAAAGGGCGCAATTGTTTGCGGTTCAAACGGAGGCTGATGTTTACTTTAATTTTAATTTGCGCTTAAAATGAAACTGTCGCATTTCATTGTGAAATTCAATTAGCAATTGATTGGTCTTCGACGGAAGCTGATGTTTACTTTAATTTTAATTTGTTTAACTTAGTTGGGGAACCAAGATCGGACCTCAAAGCCAAAGGCAAAGACAAAGGCAAATGCAGAGTTTGAAAATATTGTTTATAAAAGCCATAAGTGGCCTGGTTTCACGGGTTGGATAACTCTCCCCCTTCTAAAATGGATCGTCCCGATTCAATATGAAATACATTTAATTGCTCTCTTAATTCTGTTATAAAATTTTCTTGGTTAATAGATTTTTCTGGTTCTGGCCGTTGTTTTTTGGTTACAAATAATAGAGCATTTAGTTTTAAGTTTATTTCTTTCCCCGTGTTTCTTCTCATAAACTACCTGTCCTACATGATAATTTTGTCTTTTCTGTTTTCATTTTGTATTTCTAACATTTTTTCTTGTGTATTTTTTAAAATTTTAGGAATGTTATCGTGCTCTATTTTATTATATAGTACGTCAAAAGGTTTTTGGTTCGTTGTTGAATGATTATATTCTTGAGCGGCTCTTATTACTATTTCGGAATAGTCTATTACATTAAATTCTTCTTTTATGCATCGAGCTAATTCTGTTAATGTAGAATGTGCCCTTTCAACTTGTCCGTTTGAGGTACTGTGCCTCGGGTCGGCGTAATGTAAAGTTAAACCGATCCTTTGTGCAAAAGATTTAAATTGAGCCGAGGTAAAGCTCGGTTCATTATCGGTCATTATTATTTTGGCTTGCGGAAATTGTTGAAGAAGTTCCATTACTTTGTTTTCGATATTTAGTTTATTTTGGATTTCTTTTACTACTAGAAATTTTGAGTAAGCGTCAATACAAGTTATGAAAGTAAGACTTTTCGCGTAATATATATTAATGTGTAAATTTTCGCCTTCTTTACTTGGGATTGGGGCTTCTCCAATTGGAATTTTAATTGGATGTCTGTTATATTTGTTTTCGTTGCAAATTTTACAATTTTTTATATATTCTTTTAATTTTGTAAGTAAGTTTGGCCAATAATACAATCTACTGATTTGTTTATAATTTTCATCTAGTCCCCTGTGCGTCCTACAATGTGTTTCTTCGATTATAAGTGCTCTGTCTTCAGAATTTTCTACATCTTGGACAAATATTCTTGTATACAATTATGTCGTCCATGTAGACATGACATGTTTTCCCTATTTGTTCTCTAAGGATGTCGTCCATTGCTCTCTGAAAAATTCTTGGTGCATTTGTTAGTCCGAATGGCATTCTTAAAAATTCGTATTTTCCATTATTTATTGAAAATTATGTTTTTTCGACATCAGATTCTTTCATTAATATCTGATGAAAACTTGATTCTAAATCTATTGTTGAAAAATATCTTGCTTTTCCCAAATTGGATAGAATTACTGATGGGTCTTGCATTGGGTACCTGTCAGGTATGGTACTTTCATTTAATTTTTTATAATCAATAACGAGTCTTAATTTACGGCTTCCGTCTTGATTTTCTCCTTTCTTTGGGACTACCAGAACTGGTGAATTGAAAGGGCTTCGGCTAGGCCTTATAATTTCTTCTGATAACATTCTACTGATTTCGCTATATTCGCTATTAATAAGGATCGGCCGACTATATCCTATAGCTGCCATATAACTGAACGATTGGAAATGCCATAACTTTGGTGTTTTTAAAGTTAGGAAGTTGGGATTTTTTATGAGTATTAAGAATGCATCATATGAATAATTTTTGGAGAATATAATTTACAGAGTATTCTGCAAGGGTATTTCAACTTCGGCTCCGCCCGAAGTTAGCTTTCCTTTCTTGTTTTTATTTTCCAAACTTCCCTTTTTTATATAACAAGCAGTGGCTCCTGTATCTATTAAAAATCTTTAACTGCTTCTTTGTTTTCCTGTCTATCCTATTTAAATAAGTCATTCCCCTGTGGGGGCCGGTCTAAAAAATGATCTTCATTAATATTATTTAATCTGGTTATTTTATTAGCTGGTTGATTTACTGTTCTATTTGGTTCCCTTTTTTGAGCTTGAATTTGCTCTCTATTTTGATTTGTGTGATAATAATTAGAACGATTATTATTTTGATAATAATTATTATTATATCTTCCTTGATTATTATTTGCCTGCCAATTATTATATCTCCCTTGATTATTATTTCCCTGCCAATTATTATTTCTTCCTTGATTATTATTTCCCTGCCAATTATTATTCGGCTGCCAATTATTATTCGGCTGCCGATTATTATAAGGTTTATTCTGGAGTTGAATCGATGGATCAACATCCATTGGCTCGACGGCTTGTTGCTTTTGATTGTTATTTTGATTATTGTTTTGCCAAAAATTTCCCCTTTGTGGCCAATTATAATTTTGGTTATTACTAAAATTATTTTCCATTTTATTAGAATTATTATTTAGTCGTATTTGATTAAATCGTAATTAGTTTCCCTGATATTTATTTTCATTTTTAAATCCATTAAACCTATTTGCAAATTGAGCACGGAAATTATTTGATTCTAATTCTTGGACCTTTGCCAAAGCATTGGGCAAATCTGGTCGATTTAATGAGAAAAGAGTTTCTGAGATAGATCCATTAAGTCCGGATATAAATATTCGTAGAGCATTGCTCCTTATTATTTTGTTTGTTTCCTTGGTAACTACGCTCTCCTTTCCGTATGTCATTATGGTTTTGTTTATTAATAAAGTCATTTTTTTATTGACTTCATTATAAAATTCTGTAACTGTCATTCGTCCCTGCCTGAAGATACTTAGTTCTGACTCGAGAATATGTATTGGTCGTTTATCGTTATATATAAAGTCCAATCTAGATAAGATTGCTTGAAAATTTAAAACGGTGCCATGATTGGTAAGAGCATCATTTGCAGCTCCCATAATTTTATTTCGTAAAATTGTTAAGGCAATAAAATATTGTTCGCTTTGAATTTTATAAAGACTCATTACAGTTTCTGCAGCTTCCCTCCATCCTACATATTGTGTTGGTTCCCCAGTGAATTTTGGTAAAAATTTTACCACTTCAAGTGTGGTATCGCATTTTATAATTGGGTCAATTGCTTGAATTTTATAATCTTCCACAGTGTTTGCATCTGTGGCTAACCTTCCTTCTAAACCTTCTATTTTCCTGGTCACTTCATTCAACTGAACATTTATTAATATATTTATTAATTCCACTGTTAAGCCGCCCGCTGTGGCTATACTACCTGCAGAAAAATTTGGTGCTGAACCTCCGGTTGCCATTTTTAAATTTAATTCACCAAAGCTATTTATTAAATCTTCCAGATTGTTTCTTTATTAATAATTAAATCTAGGTTCGCGATTTGACTTACTATTTTTATAAATTTTTTTTTTTTTTTTTTTTCTCATTTCCCTAATCTTAAATTATAATCTTTATTTATTTCGTTTGTTATAATTGAAAATTAATTCCTCACGAAACTGTCCCGATGGGGTCTTCCTTCTATGATGTTGTGGGTTGATCTTCCTTCTTGGATTCAGCGAAGATTAATGGCGTGAGAATGGCCTTCCTTCCGTTTTTTATTTTATTGTTTCAGCGTGTTGTCTTTTTTTGTTGTTGAAAGTTCTTGTTTGATTAAACAATTTTTTTTTTTTAATGCGTTTTCGGTTTTGTATTGTTCCTTTTTTTTTATTTTTATTTAATTTGTATTTTTGTGTTCTTGTATTGTTTTCTTTAAAATTTTGGTCCACCTTTAAATGGATTATTTCATTTATTAATTTCCATTTAATTGTTGTTAACGATCACTGCCACTTGGTTGTGCCGTTTGGTGGATGTTTTAATTTTTCCACTAAAAATGTAGAGTTGTTGGCCGCGCGAGCTCCGTTTATATTTAACTTATTTTTCATTAAATAATTTTTTTGAACTTTTTTAGACGCGGCCCCACGTTGGTCGCCAATTAAATTTCTTGTTAGTCGATGAATTAAAAAAATACAATTTTCTTATTTTTATTTGGTGATAAACCTTTTATTCTTAAACACTTTTAATACAAGACACTTTCTATTACTTTCTAAATTTTTACAACCGATCGCGGTCGTGATAAAAATAGGACTGCCGCTTTATTTCTAAATCTAATCCAATGAACCTCGGCCAGGAGCTTTTCTTTTTGAACTTTGGAACTTCAATTTATGTTTAGATTAAAAGCTTAGGATGAAACTGTTGCATCTCATTGTCAAATTCAATTATGCTGACCGATGCAATTTGGTGTGAACTTGAAACGCAAAAGGGCGCAATTGATTGGGATTCAAACGGAGGCTGATGTTTTTTTTTAATTTTAATTTGCGCTTAAGATGAAACTGTCGCATTTCTTTGTGAAATTAAATTAGCAATTAATTGGTCTTCGAACGGAAGCTGATGTTTACTTTAATTTTGATTTAACTTAGTTAAAGTTTTGGAACCAAGGTCGGACCTCAAAGCCAAAGGCAAAGACAAAGGCAAATGCAGAGCTTGAAAATATTGTTTATAAAAGCCATAAGTGGCCTGGTTTCACGGGTTGGATAACTTGCATGTGTTTATGGATATGTGTAAGTGTATCGGTATGTGGAAATCGAAATTATGTGGAGAGAAAAAAACACCAGACCATAAAATATCGCGACAGCGCGGACTGTTCGGCGAATAAGGAAACTCCCGGAATTAGTTCACACCGAGTGGCTGATATGAGTTACGTCTTATTTGTTTCCACCACACAATTTCACTTTTGTCGTATTTCTTTTTTCTCGGAGGCGGAATTCAACTGAACTATGTTCACAAGTTGGCACGCGCGTGTGTGTGTGTCTGGATGCACATATGGCTTGACCGTTGGCAAGTTGGTGTACAACGGGGAACGAAAAAAAAACGGCAAGGGGAATGGTGCACACACAAAGCGGAGACGGATAGAAAATTTTTTGGAATTTGAGGGAATATAAATTTCTCGACTGCTGTTATGTCGGGATAACTCGGACGTAGAGTTGATTGGAAACAATTAATCTTGCAGCGGTGTAAACGAAATTCAATGTTCGAAACATTGTGAAGACCGGCAGCAAGAGAGAGACGGAAAAGGCTCGTACTTATATTTTATTTGTTGCGGAAAAATCGCGGGAACTGCTGTAAGAATGGCGGAAGGATATCCTTAACCGCGCCCCCGCCCACTTCACTCCGCTCAAGCGAGAGCGGGAGATCGGCAGCGGCCGACCGAGGAGTTCGGATCCGAAACCTAAGGCTTGCGCTCCGGAGCGCGGACGTTGCGAGAAGCGAACAAGGGAACGCAAAAGGGGGAGAGCGAAAGCTCTGAGAGCTCCGTTAGCAGCGGCGATGCAGTGGGCCACTGACCTAAACATATTTGATGCATTCTTAATACTCATAAAAAATCCCAACTTCCTAACTTTACAAACACCAAAGTTATGGCATTTCCGATCGTTCAGTTATATGGCAGCTATAGGATATAGTCGGCCTCTCCTTATAAAATTTGGTAGTTCGGATTGATTGGCCAAAAATAAAACCCTTAGAAAATTCCAACTTCCTAACTTTACAAACACCAAAGTTATGCCATTTCCGATCAATCAGTTATATATGGCGGCTATAAGATATAGTCAGCCGATCCTTATTAAATTTGATAGGTCAGATTGATTGGCCAAAAATAAAACCCAAGGAAAATCCCAACTTCCTAACTTTACAAACACCAAAGTTATGCCATTTCCGATCAATCAGTTATATATGGTTATCCGATTATATTAATCCGATTAACCAGTTATAGGGCGGCTATAGGATTTGGACGGCCGATCCCGGCCGTTCCGACCGGCCGTAAATAATGCGTGGAAAAAAACGAAGAGTGTGTGCAAAGTTTCAATTCGATATCTTTAAAAATGAGAGGCTAGTTCGCATAGAAACATACAGACGGCAAAAATGTCGAGCGAGGATTCTAGAGCCAAATGTCCTGGATGAACATCTTTGCCCGGACTTGGAAGGGGTCGAGCCAGCCCCCTGGATCAAATAGTTTGGCAATTTGGGATAGGACTTGACGCTTTGTGAACGATGAACCAAAGGTCAATTCGGGCGAAATGAAGAAAAACTCATCAGACGTCGCCTTCCACCGCCCGCCGAGAGTTTAAGCCGTGCTCTCTGCGTCGATTTCAAGGAAATCAGCGCGAAGGAGATGGTCACTCTAGATGTTGGCCAAAATCGCCTTGCTATTGGATGTCCATTTTCTAAGAGGGAATCCTGCCGAACCCAGGGCCCCCTGGAGCTCGCGGATAGCCGCATGCGCTTCGGTTTTTGATTCTGGCCCCGCGAGTACGTCGTCAACGTACATGTACTGTCGGATAATACAACTCGCCTGCGAATACCTCGACTCTTCGTCATCGGCGAGCTGTAGTAGGACACGGATAGCTAGGAACGGGGTATAATTGACTCCGAAGGTGACAGTCTTCAACTCGTAGTCGCGGATTTCCCCATCGGAATTGCGGAACAGAATACGCTTGAAGGGAGTATGCTTGGGGCATACCCAAATTTGCATCATCTTCTCGGCGTTGAAAACGAACCTAAGCTTTTGGATTTGAACTTTAGGATTTGAATCGTGAGGTCGGATTGTAAGACCGGGCCCGGGTAAAGTATGTCATTCAGACTGGTCCCGTTTGCGGAAGGGCTAGAGACGTTGAAAACCACCCGCACTTTAGTCGTTGTGCTCTCGGGCTTGAAAACAGCATGATGTGGAAGGTAGTAAGTGGCGGAACTGCTCGTCAAAGAGACCTCGGCCATGTGACCGAGATATGGAGCCTGTCAACACCCATCCAAAAATGCTTTCCTGGCCGAGAAGTGAACCGCAAATGTTAGCCCAGGAGTTGCCGAGGAGGATGGACGGAAGAATGTCGGCTCCTATCAAGACATCGATTTTGGAGCTCTCGAAAACCTTGGGGTCCGCAAGGGGGATGTCAGGAATTCCCTTAAGAAGATCTCGAGGGACTGGATACGAAGGCAGATTCCCGGCCAGCTGCGGAAGAACGTAAACTGACGTTTCTAAATGCAGCCCGGGTCTGGAAGGCGATCGAATAGAAAAATGACAGAGTTTCGTGGACTGAGCGGCATCGGTTTGATTAAGACCAGAGACTTGGGCCTGGATAAATGTTCATAAGAGTGATCCTCTGTGGCGCTTGTGCCTCTTGTAGTAGGTGCGGGTCGAGAACTGGCTGGCGCAGACGGACTTGGAGCGGCCGCGAATGGGTTACCGCGGTGCAGGAGGGTGTGATGACGGCTGTGGCATGTGAAGTAGCTATGGGCGCTAATGCAATCCCGTTGCAGGTGCCCTCGTGCAAAACAGTTCAGGCAAAGCTGCTTTTTCTTAATGTACTCGGAGCGACCATTTACATCCATCTCAAGGAAGCGCGGACATAAGCGAACAGGATGATTCTCCCTGGAGCAGAGATCGCACCCTCTTGGGGATGAAGCCACTCTGGCCTCGTAGGAATTAAGCCTACGCGCTGTTGCGCTCGCAGGTGTCGACCTTGGCGGAAACTGACCCGAACTGCTAGGCCTGATGTCATCGATAGCCTCCAGAGTACGATGACGCTCAGTTAAGAACGAGTCTAACTCATTCCATCTTGGAATTTCAGCCTTGTTGTGAATTGATTGCTCCCACATCGAAAGCGTGATTTTGGGAAGCTTTAAAGAAACCATATACACCAAGAGACAATCCCAAGTCTCGACTTTAATAGAGAACATCTTCGGTGTCCATTGGTGGCAAACGACAGCTCGTAGACGGGGGTGTTGGAACACTGACAGAAGCCTGAGTGGGCTGGGAGGCGGCCTTGTCTATTATGTCCTGAAGCTGGACCAAACATCTCGAATAGACGGAATAGCAGTAACTGTACTTGGATTCAAGCACTGTCGATGTGGCCGTACATATCTGAAGGAGTCAAGTCGACCCGCGAAGACGTGTTTTTGATCGCTCTGCCGAAAGACTTCCAAAAATCTACAAATTGACCACCAAAAATAAGAAAAATAGCGAAAAGACGCTGGCAGCAATGCCATATCCCAAGGTCAATATCTCCTTGTGATTAAAACTAAATTTAAAACCGAACTAGCTAATCAAAAACAATTAAAATGTCGAACGCAAATAAAATATTAACAAGTGCAACCGGTAAAGCCACGAAGCCAAGTCGCGATCGGCAACAAATACAACTAGACGAATGACGGCTGTCTTCTGCACGGAACAATGCTTACATTTCAATTGACTCATCGGAGACAACAACAAAATCAACGTCACTGACCGCTACCGAAAGAGCCCGCTCACTGTCACCAGCGATTTTATGCTCAAGCAGCGCTGCCGTTACTCAGTCGTGGAGTTCACAATGCCCGTCACCTCTCTCTCTTATCGATGCACCGACTACTTCGGCTTGTGCGCTCACCAGCACTGTACCCTCTCTTACTACAGCAACGTCAACGACAACAACAACTTTAACGTCTGCGGCTACCCAGTGGCCTATCTCAACATCACAAGTAAAACTTAGCTCTACTGACCCTCTTACGAATAATACGCTCGTACAGACGGGGATCGATCGGTATGTACAAATAAAAAGAAAGCTTAGTCCACAAAAAATCGTAAACTCAAATTTGCCAAAAGTACCGAAAACTTTAGGCAACACAGTCAAGGGTCAGGCGCCTCAAGTCATGAAAGCTGTAAAGCCACCGCCAATATTTTTTTTTTTTTATTTTTTTTTTTAATTTTCGCGCGGAGTCCCACGGCTCTTACCCGCCCAACCGACCGAGGGGCGCAGCCATGTATCGTACGGCACGATTCGTGAGAAGATAGACGCGAGATAAGAAAATATAGGTAAAAGTCCGGGGAAAAAAGTAATAGTAAGATCAATTTTGTGCCAATGAAGCTAGTATTAATCGTTTTAAGAGCGGCAGAGAGTCAAGATTTGAGATTATAGGAAAAAATCTATTGTAACGAACTGATTTTTACAGTCTGCTCGCTACGAGTATCGTGCGGCTAGCTCAGAAGATGTGTGTTGTTCGTCCCACCAAATTTATATAAACGTGACCGCCCGATTGTCTAGTGAGAACGCACAGAATGTTAGGGTGTTTGTATTCGGATCTTTATTCGCCGACTTGTCCCTCGGCTTGGGACTAATGGTGACAGATGGTTATCTCAGCTCCTTCCCTGAAGGATTGTGGTCGTTCCACCGTCGCTCTCCGCTGTCTCGCTGCTCGCCGCTCTGGAACGCCTCCGCTGTCGCTGGCTTCGGGGCTGTGAGGGTCTAGGGATGCGTCACCGTTCCCAGACTAGGGTGAACAGGCACCGGGCTCTCAAAGCGTACGCCTTTCGCAGCCACAGCCTCCTGTCCCTGGATCTGTCCCGGCCGGTCGCACCAGACGCCTACACAGTTTCTACCTGACGGTTCAAGCATACGCCGGAAGGCCGCCAATGCAGTCCCTGTGGCAGGACGCTAGGTTCAAGACGAACGCTTCCGCCCTCGCCTCTTAGCCGTAGACTGGATGTGTTGTAGTATGGCTTGGTCGCTGCTGGGCCTGCGATGACTGCTCGTCGCTCTTTGTGTCCTCGATGTCCTTGCTCCGTCCTCGGTGCGAAGTCCTGGTGGCGTGGTCTGCGTGCTCTAGTGAGACTAGGTGCAGCGGGTCTTTGGCTCTCGAAACTCGATCAGTTGCCTGTCTAGGACTCTGGCGGTGAATTACCGTGCTCTCGACGCATACGCCTCTCGAGACACCCGTGATTCAGACGCGCGTCCTTCGTGGCTAGTCGCACCAGGGCCTGCACAATTCTCGCCTGTCGGTTCAGGCGTACGCCGGAATTCGACAAGGCAATTGCTTTCGCACGGCCGCTAGTTCTGGACAACTTATCTTTCGAGCCCACGGTTCTTTGTCGAAGGACTCTTTCTATTCACTTCTGTCGGACTCGCCGAGCAATACGCCAGGCTCACGTCGCGACAAGAATTAGAACAAAGCGCCTGGACTTAGCCGCGTGACGCCTCAAGGACCTCAGCTACCTGTTTCTCAGCTCGGAGACTTCAACTCTAAGTCCCGAACGTCTTGATGTAGCGATCTTGCTCCTGTTGACTCGGCGCGGCTCTGCTTCCTCCTGATGTTGACTTGATTTGTGTTGTTCACTGATGTGCTGCTTGTCTACTGATCTTGCTGGATTGACTCCTTGTGATCGACTGATCCCTCTTCCTGCGCTCGGCCTGCTTATATAGGCCGGCGTATCCCGTTAGTTCTCGGCTTCTCCTTTTTCGGTTTTGCGCACGGCACCATACTAGGGTCCAAGGTCCGCCGCGTTCTACCGTTACTCCTTCTCTCCAAACTCTCTCTCTCTCCTCGTTCTCTCCAAACTCTCTCCAGCCGAATTCTCCAAACTCTCTTCTCGTTTCTCTCCAAACTCTCTCCAGCTGTATTCTCCAAACTCTCTCCAGCTGTACTCTCCAAACTCTCTCCAGTTGCAATCTCCAAACTCTCATTCATTTGTGAGGAGTTATTTAACTCCTCACATTCTCCCCTTTCTTCGGGAACGAAATGAGACTTGCACCTCTTCTCTGGCTGTTATCTTGGAGTTCTCCTTGGATCCGCTGTTCTGGATCGCTGATGTTGGTCCTCCTTCCCTCGACGTCGCTCCTTCTCGTTCTATGTATTTCCCGCCCCAAGATGTTTCCCCCATAGACTTGATTTTCTTCTCTCCGGCTGTTTTCCTTGTAAATCCTTGTAGCCTTCGAGTCCTCTTGCTCCTTCACATGGTTCCCTCGACGCTCACAGCTCGTACCTGAGTTCCACAGCGCCGATGTTCCATTACTTTTCCCGCCCAAGATGTTTCCCCATAGACGTCTCGTGTTCTCCTTCGTATCTCCTTTGAATGTCCCGCCCAAGATGTCTCCCCCATATGCTTCGCGTTCTAAGCATCTCCTTTCCTTCGTTGTTTGGTCACACTACTGCTTTCCCGATCGGTTTTCCAGCCGATCTCGATGATTTGAAATAGTGCAGCGTTGCCATTCGGTGGTGCCGATAGTTTAGTGTGACCCTTCATGTGCCGTCATCTCCAGTGTTCTGTGCCCATCGATCGACACTATCGTCCAGTGCCAATCGACCGCTTATTTATCAAAGCGCCCCCATCCCTTTGTAGCGTGCAGCGTGCTAGGAAATTTTCTCCGGTAAGTTTTCTTCTTTTCTCCTTGCTTTCTCCATTCTTACTTTTACTCTCTCTTCCCCTTAGCCTTCCCCACACGCCTCTCCTTTGCCCTCGGCCGCGGCCCTTGGAGGCGTACCCGGACAGGCAGAACTATCACCGCTTCTTAGATTCCCCCCGGTCAGCGAGGCCGGCACCCCTCATCACACATGTATATCACAGTGAGTACCTTGCCGCTTCTTCTTGGTGGGCCGAACTTAATGCATTTCTCCTTTTTTTTCAGGTTTTTTCTTTATGCAAATATACAACCCCTTTTTTTTTTATTGTGTTCTTATTTTGTGTGTCTTTGAGTGCGTTCGTGATGTTTACCCCGTTCACCCAGTGCCAAATATATTTTATTTTTAGGTTTGTGTTCCTTTTATTGTCGATACACCCTCATACCTGACGGCCCCAGCCGTACTCGGAAACGGTGTCCGCCCCGTTGCACCAGGACACACTGTTTCCCGCCCCTTCGTCGCGCGGCTAGAACCGCCGGTGCTGCCTCGATCTCCGAGGGCCACTCCTGCCTCCGGACCTCAATCCACCGCCGCTCGTCGGGCAGCGACACCTGCCGCACAAAAGGAGGCCTGACGGTGCCGTCCGGCGCGGAACTCTGCCTGGCCAATTTCGGCCTTCCTCCAGGCACGGGATCGGGCCACTCCCACGGGCCTTTCTCTAGAGGCTCCTCCTCCGGTGCCGACCTACCGCCGTCTGCCGATAGGGACCCGGCCGAGGTCGGTGGTGTCGGCGGGGTCACGTGGGCTTGTCCCACACGTAAGCGGGGGTCTCTGGGGTTGGGTGGGGGTTTAGGTGTCCCCTCCGCATCCTCGGTCGGCGTTGGTCCTTCCGGCCAGGACCACGTCACGGCATGTTGCCTCCAAAGGACCCCTTGTACCGTAAAGGAAGTTAGGGCATGGCTTACGTGGGCCATGGGTATCTCCGTACGGAAACACCGTCCCTGGGGCCCGTGCGTGTCCTGCTGTTCCTGCCTATCCTCTGGGGTTGCCTCCTGGGGTTCCTCCTCGCCTCCTTCTCTGCTGTGGGTCTGTCCGGGCGGAGATGGCTCGGCAGGGTGCTCCTCCTCTTGCTGCGACGCGGGCGGGCTTGCCGACGGCTCCTCATCCCGCTCCCAGTAGAGCGGAACATGACGGGGCGTGGGTGGGCGGATGGGTGTCCACTTTGGGGGGCTGGTACCTCCTCCTCCCCCCCTCGTCGGGCAGGTAGCGGGGAGTGGGAGGGACTCCGAGCATTCCGGGCGAGGCTGGCGGGACCTCATCCATTAGGACGGGTCCTGCCCAGAGAAGCTCCTCCTCCTGCTGTGCAGCACGGAGGACCGCCTCCCACTGCGCCTCGGCATACTTTTGCCGCCGCCTTGCTGCCTGTTGCCGCTCTTTTTCCTCGTCCTCGGCCTCCCGCTTCCTTTTGGCCTGCCGTAGCGCCTCTTGCATGGCCGCGTTGATGGCCTCCACGTCTGTCCGGGTAAGCTCCCGCTCCCCATGCAGCCCAGGGGTATTGGGGTCCCCGGGTAGGATGCTACCCATCATGGGGTCCACGGCCCTCCGGAGCCGCCACTGCCTCCGCTCCACGGCCGGATCGTCCACCATCTCGACGTCGCTGTCAGAGCTGATGGTGGGTTCTGGCTCTGATTCTTCCGGCTCTCTAACCGGCTTCAGGACCCGCCTCGAGGTTCGGGTAGGCCGGGTGACAGGCGTGCGCCTGTCCTCCGACCATCCTTGCCCCGGGTTGGGCCCCGTCGTAGTTTGGGCAGCCATCCTCCTCCTTGCCTCGGACCGGGTCAGACGTGTTGACATGATGACACTTGATTTTTGAATGCCCATCCTCTCCTATGACCCTCCCGACGACACCTCGGTTGTCCCCGTCTCCCTTTCCACGATCCCGCTATTTCCCTCGGGATTTCCACCTTGTTTTTTTTTTTTTTATTGTGCCGCATGCCGTTATTTTCGGTCCTGCTTGGCTTCTTGGCATTTTCTTTTCTGTCTGCAGTCGCTTGGCTTACTTTGGGTCCTACGGTACAGCTCCGCTGTGCCGTCTCTCCCCTTTCTTCGGCCGACATTAGGTTTACATATATATTTTCCAACCGTATAGAGTCTCGCGACGCTACGGGCTGAGCTATCTTTTATTATTTGTATTGTGTTTGTCGTATCATTAATAAATTAATTCCTTATTACTTATTTTTCTTGTTGTTGTGTTTTTTTTTTTTTTTTTTGACGTGGTTCATAGGCGGATGACTCTGGCGTATGCCCGACGATTAATCCGTCTGCCCCGTTTTTGATCCTTGTTAACCCTTCCTTGTGTTTTCCCTGTGTTACGCGGCGTATAGGTGGATGACTTGGGCGTATGCCCGATGCCGAATCTGCCTGCCTCGTTCTGCCCTGTTTTGGGATCCCTGTATATCCTCCTTGTGTGTTCCCTGTGCTACGCGGCGTATGGGTGGATGACTTGGGCGTATGCCCGATGCCGAATCTGCCCGCCTCTTTGTATAGATCACCCCTTTTTGTTTTTGTTACACCTTATCTACGCGGCGTATCGATGGATGACTCGGGCGTATGCCTGACGCTGAATCCGTTTGCCTCGTAGTCGGGGTCCCTAGCATCGTTTTCCATTTATATTCCGTGTCTTATCTTGGTGATTATCCTTTCTGGTGGCGTATGGATGACTCTTGCTTCGGCCTGACGCCTAATCCTGTTGCCTCGCAGTCTGTATCAATATGATGTCCTTGTCCTAGTCCTCCGGCGTGTCCGCCGTCTGCTCTTGTGCCGTTTCTGCTTGTTGCTGCTTAAGCTCGCTAATGTGAATTGTCCGCTCTTTCTTCGAATGTGTGTGGCGTATTTTGCAGATTACAGGCGAGACGAAATCTACAACCTGGTAAGGACCATCGTACCTCGGGGCTAGTTTCGCTGCGAAGCCCTCGGCTGCTTTGGATAGGTGGTGTTCTTTTGCCCATACTATGTTGCCCACCTCCGGCGCCCACTGCCTCCTCCTCAGATTGTAGTATCTGGCTTGGTCCTGGGATGCCTTTTCTATGTTACGGCGCACGACTTCGAAAATCTCTTGGAGTTTAGCTGCATTCTCGTCTGGGGTTTCTGTGCTCTTCCCCGAGCCTAGCGTTTCCCTGTCGTATAGTGCGTTTGGCAAACGGGGTTCTCGGCCTTGAGTGAGGAACGCTGGGGAGTACCCGGTTGACTCAGATACGCTTGAGTTTACTGCTAGCATAATTTCAGGCCAATTTTCGTCCCAGGTTCTTTGGTCTTTTCCTGCGAATTGAGCTATCATAGTCTTTACCGTACGGTTAGCCCGTTCTGTTGGGTTTTCCTGCGGTGTGTAGGGCGCCGTGAATTGCTGCTTTATTCCCATTTCGCTAAGAAATCTTTTAAACGATCGACTGGTGAACTGTACTCCGTTGTCGGTTATCACTATCTTTGGAGCCCCGAACCTTGCTATTATGCGTTCCCTGAATGCCTTCTGTAGGGTCTCTGCCGTTGCTGTTCGTAGTGGTACAATTTCCGTCCATTTAGAAAACCGATCAACTAACACCAATATCATTTGGTTTCCATGCTTTGATCTAGGCAGTGGCCCGACGAAATCCGCACATACTGTTGCCCATGGTTCCTCTGGTACCTGAGTTAGCATTTTCCCTGCTGCCTGCAGCTGATTGGGCTTGTATTTCAGGCAAACTTCACACTTGCGTACGTGGATCCTGGCGTCTCTGTGCATTCCTGGCCAGTAGTATCGGGCTGCCAGGCGTGCTATTGTTCGTCTACTCCCAACATGGCCAGCGGATGGGGAGTCATGATTCTCTTCTAGGACGCCTTGTCTTAGACCCTGCGGAACGCACAGTTTCCAAGCCACGACATCTTCATGGCCCGCTCTGTGAGGAATGTGCCTATATAGTGACTCGCCTTCCATCACATAATCTGGATATTTTTGTGGTTGTGCTCTTATTTTCTCCAACATACTCCTGATCCAGCTGCAGCTATTGGTAGGTTCTGATGCGTCTTTTAAGGCCCTAAGTGTCTCCGGCAACGGTTGTCGGGATAAGGCGTCTGCTACTACGTTCAGTTGTCCTTTCCTGTACGCTACCTCGAAGTCGTACTGTTGTAGTTCCAGGGCCCATCTTGCTATCCTTCCGGACGGGCTTTCTATGCTGTTTAACCACTTTAAAGCCATATGGTCTGTAACTACTTTAAAATGGTAGCCCTCCAAGTACGGCTTCAGCTTCCTGATTGCCCACACGATTGCCAAGCACTCTTTTTCAGTGGTGGAGTAATTTTTCTCCGCGCCGTTCAGTGTCCGGCTTGAGTAAGAAATGACCCTTTCGCCGTGCTCTGTCTCTTGAGTCAGGATTGCACCTAACCCATAGTCGCTGGCGTCCGTCTGAAGGATGAACCTTTTCTCAAAATCTGGGCACGCCAGCACTGGATCGGCTACTAATCGTGCCTTTACCTCTTCGAAGGCCTGTTGGTGTTCCGGCGTCCATGTCCACTTTGTGCCTTTGCGTAGAAGATCGTTCAGTGGTCTAACTATACGCGCAAAGTCTGGCACAAATCGTCGATACCATGAGGCTACGCCTAGGTATTGCCGTAGTTCGCGTACTGTCGACGGTGGCTCTAGTTCGGCTATGGCTGCTACCTTCTCGGGATCTGTGCCTATCCCTTCGCTGGTAACGCGGTGTCCTAGGTAAAGCAATTCTTGCTTGAAGAATTTGCATTTATCGGCGTTTATTCTCAAATTTGCTTCCTTTAGGCGCCTGAACACTTCCTTTAGGTTCTCCACGTGTTCTTTCAGTGTGCGTCCGATCACAATGATGTCATCTTGGTATGCAAACGCGTATGGTGACATCTCCGGGCCGATTACCTGATCCAGAGCCCTTTGGAACGTGGCCGATGCTGAATGTAGTCCGAAAGGCATTACTTTCCATTGGAATAAACCTTTGCCGGGTACTGTAAATGCCGTATATTGCCGGCTATTTGCTTCCAAAGGGACTTGCCAATATCCGTCTTTCAGATCTAGACTGCTTATATATTTCGCCTCTCTGAGTTGGTCCAGGATATAGTTGATTCGCGGCATCGGGTAGGCATCTTTTATGGACTTCGCGTTTATTTGTCTGAAATCCACGCATAGCCTCCACTTGCCCGTCTTCTTTTTCACCATCACGATGGGCGAGCTGTATGGACTTCTTGAATGTTCTATGAAGCCCATTTGTAACAGCTCGTCCACTTTTGCGTTGATTTCTCCTTGGACTCTTGGGTTCTTAGGATAATACCTCTGCTTGATTGGCTTGTCGTCTTTCATGGTGATTTGGTGCTCGGCCACTGTAGATGTTCCTGACATGGTGCTGAAATCTGCTAACTGTTTGGCGAGGAATTTCTCGATGTCCTCTTCATCACTTAAGTGTGAATCTACAGCCACCGATAGCCTTTCTTCCAGACATCCATTGTGCCGTTTTCTTGCCGGTATTTGCAATTCATGCCCGGCACATTTTATTTCTGCCCCGACTCCTGTGAGGAAATTCCATCCCAGCACTAGTTCGTCCACTACTCCTGGAAGTATTAACAGATTCATCTCCAATTGTTTGTTTCCAAATTTCACCGTGATTTCGAGCTGTGAGCTTATCCGGCTGCATCTGCCGTCTGCCAACCTAACTTGCCGTCTTGTCCTTGTGATCATTCCTGTGTCAGTCAGTCTATCCGCTAGCTCCTCATTAATGAAACTTGACGTTGCTCCCGTGTCAATTGTGGCCTTGTATGCGACGCCTCCAATTTCAACGTACGCGGATAACTGCTGCTCTTCTTCGATCAACTTGCCAGTTAGTTTGGAGAGGAGACACTTTGCGACCCCTGTGCGCCTCTCTGCGACTGGGATCGCTGCCCATTTCCCGCCTTTTGGCAGCACTCTACACTCCTGATGCCAATTTTGCCGCACACCCAGCAGAACAGTAGTCTTTGGTTTCTGCATCCTCGTGCCCAGTGTTCGTGTCCTCCACAACGGCGACATGCCTCGTGTGGGTTCACCACGTGGGTCTGTGTATTGGTGGCTCTTGTCATTGGGTTGCGTGCCATCTGAGTGGTGTTTGGTGGCCTCCATAATGTGTTCGTTGGTTGCCTTTGTTGTGTTGTATTGGCCGGTGTCCACTGGACAAAGGACGGGGTTTGGTTTATCGTGCTGTCTTCACATCTCCTGCATGTAGTTTGTGGTGGTGCTGCGATTTTGTTTCGAGAGAACTTGTGTTCGTGAATGAACTCTTCTCGCTCTTTGTCCAGTTCTTCGTACTCGTCAGCCAGGATCATTAATGTGTCCAGATCATCCACTTTGTACGTTCTTAGTGAGATTCTCAGGTCTGGTGTGCAGTTGTCCTTGATTATTTCTAGGGTCTCCTTTGGCGAATACCCGAGTGGCCTCATCAAAGTCTGCATGTCCACCATGTAATCTTTGAACGGTTCCCTGAAACCCTGTTTCCGTTGCTTCACCTTGTCTGCCAATTTCGAGAAGAACCCTCTCGGCAGAAAGTACGTCTGGAAACTTTCGCTGAACTCTCCCCATGTTCTCCACTGTTTGTTGTTTGAAATGAACCATTTCAGTGCTTTGCCTTGCAATAGCTCTGGCATTGCACGTGGGATCATGTTCAGGTTCAGCCCGTACGTGTTTGCGGACCATTCCACCTGCTCTAGAAATTCTAGTGGCTTCTCTGTGCCATCGAATTTGAACGACCATTCCCTCACTTGCTTTGCGACTTTGGCGTAATCTGGAGTGCTAGGCCTTTGCTGCCCTGTTATTCTTTCTTGGCTTGGGTTTCGACTCCTGCCAGCTTCCCTCATGCTGTCCACTCCGAGACTTGCTATGAGCTCCTCGGCGTCAGGGTTCAGCAATTTGATTGTTGGGCCTGGCTTATCGTCGTATTTCTCTTCCAGCTCAGCCCAGATCTCTGCTACTCTTGGGTCATCCTGTTTCCTTGTGAGGTACTCTGAGAGGGCTTTCCTCATGTCATCCGTTCTTCCCTCCAAAGTGATGCCTAACTTGGCTCCTATTTTGGCGAAATCCTCTTTCTTGAGGAGATAAATCCATCCTTTCCCCATTTTCTGTTTGTTTGCTGATTCTCACCGACCGGACAATCACGTTTTGGGCGCCAGATGTAACGAACTGATTTTTACAGTCTGCTCGCTACGAGTATCGTGCGGCTAGCTCAGAAGATGTGTGTTGTTCGTCCCACCAAATTTATATAAACGTGACCGCCCGATTGTCTAGTGAGAACGCACAGAATGTTAGGGTGTTTGTATTCGGATCTTTATTCGCCGACTTGTCCCTCGGCTTGGGACTAATGGTGACAGATGGTTATCTCAGCTCCTTCCCTGAAGGATTGTGGTCGTTCCACCGTCGCTCTCCGCTGTCTCGCTGCTCGCCGCTCTGGAACGCCTCCGCTGTCGCTGGCTTCGGGGCTGTGAGGGTCTAGGGATGCGTCACCGTTCCCAGACTAGGGTGAACAGGCACCGGGCTCTCAAAGCGTACGCCTTTCGCAGCCACAGCCTCCTGTCCCTGGATCTGTCCCGGCCGGTCGCACCAGACGCCTACACAGTTTCTACCTGACGGTTCAAGCATACGCCGGAAGGCCGCCAATGCAGTCCCTGTGGCAGGACGCTAGGTTCAAGACGAACGCTTCCGCCCTCGCCTCTTAGCCGTAGACTGGATGTGTTGTAGTATGGCTTGGTCGCTGCTGGGCCTGCGATGACTGCTCGTCGCTCTTTGTGTCCTCGATGTCCTTGCTCCGTCCTCGGTGCGAAGTCCTGGTGGCGTGGTCTGCGTGCTCTAGTGAGACTAGGTGCAGCGGGTCTTTGGCTCTCGAAACTCGATCAGTTGCCTGTCTAGGACTCTGGCGGTGAATTACCGTGCTCTCGACGCATACGCCTCTCGAGACACCCGTGATTCAGACGCGCGTCCTTCGTGGCTAGTCGCACCAGGGCCTGCACAATTCTCGCCTGTCGGTTCAGGCGTACGCCGGAATTCGACAAGGCAATTGCTTTCGCACGGCCGCTAGTTCTGGACAACTTATCTTTCGAGCCCACGGTTCTTTGTCGAAGGACTCTTTCTATTCACTTCTGTCGGACTCGCCGAGCAATACGCCAAGCTCACGTCGCGACAAGAATTAGAACAAAGCGCCTGGACTTAGCCGCGTGACGCCTCAAGGACCTCAGCTACCTGTTTCTCAGCTCGGAGACTTCAACTCTAAGTCCCGAACGTCTTGATGTAGCGATCTTGCTCCTGTTGACTCGGCGCGGCTCTGCTTCCTCCTGATGTTGACTTGATTTGTGTTGTTCACTGATGTGCTGCTTGTCTACTGATCTTGCTGGATTGACTCCTTGTGATCGACTGATCCCTCTTCCTGCGCTCGGCCTGCTTATATAGGCCGGCGTATCCCGTTAGTTCTCGGCTTCTCCTTTTTCGGTTTTGCGCACGGCACCATACTAGGGTCCAAGGTCCGCCGCGTTCTACCGTTACTCCTTCTCTCCAAACTCTCTCTCTCTCCTCGTTCTCTCCAAACTCTCTCCAGCCGAATTCTCCAAACTCTCTTCTCGTTTCTCTCCAAACTCTCTCCAGCTGTATTCTCCAAACTCTCTCCAGCTGTACTCTCCAAACTCTCTCCAGTTGCAATCTCCAAACTCTCATTCATTTGTGAGGAGTTATTTAACTCCTCACACTATTATAGTCAGAACACAATACTCTGAAAGGCTCATGCAAGGCATAGTTAGATCTACAATAATTTAATATTAGGGGAATATAATTTCTAGTTAATCTACTTGGCACAGAAAAGTTCAGCCGACTGACCAAGTCGGGGGAGTCAATATCACCATGTATAAGGTTATAAATGAAGACAGTACCAAGCATCGTTCTACGGTTGGCTAGGGAGGGTAAATTAATCAACAGAAGTCTACTAGAATAAGAAGGTAAGTTAAGATTTGCATCCCAGTTTAGGCGCCGTAAAGCAAAAAGAAGGAAGTTTTTTTGTACAGATTTAATACGACCAATATGTATTCCGTATTGTGGACTCCAGACGGGAGACCCATACTCCAGAATCGGACGGACTAACGAAATAAATAAAGTTTTAGTTAAATAAGGATCATCGAATTCTTTTAACCACCTTTTAATAAATCCAAGCACTCCTCTGGCTTTATTAACCATGGACGATATATGGTTTGAAAATTTTAGTTTAGGGTCCAAGAGAACGCCAAGATCGTTTACAAGAGTTATTCTATCCAAAGAGCTGCCACTTAATGTGTAAGTCGCTTATATCGGATTGACCCAATAAAAAGTCATCAGCTTGCACTTGGATGCGTTTAAATTTAGTAAATTATGTCGGCACCAAAATTATCTAGATCGGATTGCAAGTCTGAATGGCAGGAAATGTCTTTATACTGCAGGCACAACTTAACATCATCTGCGTACATAAGTACGCGAGAATGACTTATAATTGAGGGAAGATCGTTAATAAATAATGTAAAAAGTAACGGACCCAGATGGCTCCCTTGTGGGACACCGGAGGTAACCTAGAAAAATTCAGAAATTGAATTTTTAAAAAGGACCCTTTGTGACCTGTCATTCAGATAACTTGAAATCCATTTAAGCAGATAAACTGGAAAACCTAACAGACCAAGTCAGGCCAGTCAGTGTAAATAACGTCGTTTGAAAACTACTATTGAAGCCTTTTATCACAAATGTAGTGAGCTCTAGAAGGTTTGTGATTGTGGATCTACGTTTAATAAATCCGTGTTGACACGGAGAAATGATTGATCTACAAAGGTGCTGCAAATGAGGAGTAATGATTTTTTCAAAAAGCTTAGGAATAGCTGACAACTTAGAAATACCTCTGTAGTTACTGGCTTCTAACTTGTTAAGCCTAGTATCAAGATCGACAAACGATTACGCTAGCGTAAAAACTTTAATCTTTCCAGTGTGACCAAAGTTTCGAGAGTTCATCAGATTTAAGCGTGCTACGGTCGTACTGTCAATCAGCTGGGTTTGTTGACAAGCAGTTAAAATTCAAATATCGTATTTGCGGGAAAGAGCCTTTAAATGATATTACCAAATACCTTGGCAAGACAAGTCTGACGGTGTACAAAGAAATTAAAAAACAATACAATTTAAATTTAACAGTTGTTTGTTTTAATTTACTGATAATTATTTGCTAATTTAAAGTTCATAGCTGCACTTTTATTGTGTTTTTTCGTACATTCTGGACCTAAAAAACATTTTGCTCTGACAAGAGGCACCCCAGATAGAATTAATGTTATTTTGTCCTCACATGTAAGCACCTGCAATCGACTTTTGTGAGTTTTTTGAGTTTTTCCCTCCATTTCTTATAATGTTCAGTGAGAAGCGCACGCCAAAAGATTAAATTTTTTAATCTTTTCGCTAGGGTTCACCCAAAGTTAATTTCCGCAGACTGGCAACGCTATGGAATTTTGGCTTTACCTTTTTTGAAAAGAGGAATAACAAATGATTCCTTCCAAATATTTGGGAATTGGGAAGTTTCTAGAGATAAGGTAAACAACTTGTGAAGAGGTTTGCACAGGGCCTTAGCGCAATACCTAAGCACGCACCCAGGAATACCATCGGGCCCTGGCGAATAAACAGGCTTAATACGAAGAAGATCCAAAAGAAGAGAGCTTTCCGTTAAAGTGGGACAGAATATAAGATTTGACTTGGACATGGTGTAAGAATAAGGCTGTGATGAATAATCTAAAGTAGAGTAAGTCTGTAATAAGTTCAATCAAAACTCTGTATTTTATATTTATTTTATTGAAATTAATTAGGTTATAACATGCACTAATAAACGTGCGTTTGGTTCGGGGCTCATTTAATGAATGTTGCCTTGGCTTAAAATTCACATAGCTGCGCGAGCAGCGCCGCGGCCAACGCTTATGTATCTAAATATTTATATTAATGTATATTAATGCTTATGCATAAGTGTATATAAGCGGCGCAAGTAGCGGCCGCGCATGAGAGAGAGGGTGCTATGCTCACATGATAACCGAATGATCGGCCGCGCATGCAGACATGCCGGCTCAGCATTTAGGATGCTCATAACATTGTTGTGTGGGTCGAATTACTCCACACTTGAGGTGCTGGGAATATTAGGAGATAAAAAAATGCCACAACGTTGCAGTGATATAAGTGGTACAGTACCGATATGTGAGCATACTACAAGTCGTTTGAAAAAATTGGGCAAATAAATCGGCTATTGCCTGATCTGTGGTTCCCGTCATGTTTTCGAACGACAGCGAGGAAGGAAAAGAATTAGATTTACGCTTGGTGTTAACAAAATTATAAAACTGTTTCGGGTCCTGAGAGAACTGGACCTTACAACGGTTTAAGTAACTATTATAACACTGAGCATTAAGCACGGTAAATCTTGACCGAGCACTTAAATATCTAGTAAAAACAGATTGAGAACCGGTATTTTTATATTTCCTAAAAAGTCTGGACTTTACATTTCTTAAGAGTGTCAACTCTTTTCTAAACCAAGGTGATTTATTGGCGGATAGTACCACGGAACACAGGGATTAAAAAATGAGTTTATTGCAGTGTAATTAACTGCATCGGACATATTATTGCATAAGTTAAGATCAGACCAATTAAAGCCAGAAATAAAATTATTTAGCCTCAGAAAGTCTGCCTTGCGAAAACAATGTATTCGTTTGGATATTTCCGATTTTTCTTCTATAACTCTATCCGTATCAAATGAAAGTTCGATTGTAGGGTGATATGGATCTTCAGGTTGCGTGAGTGGTGCTACTCTGGACAGAAAAACACCTTCAGGATTTGATACAAAACACAAATCAAGTAGGCGACCTAATGAATATCGAACATGGTTTACTTGAGATAGAGATTTGTCAAGCAGGCCGTCAATAAAATCATGCTGTGCTATAGGTAGTAAGACATTCGATCCATCCTCAGTGGACCAAATAACTCCAGGTATATTAAAATCACCTAGAACTACCAACTGATCCCTATTGGAAAGCTAATTTGCAACGGACTTAATAACGGAAAGGTGATTTAAATAATCAGAAAGTTCAGACAACGGCGAAATATATGAGCAAGTTATGTATATAGAGCTACCAGGAAGCGATATCTTTACACAAATAAATTCAATGATATTGAATTCATCAAAAAATAACTCCTCTTCAGAGGAAACACAACAGTGCCGATCTGATCAATAAGCTTAAACAAGTAATCGGGCCTAACCACTTCTATATCAACACCCTAAAAAGAGGAAACATATTAGAAGCAAAACTCCAGGTTAACAATGAACACAACTTCCGTTCTGTAACAAGATATCTCGACAATGAGCTTATAAATTACTACACTTACCAACTAAAAAGTAAGAAAGGCCTACAAGTTGTACTTAAAGGTACAGAATCGACTGTTGCGGTAGCAGAAACAGCTAAAGGCTTCACGGAAAAAGGCTTCGACGTTAAGCACATCGTGAACATAGTAAACAGGGTTAAATTTCCTCAACCACTGTTTAAGATTGAGCAGGCCCCAGAGACGAAACCTCTAAAGAAAAATGCAGTGTATCCTATTTATAATCTGCAATATCTCCTTCACCGTAGAGGAACCGCTCAAGCGGAACGGCCCCGTACAGTGTACAAACTGCCAGGAGTTCGGCCATACAAGAACCTTCTGCACCCTGCGACCAGTTTGTGTGGCCTGTGGAGATTTGCATTGCATTGAAATGCAGTAACTGTGGGGGAAATCATAGTGCCAACTACCGGGGCTGTCCCGTCTACAAAGAACTCAAGAGCCGCCTAAATCAGAGACGCTGTAATCCATTCGCCGCTCAACACTCTGCCCAACCAAACATCTTCACCCCATCAACAACCACTCCTGGTGCCTCCTTTGCCAACGCTCTCCGCTACCCTGGAATCTCACAAACATCTACCGCCCTGCCTGCAGCATTGCGTCCACAGCCACCTATACCAAACTTAAATGATTTTCCGTTCTTAAGCCAAAATGGCCAAATAACAACTCAACCTTCTACGCAGCAAAACCAAAATTCTCCTCCAAACTCTCCTTCTTGAATCTACACTAGCTACTCTTGCAAACGTCATGATGACGATTCAAAGTTCCCTTCAAGAACTACAGCGAAACCAGAGCCTTCTAATGGAACTGCTGATCAAACAAAAGTCTGTATAAATGGACTCCTTAAGAATATGCTTCTGGAACGCAAACGGCGTTTCCCGGCACAAAAACGAACTCCTACAGTTCCTAAACAGCCACAATATCGATATCATGCTACTTTCTGAAACCCATCTAACTAATAAAAACTACTTCCATATCATCGGCTATATATTCCAAGCGACCAACCACCCGGACGATAAAGCACACGGAGGTACCGGTATACTCATAAAACAACGCATAAAACATCATCCCTTGGAGACATTCGCTACTAACTACCTGCAGGCCACATCCCTACGTATAAACCTAATTGGCGGCCCACTTACCCTATCCGCCATATATTGCCCCCACGCTTCAGTATTGCAGAAAATGAGTTTATGAATTTCTACAACTCACTAGGACGCTGCTTTATAGCTTCCGGTGATTATAACGCAAAGCATCCCCACTGGGGAACTCGTCTTATCAACCCCAAAGACCGCCATTAAAGAACACATAAGCCCAAAAAAAAGCTCCTGGTCACGATTTTATTTCTCCAAAAATGATAATTGAATTACCTGCATGCGCAGTCAAATGCATCGCATTTATATTTAACTCAATATTGAAATGGGGCTACTTTCCTGACCAATGAAAAAAGTCTGTCATTACAATGAACCCGAAGCCAGAAGAAAGACAAATCCCAGCCTTCCTCGTACCGGCTCATCAGTCTGCTCCCATGTCTATCAAAGCTATTTGAAAAACTGCTTCTTGTTCATCTAGTAACACATCTTCAAAACAACAGAACGATCCCTCTGCACCAATTCGGATTTAGGAAAAAGCATGGAACTATCGAACAGGTAAGCCGCTTAACATCTGAAATTCGCACGGCTTTCGAACACAAGCAATATTGCAGTGCCGTATCACAAGCATTTGATCGCGTCTGGATCGACGGTCTGGTATACAAAATCAAAACCCTCCTACCGGAAAACACCCACAAGTTGCTTGAGTCATACCTCAGAAACAGAGTTTTCACCGTGAGATGTAAAACCTTTACTTCAACCATCCGTAACATCGAAGCTGGAGTACCTTAAGGAAGTGTGCTTGGACCAATCTTGTACATCCTTTACACGGCGCCCGGAGTATGAATATCCGCATGAATATACGAACGAGAAAAAAAACCCAAGTCGAAAAAGTTATATACATAACTTGCTCTTATATTCCGCCGTTGTCTGAACTTCCTGATTATTTAAATCACCTATCCGTTATTAAGTCCGTTGCAAATAAGCTTTCCGATAGGGATCAGTTGATAGTTCTAGGTGATTTTAATATACCTGGAGTTACTTGGTCCACTGAGGATGGATCGAATGTCTTACTACCTATAGCACAACATGATTTTATTGATGGCCTGCTTGACAAATCTCTATCTCAAGTAAACCATGTTCGAAATTCATTAGGTCGCCTACTTGATTTGTGTTTTGTATCGAATCCTGAAGGTGTGTTTCTGTCCAGAGTAGCACCACTCCCGCAACCTGAAGATCCATATCACCCAACAATCGAACTTTCATTTGATACGGGTAGAGTTATAGAAGAAAAATCAGAAAAATCCAAACGAATACATTGTTTTCGCAAGGCAGACTTTCTGAGGCTTAATAATTTTATTTCTGGCTTTAATTGGTATGATCTTTACTTATGCAATAATATGTCCGATGCAGTTAATGTTTTTTATACTGCAATAAACTCATTTTTTAATTCCTGTGTTCCGTGGTACTATCCGTCAACTTCCAATAAATCACCTTGGTTTAGCAAAGAGTTGACACACTTAAGAAATGTAAAGTCCAGACTTTTTAGGAAATATAAAAATACCGGTTCTCAATCTGTTTTTACTAGATATCTAAGTGCTCGGTCAAGATTTACCGTGCTTAATGCTCAGTGTTATAATAGTTACTTAAACCGTTGTAAGGTCCAGTTCTCTCAGGACCCGAAACAGTTTTATAATTTTGTTAACACCAAGCGTAAATCTAATTCTTTTCCTTCCTCGCTGTCGTTCGAAAACATGACGGGAACCACAGATCAGGCAATAGCCGATATATTTTCCCAATTTTTTCAAACGACTTACTCTACTTTAGATTATTCATCTCAGCCTTATTCTTACACCATGCCCAAGTCAAACCTCATATTCTGTCCCACTTTAACAGAAAGCTCTCTTCTTTTGGATCTTCTTCGTATTAAGCCTGTTTATTCGCCAGGGCCCGATGGTATTCCTGGGTGCGTGCTTAGGTATTGCGCTAAGGCCCTGTGCAAACCTCTTCACAAGTTGTTTACCTTATCTCTAGAAACGTCCCAATTCCCAAATATTTGGAAGGAATCATTTGTTATTCCTCTTTTCAAAAAAGGTAACAAGTTAGAAGCCAGTAACTACAGAGGTATTTCTAAGTTGTCAGCTATTCCTAAGCTTTTTGAAAAAATTATTACTCCTCATTTGCACTTTTGCAGATCAATTATTTCTCCGTGTCAACACGGATTTATTAAACGTAGATCCACAATTACAAACCTTCTAGAGCTCACTACATTTGTGATAAAAGGCTTCAATAGTAGTTTTCAAACAGATGTCATTTACACTGACTTTAGTAAAGCATTTGACTCTGTAAATCACTTACTTCTTATTCATAAACTTGACCTCTTAGGTTTTCTTGTTGATCTGCTTAAATGGATTTCAAGTTATATGAATGGCAGGTCACAAAGGGTCCTTTTTAAAAATTCAATTTCTGAAATTCTCCGTGTTACCTCCGGTGTCCCACAAGGGAGCCATCTGGGTCCGTTACTTTTTACATTATTTATTAACGATCTTCCCTCAATTATAAGTCATTCTCGCGTACTTATGTACGCAGATGATGTTAAGTTGTGCCTGCAGTATAAGGACATTTCCTGCCATTTAGACTTGCAATCCGATCTAGATAATTTTCAAAACTGGTGCCGAGATAATTTACTAAATTTAAACGGTTCCAAGTGCAAGCTGATGACTTTTTATCGGGCCAATCCGATATACGCGACTTACACGTTAAGTGGCAGCTCTTTGGATAGAATAACTCTTGTAAACGATCTTGGCGTTCTCTTGGACCCCAAACTAAAAATTTTCTAATCACATTTCGTCTATGGTTAATAAAGACAGGGGAGTGCTTGGACTTATTAAAAGGTGGTCAAAAGAATTCGATAATCCTTATTTGACTAAAACTTTATTTATTTCGCTAGTCCGTCCGATTCTGGAGAATGGGTCTCCCGTCTGGAGTCCACAATACGGAATACATATTGGTCGTATTGAATCTGTACAAAACTCTTATCTTACCTTCTTATTCTAGTAGACTTTTTTGATTAATTTACCATCCCTAGCCAACCGTAGAACGATGCTTGGTACTATCTTTATTTATAACCTTATACATGGTGATATTGACTGCCCCGACTTGTTAAGTCGGCTAAACTTTTCTGTGCCAAGTAGATTAACTAGAAATTATATTCCCCTAACTTTAAATCATTGTAGATCTAACTATGCCTTGCATGAGCCTTTCAGAGTATTATGTTCTGACTATAATAGACTTTTTCCTGTAATATCAAATCTTGACTCTCTGCCGCTCCTAAAACGATTAATACTTGCTTCATTGGCACAAGATTGATCTAACTATTACTTTTTTCCCCGGACCTTTACCTTTATTTTCCTATCTCGCGTCTATCTTATCGCGAATCGTGCCGTACGATACACGGCTGCGCCCATCGGTCGGTTGGGCGGGTAAGTGGTAAAAAAAAAAAAAAAACCATCAGAGTGAAAAATTTTTTTTTTTGTGTTAGTTTTCATATAATTGATTTACAATATTTTGCTCTATATAAACCAACATCAGTTATATGTTTTTAGTATATAGCCCAACAGTGTTTAGTATTTTTCGAGCAGCGCTTTCGCGCATCGACTCGGGTTAGAAGCTTAAAATTAAAGGCAACTTAGGCATTGGCATAAATGCAGCCCTTGTTGCGTTACTTTGCTCGTTTGCAAAGTATTTTGTCCAATTCTTTAATATTCCTTTCATGTGCTTCCTTCTCCCGCGAGGTCGTTGCTATATTCCTGTAGTCCTTTAGTAGTCTTCTTTGTTGCAGGAGTTTTACCCTTTTTCCACTTCTTTTCCGTTTGTGGATGGGTTTGCTGGACTCCTGTCGTGCCCTGTACTCAGCTATTGTGAGGGGGCGAGGTCCATCGTTGGGACACAACTCTAGGGCCTCTTGTAGGCTTGGTGCTTCCCTTTGCTCGACAGGAGCAGGTTCCTCCCACGATGGTGCAGAGGGCGCATTACCTTCCGCACTCATATGCCTCCTGCGTTGGTGTAGTCAGCAGTTTGCCTACCACACTTTATTTTCCTGCGTTGGCGTAGAAGGATTTGCCATTCCTTCTACACTTTTCTGGTTCTGCTGCTGGTTTTTGTTTTTTTTTTGGCCTTTTTGATTCAGGCGGTGCCGGTGCTGGTCATCCCACAGGCTGATGATGATTTGCCACGCCCACTCTAACGCCCAAAAACCCATTAAACGCTTAAGCCTGGCTAGCGCCTACATTTCCGCCTTTCATGGCCCGTGGTACAAATGTCTTGGGGTAGAAGGCGCAATACAATATCGCCATCTAACGGATGACTTTGGAACAGCTGGCCAAGGTGCTCAACAGAGTCAACGCGATGGTTTTCATTTGTCAATACCGAACTATATCCTAAGAACTATGCAAATCAAATCAAGTTAGCCAAATTGGAGGTCTGAGTCAAACAATGGCGTATGTGTGTATGTATGTATGTATGTTCAGCGACCACTTTGGGGACACACAAATTTTGGGGTTTCCGTTATAAAACTGAATAAAAGAGGACCCAAAAACTATCCACAATAAATTTTGGAGCTCTTCAAGCTTTCCCACGTTATTTATTTACATTTGTGTATGTAGCGTCTATTTCAGGAACACGAAATATATATTGAATTTTGGGGACTTTGTCCTCAAAATAAACTTTTTATTAAATACATAAATTGGGCACTTTTTATATAGGTATAGAATGCTTATTTCGGGGACAAAAGTACAAGGTTGCCACCTGGTTGAACATATTGCTTATCCCAACGTACACAACGAGGACACTCCATCGAGTCCCCAAAATTATATTCATATATACCTTACGTTATATAAATCAATTGAACTTTTTTTTATAAAAAGGCGATTTTCGGGACAACAAATAAAGAGACCCCAAAATTATATTCATATAAACTTTAAGAAAATAAATAAGTTTTCCAACTTAGAGGTCGCCTTTGACAGAATCATTGCATTGAGAAATTTTTTGACATCCACCGAGGTACTCAAATAAAGGGTTTAAACATGTAACGCCGTGTAATTTTTGCAATTGTTTTTAACTTTTTATTTTTGAGCGAAAATTAAAAAAATACACTTACATTTCATTTATAAGTTTTTAAATCATAAAAATAAAAATAACATTCATGAATAACATTCTTTATAATGTAACTTAAAGTTTATATTTTTTCTTATTAAGAGAAGATCCAGTCTTGCGCCCTTCAGCTTTTCTCTGGTTGTCAATCCAAGACTTGACTTGCTGGGGTGTTCTATCCTTAAGATGGGGATTCCTATTGATTACCTCGATGCATTTTTTTAACGAAGGTAATTTTGAAATTTGAGCTGGTTCGCCAAACTCGATGGTCAAGGCGTTAATTTCTTCAGCAGTCCAGCGTTTTCGTTGAATTTTTCCAAAAGAAGATCCTAAAAAAAGGGTTTATTAAAAATGTTATTAATTTTATTCAAAAGCTAAAAATAATATTTAATAATTTTAGCGATTTTAATCTTAGAAGGTTTTAAATGCAATTCATTGCAATACATACTCTTTTTTTCGTTGTTTTTAAAATTTTGGAGAAACTCGTCATCGGATCCACTTTCAGATTTGTTGTCCGAATAGTTTGACCCGGAGTCTTCGATTTGGATTCTAGATTGGATTCTAGATTTAGATGCGAAATTTAAAATATTAGTTTTAACTTATTGTAATTTTCTTGGTGCTTAGATATTCTTAGTTTAAATTTAAGAATCTTGAACACAGTCAAAATAAAATAGTTTATCCCGCATTTGTTCTCAATTTTTGCAGTATTCGGTTTTATGAACACTTACAACAAAAAAATCATACAGATCGGACCGTTAAAATGTCAAATTAATAACCTTTGGCTATGTGAAAAACAATATTAAGGCTTTGGATGCATTTTGGCGCGACAGTTCCAGGGAAATTTTATATGTCCATAACTTTTTTTCTAATTAGCCCTTCGAACATCTTGGAATTGACGCATAGATTATTTTTTAGCCATGTTATTTAAATACTGTCTTAATTCCGATCACTTATTTCCATTTAACTGGATAATTATTTTGAGAACCTTGTTTATGACACATAAAATAAATATAGACTGGACTTTATATTACTTACCTGCAGCCACTTTAACTTTTTTCTTAATATTCTTCACGCGCACACGCAATAACTTTTTGGGACTCATTTTGAAGCTTAGGCGGTTAACAAGAGAATGCAGATCCGATATGTGCATATATGAGTATGTACATTGTACTTTCCGGTCCGAGAAACTTTCGATAATTTGTTTGTATATACAATAATATCCCATTCACACTAATACTACTTTCAATAACGCAGCGCGTTTTTTGTTAATTAATGATTGCACACTGCCGCTAAAATTTGCAACATCGAAAAAGTTGTTGCACCGTGTTAACGTTTAGTACGCCGGTTAGTACAATAATAGTATTTATTTGTTAAGCCTAGTATCCAGATCGACAAACAATTACGCTAGCGTAAAAACTTTAATCTTTCCAGTGTGACCAAACCTTTGAGAGTTCATCAGATTTAAGCGTGCTACGGTCGTACTGTCAATCAGCTGGGTTTGTTGACAAGCAGTTAAAATTCAAATATCGTATTTGCAGGAAAGAGCCTTTAAAAGATATTATCAAATACCTTGGCAAGACAAGTCTGCCGATGTACAAAGAAATTAAAAAACAATACAATTTAAATTTAACAGCTGTTTTTTTTAATTTACTGATAATTATTTGCTAATTTAAAGTTCATAGCTGCACTTTTATTGTGTTTTTTTGTACATTCTGGACCTAAAAAACATTTTGCTCTGACAAGAGGCACCCCAGATGGTATTAATATTATTTTGTCCTCACATGAATCGACTTTTGTGAGTTTTTTGAGTTTTTCCCTCCATTTCTTATAATGTTCAGTGAGAAGCGCACGCCAAAAGATTAAATTTTTTAATCTTTTCGCTAGGGTTGACCCAAAGTTCATTTCCGCAGTTTGCATCTCGCTTTTTCTCATGACTGGCGTACGGTTTTCGTCGATCTGGATACTAGGCTTTAGAAACACAGTTGCGTATTTTAATAGATGTTGCAGAAACGCCGTCTGTCTGAACAATGTATTAGTTTGAATTTACGTATGTACATTAGGGCGGACTATTTTTCCGATTGGTACCTTTAATTAGAGCATGAATAAAAATTCTACGTATCGTATAAATAATTTTTAGTCAAACTTTGTGACCGTTGCGCACCTCCTAAGTGTTTAAATAATTTGTTTTTGTTTTTCCACAAATTTATTGAACACAGAAAGCTATCATTTAAGATTCTGGGCTCATATGACCTTAAAGAAGTCCACCCTAATATAATTCATACACAACAATGAAAAAAACTCCTAATTTAAACATATTGAAGTCCATTTTGCTGCAAAAATCTGGGGATTCGTGATAAATTCCGATTTTATCAGGACAATTATCCCAAGCACACATCGGGAACTCTGCCGACATGGCTCATTTAAAATTGCCCCCATATCATGAAACCATCAGCCTGGTCTCCAGATAATAATGTTATTGATAATTGGTGGGCTATATTGGACAGAAAAATTCGAAAGCGTAAAAATTTCCATAAGACGGACCTAAAAAACGCATTACTCGAAGAATGGGTTCTTAATCTTTAAAAAATATATTCTTTTCATGGCTGGTTGAAATAAACTGTGGCATTCATTTTACCTGTTATTTGAGTCTTAAAATCAAAATAAATATTAAAAAAATATTTAAAAATGTAAGAATTGATGAAATAAAAGTTAAAATACAGATCTATAAATCTGGGTTTAAAATGTTCCAATATCCCTCTAAATTTGGCAAATACAGCGATTTAAAGTTTTACTTGAGCACTGGTTGAAATAAGCTGTGAGCCACTGTATATACATATGTATGTAAGCATTACCAACATGTAATGTGACTACGTTTTCATTATACAATACTAGATCATTCATACATTTATTATTATTTTAATTTATATATTTTGTAATTGTTTGCTAAAAACTCAGTTGCGTATTTAAATGGATGTTGCAGAAACGCCGTCTGTCTGAACAATGTATTAGTTTTTGTTTACTTTTGTACATTAGGGCGAACTTGTTTGCCTTACTTAGGAAATGAAGAAAAATTCTACGTATGTGTGCCATGCCTACTCTAACGCCCACAAACCGCGAAGAATTGTGGCGCCCAAGCTGTACTGAAAACTTAGACTGAAATGTATTTCTTGCTTCGATACCTAAAAACAATTTGACACGCACACTCTAACAGCCAAAATTCCCTTAAAGCATATTAACAAAATCCTGGCGCCCACATCTTTTCAGTTTTTGTTAAAGTGTAAATGCCATTTTGTTTGGTTATTAATAACTGCCGAAACCTAGAAGAAATTTTTTATATCGGGGATCGGAAATGTATGAAAGCATTACGAACATGTAATGTGACTACGTTTTTATTATAAACTACTAGATCATCGATACATTTATTATTATTTTAATTTATACATATATTGTTATTGTTTGCTAGAAACACAGTTGCGTATTTGGATGTTGCAGAAACGCCGTCTGTCTGAACAATGTGTTAGTTTGAAGTTACGTACATACATATGTACATTAGGGCGGACTTTTTTGCCTTTAATTAAAGCATGAAGGAAAATTCTACGTGTCGTATAAATAATTTGTAGTCAAACTTTGTGTCCGTTGTGCACCTCCTAAGTGTTTAAATAATTTTATTTGTTTTTGCACAAATTTATTGAACACAGAAAGCTATCATTTAAGATTCTGAGCTCATATGACCTTAAAGAAGGCCACCCTAATATAATTCATACATACCTATGTATGTATGTCTGTAAGCATTACCAACAAACAATATGACTGCGTTTTAATTGTACAATAATATATTATCGATACATTTATTTCATAAATTTATTTATGGTATTTGTTTGTTAAAAACACTTTTGATTTTTCTGAACTGCCGTCCCCCTACCCTTGCAGTTCTTGCAATATGTATATGTATGTATGAATGGGAGGAATGTGGGAAACCGAGATTATTATTACATATAATTTAGCTTAAATATACATAGCTTATGTTAAGTATTTTCCACATTTTCATCGACATGGTGAAAAAGTATCATATTAGCCCTCCTTCTTCTATTAAAACGCATGGCAGCAAGTAGGTCTTGCTCTTTTTAATGGATACTAATGGAGTTCTTGTTTCCGCATCGTTAACAAACTTTCAACAATTTCTAAATGATAAAAATTTAAATTATAAGTTTTTAACCTTTGCATTAAAAAAAAAAAATTTGAAATTTTGTAATTGCTATGTTTTGTATACTATTCGATACATAAGTAAACTCATTAATCAGGAATTAACATAAAAATAACTTTTTTTATTGAATATTATTGTTGTATTGCCAATTAAAATAAAAAAAAACCCTTTGTTGGAAATTGGTAGTATATAACCAAACCCAAAAAATTAAATAAAATAATTTTTTTTTATGAAAGTGGAGCAAAACTTTGCCAACTATCTGTTTCTCTTGCTTGCCATTAAAGATTACTTCAAATAATTTAATTATTTGTGAAGTCCCCAAACAAGACATTGATACGGTATGCATATATACAGCACAGAGATGCCACCTTTCAGAAAAAAATTATGTACAATTTTTTAAATATAGCTTTAACTTAAGAATTTTCAACATGTTTTCATCGAAATGGGGTTAGACTATCATATTAACATAAATTTAAACTTTCCACATTTATAGTCATTGCATTACACGCACTTTTATCAGAAGTCCCCATAATCAATGATAAATATATATTAAAAAAATAAAAGTATTAAAAACTATTATTTAAAATGAGTATATATAAGAACAGGTTATTGAATCTTTGCAGCAAAAAGACCTATTTTTATAACAGTAAATAAATGGACCAAAATAATTCGTACTTCACTGCGTATATTAAAATGTCCCCGAAATAGACGCTATATGCCAGAAAATTTTGAGGACTGTCCCTAAAATCAGCAAAAGTCCTTTAAATGATCGATATATATAAAAAATGTCCCCAATGTCAACGTTGTGCATATATATATAAGCATATACATATGTATGTATTTACATTGTACACAGTTGCAATTGCCCGGCAAAGATAACTCCTTTCAAAGAAAGCTATTCGCTATACCCGTTACTCGTGTTGTGCAAACATTTAGACGTTAATATACATAATACTATTTAAGAAGTATGTGTTTAGCCAATATAAGTATGTATGTTTAATATTTCTAGTCAATTTATTACAAGAAGGCATATTTATATTAAGTTGTTTAGCTGAGTAACGGGTATCTAATAGTCGAGGCACTCGACTATAGCGTTCTTTCTTGTTGATATTTAAATTTTTACATAAATCTTCAATTATTGAATTCTTATATTCTGTTCCCATGTCCGTAATGAACGTCTTCATTGGACCGTACTTCAGAATAAAATCTTCAAATATAGCTTTGGCTATTGTTTTTGCACTTTTATTTGGAATTGGAATTGCTACAAGGTATTTTGTTAAATCGCAGATTAAAGTAACTGCGTATTCATTCCCTTGTTCAGACTTAGGCAGTGGACCGATCGTGTCCACGATTACCCTGTCGAAAGCTGTTTGTGGTGTTTCAGTAATGGTTAATAGTGTTTTTGTGTGCGTGGTTATTTTCGCTTTTTGGCATTTTAGACATTTTCGTATGTACTCTTTAATATATCGAGTCATACCTTTCCAAAAGTAATGTCTTTTGACCTTGGCCAAGGTTTTGGTAAATAATGGTTTTGGTTCATAATGGTATGTAGACATAATAGCTTCTTTTTCTTTTTCAGAATTTATTAGGGTCACCGGGTTGAGTAGCGCTACTCTCAATGATTTTAATGTTTTATTGCCCATTTTCTTGAAATTATCTATTATCATCCAACTTTAGAGCTGACTGTAGACGCAAGAACAGAGCTGAATAAAAAATCCGAAAAGTCGGTTAAACGAATCCGCTGCTTTCGTAAAACAAACTTTCATCTTTTAAATACTTTTATATCCGGCTATGACTGGTCCGAATTTTATTCATGCACTAACGTGGCTAAGGCCGTTAATATCTTTTATAATGCATTGAATTCCTTCTTTTATCTGTGTGTTCCGTTATACTATCCGTCAATTTCAAATAAACCACCGTGGTTTAATAAGGAGTTGTCACACCTAAAAAATATTAAGTCCAGACTTTTCAATAAATTTAAAATGTGCGGTTCACAATCTGCCTTCTCTCGGTACCTAATGGCTCGGTCAAATTTTATCGTGCTTAACGCCCGGTGTTATAAAAGCTATTTGACTCGTTGTAGGATCCAATTTTCACAAGATCCAAAACAGTTTTATAATTTTGTTAACACTAAGCGTAAATCAGCTGTTACCCTGCATCGCTATCATTCGAAAACTCTACGGCAACTCTGATCAGGCAATTGCCGATCTATTTGCCCAGTTTTTCCAGACAACTTCTTCTGTTTCATCCCGTCCAAATCCGTCTTATTCAAATGCCATACCCAAGTCGAACTTGATTTTTTGTCCGAGGTTAAGCGAAAGCTCCCTTCTTTTGGATATCCATAAAGTTAAGCCAGTCTATTCACCGGGTCCGGACGGAGTTCCAGGCTGCGTGCTTAAATACTGTGCTGAAACTCTGTGTAGACCTCTATACAAATTGTTTACCTTGTCTTTAAAAACATCTCATTTCCCACTTATTTGGAAGGAGTCATTTGTCATTCCCCTTCATAAGAAAGGAAATAAATGCAATACAAGTAATTACAGAGGCATATCCAAATTATCCGCCATCCCAAAGCTTTTCGAAAACACTATTACACCCCATTTGCAACATCTTTGTAGATCGATTATATCTCCATGTCAACATGGATTTATAAGGCGAAGATCTACGACGACAAACCTCTTGGAGCTAACGTCTTTTGTAATAAATGGCTTTAGAAAGAACATGCAGACTGACGTAGTTTACACTGATTTTAGTAAAGCGTTTGATTCAGTAAATCACTCGCTTCTTGTATTAAAGCTAGACTTATTAGGGTTTCCATGTGATCTTCTAACATGGATCTCAAGTTATCTGAGTGGTAGGACTCAAAGAGTCCTCTTTCAAACTCGATCTCTGATTTGATCCGAGTTACTTCAGGCGTCCCACAAGGAAGCCACCTTGGCCCACTTCTTTTTACTTTATTTATAAACGATCTCCCTCTAGTCTTGACAAAGTCGCGTGTTCTTATGTACGCAGATGACGTTAAGTTATGCCTGCAATATAACGAAATTTCTAGCAGTTCTGACTTACAATCTGACCTAAATGCTTTTCAAACATGGTGTTGTGAAAATCTTTTGGATTTAAATAGCGCTAAGTGCAAAGTAATTACATTCTTTCGGGTGAACCCACAATATGCAACGTATACGCTGGGTGGTTGCACGTTGTCTAGAATTACGCATGTTGATGACCTTGGCGTCCTCCTTGACCCAAAACTTAAGTTTTGTGACCATATTACCTCTATGGTGAATAAAGCCAGGGGAGTTCTTGGATTTATTAAAAGGTGGTCAAAGGAATTCGATGATCCCTATGTTACAAAGACTTTGTTCATTTCACTAGTCCGTCCAATCCTGGAGTACTGTTCAGCAGTTTGGAGTCCTCAGTATGGTGTACATATAGACCGGATAGAGTCCGTGCAAAAGAACTTTTTATTATTTGCTCTACGGGGCCTTAACTGGAATGCAAGCCTTATTTTACCATCCTACTCTAGTAGACTTCTCCTAATTAATCTACCATCCTTAGTAAACCGTAGAACGATGCTTGGCACAACTTTTATCTATAAACTTATTCACGGGGATGTGGAGAGTCCCGAGTTACTGGGTCTCATGAACTTCTCTGTGCCTAATAAATTTACCAGGAACTATGTTCCTCTTACTTTAAATAATTGTAGATCTAATTATGATATGCATGAACCGTTTAGAGTACTGTGTAACGACTATAATAGACTATACCATATTATTTCTACTACCGACTCTTTGCCAAGCCTAAAAGCATCAATTTTATCTTACTTAGCACAAAATTAGTATTAGTATTAGTCTCGTACGTATTTCTAATCTTAGTCTGTCCGCTTTTACATTTCGCTTTTTAACTTCTCGCGATCTCGTTTCTACGCCTATAAGGCTCCGCGCGTAACAAGCACTGCTTGGTGTCGTAAGGGCCACTTGTTTGCGCTGATCATAGTGCATCAACGTCCGATAATTAAAAAAAAGATATTTTCCCACGGTGCCACTTTGAGTTGGCTGATTTCATGTATACCGGCTTGCGTTTCAAGCCTTTGGAAAAACTGACCTAAGTCAAGGATTCCATTGGTATATAAATCGCTAACATCATATCTTGCAGTAATTGTTTGTCCATGTTTAAATAGACATCGCATATTTTTTACGTGCAAGGTCACTACTTTACGTACTTCGTCATTGTTTATGACTCCGTATACGTTGGGATTTGAAGCTTTTTCTATAGATTGCCTAGGCAAGTCTATTTCTTTTTCTCCTGCGCAGGATTTCTGTCTACTTTGGTATCTTGTAGTGACTTTATTTATATTTCTTGTTATATTTTGTAGTTCTTTGATGGTTATTCTTGATAACGCATCGGCTACGTAATTGTCTTTCCCCTTCAAATATTCAACTGTGAAGTTGTATTCTTCTAATTCTAGCCTCATACGTGTCAGTTTGGAACTTGGGTTAGTCATTGAGAACAAGTATGTTAAAGGTCTGTGATCTGTTTTGATAGTGAAATGTTTGCCATAAATGTTTGGTCGAAAATGTAATATTGCCCAGTGTATTGCAGCTAGTTCCTGTTCGGTAGTACACTTATTACTTTCTCCCTTGGTAAAGGCTCTTGATGCATAAGAAATGGGAAGTTGGAGTCCGTTATGGTTTTGAGCTAAAACCGCTCCCCATGCTTGCTTACTTGCATCAGTAATTATACAAAATTCGGGATATTGTAGCAAGGTAGGTTCCATAAGTTTTGTTTTTAAATATTCGAATGCGTTTTGACATTCAGCTGTCCATTCAAAAGGAACATTCTTTTTACATAATCGTGTTATGTGCCGTGAATAGTCGGCGAAATTTTTTATGAACGTCTGTAGTAATTGCAGAATGCTACAAAACGTCTTGCGCTGTCTGCATCGTGTGGGGCTGGATAATTCAGTATGACGTCATATTTCTTGTCGTCTGGTAGTATTCCTTTATCTGTGCACTTATGACCTTGAAAAGTCACCTCATGCATAAAGAACGAACATTTTTGTGGATGTAACTTTAGGTTGTATTTCCTACATTTCTCAAAAACTTCTGTTAAGTTTTTAAGCATATGTTGTTCGGAGCAGCCTATAACTATTAAGTCATCCATATAAAGGAATGCTTGTGAAGGTTCAAGTCCGGAGAATGCAATAGTCATCATTCTCTGAAATGAATTTGGCGCTATTTTTAAACCAAAAGGTAATCGCGTGAAGCGATACGAGCCATTGCTCGTTGAAAAGGAAGTTATATCTCTTGAGCTTTTTTCAAGTTCTATTTGGTGAAATCCTGACATTAAATAAAGACATGGAAAGTATTTTGCTCGACCTAGTTGATCTAAAATATCATCAATTCTAGGGAGTGGAAATTTATCGGACAGTAATTTTTTATTAATCTGACGATAGTCAATTACTAATCGCCACTTCTTTTCTTCGGAACCTGGAGCTGATTTTTTAGGGACAAGTAATAATTGGCTATTGTATTCAGATACAGAGGATTCAACAATCCGGTCGGTGATTAATTTTCCCACTTGCTTTTGAATTTCGTTCGCCTGACTATGTGGGCTTCAATAGTTTTTTATGTATACGGGTTCATCATCTTTTAATCTCAGTTTTTGTTTGTAGAAATTATTCGTGCTAATTGGTTCTGTTTCTAATCCGAATATGTCATTATATTTTTTACATAAGTTTGAGAGTTGTGAATTGAATTGTGGAATACAGTTTTTTCTCTAGTTTCTTTGTTTCCTTCGACTACTTCGTAGTTCAAAAGTGATTCATATGCTAAATTATTCGCACTAACCACTTTATCTTCGTCTGTTGTATTCAGTAGTCTTATGAAAGCATTTTGTGTTGTAGCTAAGGTACTTGCTATGTAAATTCCATGCTCAATTTCTTGAGTTGGAATTAATACACTGTCCTCTTTTGAATTTTATTTTATTTTTCTAATGACTTGTGATCTTGCTGGCAAAAGAATTGAGTTATTGCCAGAACTGTATGCTATTGGAACATAAATTGGAAATTTTAAATTGTTTGGTCTTATTATAAGTCAATCGTCAGATGGCTGAAAGTCTAGTTGGCAGTTTTATTTTTTAATGAAATCAATTCCTAAAATGCCATCACAAGGGACAGCTAAGTGTCAGTCTACGATATGAAAATCGTGTGGGATTATGTACTTGGTAGTCTGTATTTCAATTGATGTTAAGCCTTTGGATTTAGTAATTTCTTGTCTTATTCCCCGTATATCTATTATTTTATTATCTTGTATGTTTTGAAATATATCGGAATTTTCTTTAACTAAAGAGATTTCGGCACCTGTGTCTACCAAAAATACAAGTTCTTTTCCGGTAGCCACATGGGTGAATGAGACGAATATATTCTGGCTGAAGTGTCATTGGCTACTCTTACATTATTTGTATTATTGTTATTGTAGCCTCTGTTCGAGTTGCCACGGCCCCTTGAGTTTCCTCTGTAGTTGCCGGAACCATTGTTATGGTTGGTATTTTTGTAGTAACTATAATTGTTACTACGACCACTGAAATTACCTCTATAACTTCCGCGTCCGCGGTTTCCGCCGCGCTGTGTATAGTTATTGTAGTAAAGGACCGAGTTTGGTTGTCCAGTTGCTTCTGTGCAACTGTTTACGAATTTTGAAACGGCGTCATTCATTGTGTTGAAATTGCCGGCTTGCATGATAAGTTTTACCTTATCAATCGTGCAGTTTTTAGTCATTACTTTTACTGCATTCTGTGTGGAATAACTTCTTGCTAGTTCTAGTGTTAAACCGTCTGTTATGTACGCACTTTCCAAAGCCTTCGTCATCTGCTTAATCTCTGATGTGTATTGATTTGCAGTTTTATTGCGTTGCTGTAGATTCATCAGCTTTGCTGACAATACTTCTACAGTCTCGCCTTTGACGTTACTTTTTAATTTGGCAATTACTTCACCTACCGTTATTTCGTTTCCAATCAGATTTCTGGCTACACCCTTTAGCTTTGTCTTTATTATAGAGACAGCTAGGTTTTCGTGTTCGCCTTTTATTGACTCTATTATATGTAATGCATCAATGAAACTGGTTAAGTTTTCTGCTTTACCATCGAAAACTGGTATAAGCTTTGATGCAGTGTTAATGATGTCAATATTTGTTTGTGCCATTTTAAAGTTGTTGTTCTCAGTTATGCTTGCGCTTGAGTCTGAGTCTGAGTCTGTTGTATTATCTACGTTTGATAATAAAACGGCTGGGATAGTAAGATTATTTAAATCTTCTTCCTTTATTTTCGCGATGAACTCTTCTGACTCTGTTTGATCGACGCCAGTTGTCTCTTCCAATGTTAATTCTTCATCGGTTTCAACTGTTATTGCGGTATTAAGAGTGGTCGGTACAGAGATATCTAAGTTGAATTTTTTTTTTATCGATATTAGATTTTCCCTGAGCCTTTTCAAAAATTTTGATACTTTGGACCAATGATCATCATTTAATTTTTCTCGTTGCCCATGTATATGATGGTAATCCACGACCTCCTTTACTGAGACGTATGGCAAAGTATTTAGGATTAAGCCCCTTATTTTTTTATTGCAAGCAAACAAAGGGCTGAATTCCAAATTGTACTTTTCCATATAGTCATATTCAAATTCAATAATGGGAATGAAGGTTTTATGACAATGAAGAATGGTTAATGCACGCATTCTAAATTCTGGGTCTTTAATAATTATTTCATTAAGACATCTATTTAATTCTATAGTATTAAATGCCATAATTTTTTTTATTCTTAGATCTTATCTAGATCGCTTGCTCTGCTTAAATACTTCTTCTTTAAACATTTATTGTGCAACTTGTATATTTTGTAAAAAAGATTTGCGCTCATTATTACATCGATTATTATTAAGAGTATTTGCACCCAATATAGGTCAATATTGTTTGGTTCTACTTTGTTAATAACGTTAGCAGTGGAGTCCACTGACTTAACGTCTACAATTCCCATTTTGGATAGATATACTCCTAATATATAAGTATTATTATAATTACTTTGATTTTCTGTAGAGAATTTATTTATTTTATTGTTATTCATTCATTTAAAGAAACTTTAAATAGATATATGTAAATATTCCTGTTTTTGCATATTTTCCTGCTTAGCTTTCTCTTTGATTTTAGGGCCACTGAGAAACACTCAGCAAAATAAAGTCAACAAAAAAAGAAAATTTTGCATTTATAACAGGAATTTAGGAATTCAAATTTGATTAATTAAATAAATGTAATAAAATGTCTGCTGGCATAATCGCATAAATTTCCTTTCGCAGTTTAATAGTCGTAAGCTATTAGAAGAGTCCCCTAAACGCAAAAAGGCCGCTGGTGGTAAGGAGCAAAAGGGGAACACCCCGCAACCGAAATCAAGAGAACAACAGAGCATTCCGGCGGATCAGCAGCCGATTTCAGCAAACCCTCAAATGTTGCTAAGATCGGCAGCTAAAAAAGATTCGGTATCCGAACAATCCGTTACAGAATGCATGCAACCAGGGACTTCTAATAGAGGTGCAGCAACATCGATGAAAACATCGATGCATCGATGTTTTTGAAATTATCTAAATTCATCGATGTTTTTTTTCAACCATCGATGTTTCTGTACCGTCACTATCAAGAGAAAAAGGCAAAGGAAAGTACATAAAACGGCAGATTTTTTGTATTTTTCTATTATATTATTAAAGCTATTTATTGGTGGTGCAGGTGACGGCGTTAAGATGGACAAATTCTTGATGCGGAAGTATTTTTAAAAGCGACTTACAGTTAGTGCAAATGCAGTCACATGTAGGACATATGTATGTATGTATGTATGTATATGTATACATGTACATATGTAATTTTGTATTGGAAGGTACGTTTCTAAATTTTTTTAAGTCATTATTTTTAGTAATTAATTATGCTTTCAGGAGTCGTCGAACAGTATGGCGCCCTTCAAAGAAGTGGCAAAAAAATTTCTATGTGTCCCTGCCACTTCCTGCGAGTCAGAAAGAGCCTTCAGCAAGGCGGGGCAAATTATTTCTGACCGCAGGACACGCCTAAAGCCTGATATTGTTGACAAACTTATGTTCATAAGCAAAAATCACTTTTTTTTTTAAAATGTTTTACTAAATTTTAAGAAATGATCTCCGTTTTCTAAACCAAGTGAATAAATGTTTTGTTTTTCTATTATTAATACAACCACAAGTGTGCATTTTAATAATTTAAAAAATATCATTTTAATTTTTTAAAACATCGATGTTTCATCGATGTTTTGGGTGAAAAACATCGAAAACATCGATGTCTCCATACATCGATGTTTCTGCACCTCTAACTTCTAAGTATTCCGATTTGTCCGTAGTGGTTTCACAATTAGTGGATCCACCTATCTCTCAGAATGTAGCATCACCCACCACAAGGGACTACTGAGTCCGGACAACCGGCTCAAGTTGGTTTGGCAACAAGACAAAACTAAAGCCGATTGTAATAGTGTAAAGGTGGAAAAGTTTAAGTTTTCTTATGCTAGAGAAATTTCATCTTTCAAGATAACTGTCCCTAACGAGCTTTTTGAAGCCATATGCTCGGGCGACTTTTTGCCGGATAATATGGTTGTAAAAGAGTTCGAGGCTAAGATAAAGAAGAAGGGGCCCGTAGGAGTAAAACTTCCTAGTCGAGGCCAAACCAGTATACCAATTTCAAAAAACTAACTTCTAACCTCCTTCTTTCCTATCAGAATGCAAGAGGCTTGCGTAGCAAACTCACTAAATTGTATTCTGATAGCCTTTCCTTTGCATCTCATATTATTGTGTTAACAGAAACCTGGTTAAAGCCGGAGATCTTTAGCTCCGAAGTTTTTCCAGGTAAGTACACAATATATAGGTATGACCGTCCCTCTAGACGGGGAGGTGGAGTCTTAATTGGAGTTGATTCAAACTTCCCGTCTGAGGAGTTATTTTTTGATGAATTCAATACCATTGAATTTATTTGTGTAAAGTTATCGCTTCCTGGTAACTTTAAACTTTATTTAAATCACCTATCCGTTATTAAGTCCGTTGCAAATAAGCTTTCCGATAGGGATCAGTTGATAGTTCTAGGTGATTTTAATATACCTGGAGTTACTTGGTCCACTGAGGATGGATCGAATGTCTTACTACCTATAGCACAACATGATTTTATTGATGGCCTGCTTGACATATCTCTATCTCAAGTAAACCATGTTCGAAATTCATTAGGTCGCCTATTTGATTTGTGTTTTGTATCGAATCCTGAAGGTGTGTTTCTGTCCAGAGTAGCACCACTCCCGCAACCTGAAGATCCATATCACCCAACAATCGAACTTTCATTTGATACGGGTAGAGTTATAGAAGAAAAATCAGAAAAATCCAAACGAATACATTGTTTTCGCAAGGCAGACTTTCTGAGGCTTAATCATTTTATTTCTGGCTTTAATTGGTCTGATCTTTACTTATGCAATAATATGTCCGATGCAGTTAATGTTTTTTATACTGCAATAAACTCATTTTTTAATTCCTGTGTTCCGTGGTACTATCCGTCAACTTCCAATAAATCACCTTGGTTTAGCAAAGAGTTGACACACTTAAGAAATGTAAAGTCCAGACTTTTTAGGAAATATAAAAATACCGGTTCTCAATCTGTTTTTACTAGATATCTAAGTGCTCGGTCAAGATTTACCGTGCTTAATGCTCAGTGTTATAATAGTTACTTAAACCGTTGTAAGGTCCAGTTCTCTCAGGACCCGAAACAGTTTTATAATTTTGTTAACACCAAGCGTAAATCTAATTCTTTTCCTTCCTCGCTGTCGTTCGAAAACATGACGGGAACCACAGATCAGGCAATAGCCGATATATTTTCCCAATTTTTTCAAACGACTTACTCTACTTTAGATTATTCATCTCAGCCTTATTCTTACACCATGCCCAAGTCAAACCTCATATTCTGTCCCACTTTAACAGAAAGCTCTCTTCTTTTGGATCTTCTTCGTATTAAGCCTGTTTATTCGCCAGGGCCCGATGGTATTCCTGGGTGCGTGCTTAGGTATTGCGCTAAGGCCCTGTGCAAACCTTTTCACAAGTTGTTTACCTTATCTCTAGAAACGTCCCAATTCCCAAATATTTGGAAGGAATCATTTGTTATTCCTCTTTTCAAAAAAGGTAACAAGTTAGAAGCCAGTAACTACAGAGGTATTTCTAAGTTGTCAGCTATTCCTAAGCTTTTTGAAAAAATTATTACTCCTCATTTGCAGCACTTTTGCAGATCAATTATTTCTCCGTGTCAACACGGATTTATTAAACGTAGATCCACAATTACAAACCTTCTAGAGCTCACTACATTTGTGATAAAAGGCTTCAATAGTAGTTTTCAAACAGATGTCATTTACACTGACTTTAGTAAAGCATTTGACTCTGTAAATCACTTACTTCTTATTCATAAACTTGACCTTTTAGGTTTTCTTGTTGATCTGCTTAAATGGATTTCAAGTTATCTGAATGGCAGGTCACAAAGGGTCCTTTTTAAAAATTCAATTTCTGAAATTCTCCGTGTTACCTCCGGTGTCCCACAAGGGAGCCATCTGGGTCCGTTACTTTTTACATTATTTATTAATGATCGTCCCTCAATTATAAGTCATTCTCGCGTACTTATGTACGCAGATGATGTTAAGTTGTGCCTGCAGTATAAGGACATTTCCTGCCATTTAGACTTGCAATCCGATCTAGATAATTTTCAAAACTGGTGCCGAGATAATTTACTAAATTTAAACGGTTCCAAGTGCAAGCTGATGACTTTTTATCGGGCCAATCCGATATACGCGACTTACACGTTAAGTGGCAGCTCTTTGGATAGAATAACTCTTGTAAACGATCTTGGCGTTCTCTTGGACCCCAAACTAAAAATTTTCTAATCACATTTCGTCCATGGTTAATAAAGACAGGGGAGTGCTTGGACTTATTAAAAGGTGGTCAAAAGAATTCGATAATCCTTATTTGACTAAAACTTTATTTATTTCGCTAGTCCGTCCGATTCTGGAGTATGGGTCTCCCGTCTGGAGTCCACAATACGGAATACATATTGGTCGTATTGAATCTGTACAAAACTCTTATCTTACCTTCTTATTCTAGTAGACTTTTTTGATTAATTTACCATCCCTAGCCAACCGTAGAACGATGCTTGGTACTATCTTTATTTATAACCTTATACATGGTGATATTGACTGCCCCGACTTGTTAAGTCGGCTAAACTTTTCTGTGCCAAGTAGATTAACTAGAAATTATATTCCCCTAACTTTAAATCATTGTAGATCTAACTATGCCTTGCATGAGCCTTTCAGAGTATTATGTTCTGACTATAATAGACTTTTTCCTGTAATATCAAATCTTGACTCTCTGCCGCTCCTAAAACGATTAATACTTGCTTCATTGGCACAAGATTGATCTAACTATTACTTTTTTCCCCGGACCTTTACCTTTATTTTCCTATCTCGCGTCTATCTTATCGCGAATCGTGCCGTACGATACACGGCTGCGCCCATCGGTCGGTTGGGCGGGTAAGTGGTAAAAAAAAAAAAAAAAAACCATCAGAGTGAAAAATTTTTTTTTTGTGTTAGTTTTCATATAATTGATTTACAATATTTTGCTCTATATAAACCAACATCAGTTATATGTTTTTAGTATATAGCCCAACAGTGTTTAGTATTTTTCGAGCAGCGCTTTCGCGCATCGACTCGGGTTAGAAGCTTAAAATTAAAGGCAACTTAGGCATTGGCATAAATGCAGCCCTTGTTGCGTTACTTTGCTCGTTTGCAAAGTATTTTGTCCAATTCTTTAATATTCCTTTCATGTGCTTCCTTCTCCCGCGAGGTCGTTGCTATATTCCTGTAGTCCTTTAGTAGTCTTCTTTGTTGCAGGAGTTTTACCCTTTTTCCACTTCTTTTCCGTTTGTGGATGGGTTTGCTGGACTCCTGTCGTGCCCTGTACTCAGCTATTGTGAGGGGGCGAGGTCCATCGTTGGGACACAACTCTAGGGCCTCTTGTAGGCTTGGTGCTTCCCTTTGCTCGACAGGAGCAGGTTCCTCCCACGATGGTGCAGAGGGCGCATTACCTTCCGCACTCATATGCCTCCTGCGTTGGTGTAGTCGGCAGTTTGCCTACCACACTTTATTTTCCTGCGTTGGCGTAGAAGGATTTGCCATTCCTTTTACACTTTTCTGGTTCTGCTGCTGGTTTTTGTTTTTTTTTTGGCCTTTTTGATTCAGGCGGTGCCGGTGCTGGTCATCCCACAGGCTGATGATTTTTATTTTTGTACTTTTTGTTTTTTGTTGTCCCGGCCTTTTGGACTCAGGCGGCGCCGGTGCCGGTCATCGCACAGGCTGATTGTTTTTAATTTTTGTATTTTTTTTTTTTGTTGTTTTTTTTTTTTTTGTGTTGTTGTCCGGGCTTTTTGGACTCAGGCGGCGCCGGTGCTGGTCATCGCACAGGCTGATAATTTTTAAACAAATTTTCTTTAATTTACAGCTTTTATATATTTAAAAAAAATTTCACATCACTTTATGATATTTTTTTTTATTGATTTGCACTTTTTTTTTCATTTCGAAGATTGCACTATTCATAATATGCACTAATAAATGTGCGTTTGGTTCGGGGCTCATTTCATGAATGTTGCCGTTTGACTTAAGAATAAGTTGGCTTGGCTTAAAATTCACAAAGCTGCGCGAGTAGCGCCGCGGCCAACGCTTATGTATCTAAATATCTATATTAATGTATATTAATGCTTATGCATAAGTGTATATAAGCGGCGCAAGTAGCGGCCGCGCATGAGAGAGAGGGTGCTATGCTCACATGATAACCGAATGATCGGCCGCGCATGCAGACATGCCGGCTCAGCATTTAGGATGCTCATAACATTGTTGTGTGGGTCGAATTACTCCACACTTGAGGTGCTGGGAATATTAGGAGATAAAAAAATGCCACAACGTTGCAGTGATATAAGTGGTACAGTGTGTACCCGATATGTGAGCATACTACAAGTCGTTTGAAAAAATTGGGCAAATAAATCGGCTATTGCCTGATCTGTGGTTCCCGTCATGTTTTCGAACGACAGCGAGGAAGGAAAAGAATTAGATTTACGCTTGGTGTTAACAAAATTATAAAACTGTTTCGGGTCCTGAGAGAACTGGACCTTACAACGGTTTAAGTAACTATTATAACACTGAGCATTAAGCACGGTAAATCTTGACCGAGCACTTAAATATCTAGTAAAAACAGATTGAGAACCGGTATTTTTATATTTCCTAAAAAGTCTGGACTTTACATTTCTTAAGAGTGTCAACTCTTCTCTAAACCAAGGTGATTTATTGGCGGATAGTACCACGGAACACAGGGATTAAAAAATGAGTTTATTGCAGTGTAATTAACTGCATCGGACATATTATTGCATAAGTTAAGATCAGACCAATTAAAGCCAGAAATAAAATTATTTAGCCTCAGAAAGTCTGCCTTGCGAAAACAATGTATTCGTTTGGATATTTCCGATTTTTCTTCTATAACTCTATCCGTATCAAATGAAAGTTCGATTGTAGGGTGATATGGATCTTCAGGTTGCGTGAGTGGTGCTACTCTGGACAGAAAAACACCTTCAGGATTTGATACAAAACACAAATCAAGTAGGCGACCTAATGAATATCGAACATGGTTTACTTGAGATAGAGATTTGTCAAGCAGGCCGTCAATAAAATCATGCTGTGCTATAGGTAGTAAGACATTCGATCCATCCTCAGTGGACCGAATAACTCCAAGTATATTAAAATCACCTAGAACTACCAACTGATCCCTATTGGAAAGCTAATTTGCAACGGACTTAATAACGGAAAGGTGATTTAAATAATCAGAAAGTTCAGACAACGGCGAAATATATGAGCAAGTTATGTATATAGAGCTACCAGGAAGCGATATCTTTACACAAATAAATTCAATGATATTGAATTCATCAAAAAATAACTCCTCTTCAGAGGAAACACAACAGTGCCGATCTGATCAATAAGCTTAAACAAGTAATCGGGCCTAACCACTTCTATATCAACACCCTAAAAAGAGGAAACATATTAGAAGCAAAACTCCAGGTTAACAATGAACACAACTTCCGTTCTGTAACAAGATATCTCGACAATGAGCTTATAAATTACTACACTTACCAACTAAAAAGTAAGAAAGGCCTACAAGTTGTACTTAAAGGTACAGAATCGACTGTTGCGGTAGCAGAAACAGCTAAAGGCTTCACGGAAAAAGGCTTCGACGTTAAGCACATCGTGAACATAGTAAACAGGGATAAAATTCCTCAACCACTGTTTAAGATTGAGCAGGCCCCAGAGACGAAACCTCTAAAGAAAAATGCAGTGTATCCTATTTACAATCTGCAATATCTCCTTCACCGTAGAGGAACCGCTCAAGCGGAACGGCCCCGTACAGTGTACAAACTGCCAGGAGTTCGGCCATACAAGAACCTACTGCACCCTGCGACCAGTTTGTGTGGCCTGTGGAGATTTGCATTGCATTGAAATGCAGTAACTGTGGGGGAAATCATAGTGCCAACTACCGGGGCTGTCCCGTCTACAAAGAACTCAAGAGCCGCCTAAATCAGAGACGCTGTAATCCATTCGCCGCTCAACACTCTGCCCAACCAAACATCTTCACCCCATCAACAACCACTCCTGGTGTCTCCTTTGCCAACGCTCTCCGCTACCCTGGAATCTCACAAACATCTACCGCCCTGCCTGCAGCATTGCGTCCACAGCCACCTATACCAAACTTAAATGATTTTCCGTTCTTAAGCCAAAATGGCCAAATAACAACTCAACCTTCTACGCAGCAAAACCAAACTCTTCCTCCAAACTCTCCTTCTTGAATCTACACTAGCTACTCTTGCAAACGTCATGATGACGATTCAAAGTTCCCTTCAAGAACTACAGCGAAACCAGAGCCTTCTAATGGAACTGCTGATCAAACAAAAGTCTGTATAAATGGACTCCTTAAGAATATGCTTCTGGAACGCAAACGGCGTTTCCCGGCACAAAAACGAACTCCTACAGTTCCTAAACAGCCACAATATCGATATCATGCTACTTTCTGAAACCCATCTAACTAATAAAAACTACTTCCATATCATCGGCTATATATTCCAAGCGACCAACCACCCGGACGATAAAGCACACGGAGGTACCGGTATACTCATAAAACAACGCATAAAACATCATCCCTTGGAGACATTCGCTACTAACTACCTGCAGGCCACATCCCTACGTATAAACCTAATTGGCGGCCCACTTACCCTATCCGCCATATATTGCCCCCCACGCTTCAGTATTGCAGAAAATGAGTTTATGAATTTCTACAACTCACTAGGACGCTGCTTTATAGCTTCCGGTGATTATAACGCAAAGCATCCCCACTGGGGAACTCGTCTTATCAACCCCAAAGACCGCCATTAAAGAACACATAAGCCCAAAAAAAGCTCCTGGTCACGATTTTATTTCTCCAAAAATGATAATTGAATTACCTGCATGCGCAGTCAAATGCATCGCATTTATATTTAACTCAATATTGAAATGGGGCTACTTTCCTGACCAATGAAAAAAGTCTGTCATTACAATGAACCCGAAGCCAGAAGAAAGACAAATCCCAGCCTTCCTCGTACCGGCTCATCAGTCTGCTCCCATGTCTATCAAAGCTATTTGAAAAATGCTTCTTGTTCATCTAGTAACACATCTTCAAAACAACAGAACGATCCCTCTGCACCAATTCGGATTTAGGAAAAAGCATGGAACTATCGAACAGGTAAGCCGCTTAACATCTGAAATTCGCACGGCTTTCGAACACAAGCCATATTGCAGTGCCGTATCACAAGCATTTGATCGCGTCTGGATCGACGGTCTGGTATACAAAATCAAAACCCTCCTACCGGAAAACACCCACAAGTTGCTTGAGTCATACCTCAGAAACAGAGTTTTCACCGTGAGATGTAAAACCTTTACTTCAACCATCCGTAACATCGAAGCTGGAGTACCTTAAGGAAGTGTGCTTGGACCAATCTTGTACATCCTTTACACGGCGCCCGGAGTATGAATATCCGCATGAATATACGAACGAGAAAAAAAACCCAAGTCGAATGGTGCCACAGGAGGAGCTATTCGGCGTATTTGACGCCGGTTTACTATGAAAAAGTTATATACATAACTTGCTCTTATATTCCGCCGTTGTCTGAACTTCCTGATTATTTAAATCACCTATCCGTTATTAAGTCCGTTGCAAATAAGCTTTCCGATAGGGATCAGTTGATAGTTCTAGGTGATTTTAATATACCTGGAGTTACTTGGTCCACTGAGGATGGATCGAATGTCTTACTACCTATAGCACAACATGATTTTATTGATGGCCTGCTTGACAAATCTCTATCTCAAGTAAACCATGTTCGAAATTCATTAGGTCGCCTACTTGATTTGTGTTTTGTATCGAATCCTGAAGGTGTGTTTCTGTCCAGAGTAGCACCACTCCCGCAACCTGAAGATCCATATCACCCAACAATCGAACTTTCATTTGATACGGGTAGAGTTATAGAAGAAAAATCAGAAAAATCCAAACGAATACATTGTTTTCGCAAGGCAGACTTTCTGAGGCTTAATAATTTTATTTCTGGCTTTAATTGGTATGATCTTTACTTATGCAATAATATGTCCGATGCAGTTAATGTTTTTATACTGCAATAAACTCATTTTTTAATTCCTGTGTTCCGTGGTACTATCCGTCAACTTCCAATAAATCACCTTGGTTTAGCAAAGAGTTGACACACTTAAGAAATGTAAAGTCCAGACTTTTTAGGAAATATAAAAATACCGGTTCTCAATCTGTTTTTACTAGATATCTAAGTGCTCGGTCAAGATTTACCGTGCTTAATGCTCAGTGTTATAATAGTTACTTAAACCGTTGTAAGGTCCAGTTCTCTCAGGACCCGAAACAGTTTTATAATTTTGTTAACACCAAGCGTAAATCTAATTCTTTTCCTTCCTCGCTGTCGTTCGAAAACATGACGGGAACCACAGATCAGGCAATAGCCGATATATTTTCCCAATTTTTTCAAACGACTTACTCTACTTTAGATTATTCATCTCAGCCTTATTCTTACACCATGCCCAAGTCAAACCTCATATTCTGTCCCACTTTAACAGAAAGCTCTCTTCTTTTGGATCTTCTTCGTATTAAGCCTGTTTATTCGCCAGGGCCCGATGGTATTCCTGGGTGCGTGCTTAGGTATTGCGCTAAGGCCCTGTGCAAACCTCTTCACAAGTTGTTTACCTTATCTCTAGAAACGTCCCAATTCCCAAATATTTGGAAGGAATCATTTGTTATTCCTCTTTTCAAAAAAGGTAACAAGTTAGAAGCCAGTAACTACAGAGGTATTTCTAAGTTGTCAGCTATTCCTAAGCTTTTTGAAAAAATTATTACTCCTCATTTGCAGCACTTTTGCAGATCAATTATTTCTCCGTGTCAACACGGATTTATTAAACGTAGATCCACAATTACAAACCTTCTAGAGCTCACTACATTTGTGATAAAAGGCTTCAATAGTAGTTTTCAAACAGATGTCATTTACACTGACTTTAGTAAAGCATTTGACTCTGTAAATCACTTACTTCTTATTCATAAACTTGACCTTTTAGGTTTTCTTGTTGATCTGCTTAAATGGATTTCAAGTTATCTGAATGGCAGGTCACAAAGGGTCCTTTTTAAAAATTCAATTTCTGAAATTCTCCGTGTTACCTCCGGTGTCCCACAAGGGAGCCATCTGGGTCCGTTACTTTTTACATTATTTATTAATGATCGTCCCTCAATTATAAGTCATTCTCGAGTACTTATGTACGCAGATGATGTTAAGTTGTGCCTGCAGTATAAGGACATTTCCTGCCATTTAGACTTGCAATCCGATCTAGATAATTTTCAAAACTGGTGCCGAGATAATTTACTAAATTTAAACGGTTCCAAGTGCAAGCTGATGACTTTTTATCGGGCCAATCCGATATACGCGACTTACACGTTAAGTGGCAGCTCTTTGGATAGAATAACTCTTGTAAACGATCTTGGCGTTCTCTTGGACCCCAAACTAAAAATTTTCTAATCACATTTCGTCCATGGTTAATAAAGACAGGGGAGTGCTTGGACTTATTAAAAGGTGGTCAAAAGAATTCGATAATCCTTATTTGACTAAAACTTTATTTATTTCGCTAGTCCGTCCGATTCTGGAGTATGGGTCTCCCGTCTGGAGTCCACAATACGGAATACATATTGGTCGTATTGAATCTGTACAAAACTCTTATCTTACCTTCTTATTCTAGTAGACTTTTTTGATTAATTTACCATCCCTAGCCAACCGTAGAACGATGCTTGGTACTATCTTTATTTATAACCTTATACATGGTGATATTGACTGCCCCGACTTGTTAAGTCGGCTAAACTTTTCTGTGCCAAGTAGATTAACTAGAAATTATATTCCCCTAACTTTAAATCATTGTAGATCTAACTATGCCTTGCATGAGCCTTTCAGAGTATTATGTTCTGACTATAATAGACTTTTTCCTGTAATATCAAATCTTGACTCTCTGCCGCTCCTAAAACGATTAATACTTGCTTCATTGGCACAAGATTGATCTAACTATTACTTTTTTCCCCGGACCTTTACCTTTATTTTCCTATCTCGCGTCTATCTTATCGCGAATCGTGCCGTACGATACACGGCTGCGCCCATCGGTCGGTTGGGCGGGTAAGTGGTAAAAAAAAAAAAAAAAAAAAACCATCAGAGTGAAAAATTTTTCATATAATTGATTTACAATATTTTGCTCTATATAAACCAACATCAGTTATATGTTTTTAGTATATAGCCCAACAGTGTTTAGTATTTTTCGAGCAGCGCTTTCGCGCATCGACTCGGGTTAGAAGCTTAAAATTAAAGGCAACTTAGGCATTGGCATAAATGCAGCCCTTGTTGCGTTACTTTGCTCGTTTGCAAAGTATTTTGTCCAATTCTTTAATATTCCTTTCATGTGCTTCCTTCTCCCGCGAGGTCGTTGCTATATTCCTGTAGTCCTTTAGTAGTCTTCTTTGTTGCAGGAGTTTTACCCTTTTTCCACTTCTTTTCCGTTTGTGGATGGGTTTGCTGGACTCCTGTCGTGCCCTGTACTCAGCTATTGTGAGGGGGCGAGGTCCATCGTTGGGACACAACTCTAGGGCCTCTTGTAGGCTTGGTGCGTCCCTTTGCTCGACAGGAGCAGGTTCCTCCCACGATGGTGCAGAGGGCGCATTACCTTCCGCACTCATATGCCTCCTGCGTTGGTGTAGTCGGCAGTTTGGTTAACCAGGTTAACAATGAACACAACTTCCGTTCTGTAACAAGATATCTCGACAATGAGCTTATAAATTACTACACTTACCAACTAAAAAGTAAGAAAGGCCTACAAGTTGTACTTAAAGGTACAGAATCGACTGTTGCGGTAGCAGAAACAGCTAAAGGCTTCACGGAAAAAGGCTTCGACGTTAAGCCATCGTGAACATAGTAAACAGGGATAAAATTCCTCAACCACTGTTTAAGATTGAGCAGGCCCCAGAGACGAAACCTCTAAAGAAAAATGCAGTGTATCCTATTTACAATCTGCAATATCTCCTTCACCGTAGAGGAACCGCTCAAGCGGAACGGCCCCGTACAGTGTACAAACTGCCAGGAGTTCGGCCATACAAGAACCTACTGCACCCTGCGACCAGTTTGTGTGGCCTGTGGAGATTTGCATTGCATTGAAATGCAGTAACTGTGGGGGAAATCATAGTGCCAACTACCGGGGCTGTCACGTCTACAAAGAACTCAAGAGCCGCCTAAATCAGAGACGCTGTAATCCATTCGCCGCTCAACACTCTGCCCAACCAAACATCTTCACCCCATCAACAACCACTCCTGGTGTCTCCTTTGCCAACGCTCTCCGCTACCCTGGAATCTCACAAACATCTACCGCCCTGCCTGCAGCATTGCGTCCACAGCCACCTATACCAAACTTAAATGATTTTCCGTTCTTAAGCCAAAATGGCCAAATAACAACTCAACCTTCTACGCAGCAAAACCAAACTCTTCCTCCAAACTCTCCTTCTTGAATCTACACTAGCTACTCTTGCAAACGTCATGATGACGATTCAAAGTTCCCTTCAAGAACTACAGCGAAACCAGAGCCTTCTAATGGAACTGCTGATCAAACAAAAGTCTGTATAAATGGACTCCTTAAGAATATGCTTCTGGAACGCAAACGGCGTTTCCCGGCACAAAAACGAACTCCTACAGTTCCTAAACAGCCACAATATCGATATCATGCTACTTTCTGAAACCCATCTAACTAATAAAAACTACTTCCATATCATCGGCTATATATTCCAAGCGACCAACCACCCGGACGATAAAGCACACGGAGGTACCGGTATACTCATAAAACAACGCATAAAACATCATCCCTTGGAGACATTCGCTACTAACTACCTGCAGGCCACATCCCTACGTATAAACCTAATTGGCGGCCCACTTACCCTATCCGCCATATATTGCCCCCCACGCTTCAGTATTGCAGAAAATGAGTTTATGAATTTCTACAACTCACTAGGACGCTGCTTTATAGCTTCCGGTGATTATAACGCAAAGCATCCCCACTGGGGAACTCGTCTTATCAACCCCAAAGACCGCCATTAAAGAACACATAAGCCCAAAAAAAAGCTCCTGGTCACGATTTTATTTCTCCAAAAATGATAATTGAATTACCTGCATGCGCAGTCAAATGCATCGCATTTATATTTAACTCAATATTGAAATGGGGCTACTTTCCTGACCAATGAAAAAAGTCTGTCATTACAATGAACCCGAAGCCAGAAGAAAGACAAATCCCAGCCTTCCTCGTACCGGCTCATCAGTCTGCTCCCATGTCTATCAAAGCTATTTGAAAAACTGCTTCTTGTTCATCTAGTAACACATCTTCAAAACAACAGAACGATCCCTCTGCACCAATTCGGATTTAGGAAAAAGCATGGAACTATCGAACAGGTAAGCCGCTTAACATCTGAAATTCGCACGGCTTTCGAACACAAGCAATATTGCAGTGCCGTATCACAAGCATTTGATCGCGTCTGGATCGACGGTCTGGTATACAAAATCAAAACCCTCCTACCGGAAAACACCCACAAGTTGCTTGAGTCATACCTCAGAAACAGAGTTTTCACCGTGAGATGTAAAACCTTTACTTCAACCATCCGTAACATCGAAGCTGGAGTACCTTAAGGAAGTGTGCTTGGACCAATCTTGTACATCCTTTACACGGCAGACATTCCAACAAGCCGCCAGACCCTCATCTCAACCTTCGCTGACGACACTGCCATTATCAGCCGCTCGAAATGCCCAAAAACAGCAAAAGCCCATTTAAAAGAACACCTGGTAGCTGTAGAAAAATGGCTCGCAGACTGGCGTATCAAAGTCAACGAGCAAAAGTGTAAGCACATTACATTTACACTAAACTTGTCGAAATGCCCACCACTGGCGCTAAACAACAAGCCGGTTCCACAAGGAGACGAAGTCACCTGTCTCGGCATACACTTAGACAGGAGGCAAACCTGGAGAAAGCATATAGAAACAAAGAAGACCCATTTAAAACTCAAGGACAGCAGCCTTCACTGCCTCATGAACTACCGCTCTCCCCTTCCACTCGAATATAAAGTGCCACTGTATAACTCGTGCTTAAAGCCGATATGGACCGACTTCCGAGCTCTGGGGAAACGCAAGCAGCAGCAATATAGAAATTATTCAAAGAGTTCAATCAAAGACCCTACGAATAATAACTGGAGCCTCCTGGTACATCCGCAGCGCAAACATTCAGAGAGACCTGGATATATATCCCGTAAAATAAGAAATTGTTTCCAGAAAAATTAAATATGAAGCCAGACTATCAAATCACCCAAACCTGCTAGCCAGACAACTCAACCGGCTAAACTATCATTCCCGTCTACAGCGGAATGATTTCCCATCCCTTTTCAATAACATAAATTAACGTAACATAGATTAAGATTTGAAAACTTATTGTTAGTCTCTTAAGTAAAAGAGAAGATCCAATAAATAAAAATAAAGTAAAAAAAAAAAAAAATGTGGCCGTACTGTCGGTGGACGCGGAAAGAAGATCTGAGCAACTTTCATAGCTCTTCTCCACCTTTTCCCACAGGGACCGGATTTAGTCCCAATGGACTTGGCACATGCCAGGGGAAAGTCGTTCAGGTTCAGCGGCGCCCGGAGTATGAATATCCGCATGAATATACGAACGAGAAAAAAAACCCAAGTCGAATGGTGCCACAGGAGGAGCTATTCGGCGTATTTGACGCCGGTTTACTATGAAAACAGAGCTTAAAACGTAACCAGAGAGGGAAAAAACACCCACAGAGAACGGCCACACTGTTAATTTGTGTGGAGTAGAAAGCACAGTGCCGTAAAAACAAGAAGAATCGGAAAAAATATGGAAATATGGAAATCGATGAAAATGTATTTATTGTTGTTGACTTTTGGTTTTTTTTGTTTATTTTAATTATTACCTTTGATATTGTATGCCAAATAATTTAATTGTATTTATTTTTTTTTTTGGGGTTGGAAAATATCTTTGATTTCAAAAAAATCAGGAAAACCGCATTAAAAAATAAATTGATTGGCCGTAAATAATTAAATAATATTTATAATTAAATAATAACTATAATTAAAAATTAATAATATATATAATTAAATAATAATTATAATAATAAATTAATAATATTTATAATTAAATAATAATTATAATTATAAATAATTATTTTCGAAGGGAACCGGAACGATGGAAGAGAGAGAAGGAAAAAAGCTGCAACAGTAACAACTCGGACGCTGCGGCGGTTATTGCGGCAATTTGGAACAAAAGCAATCGCGGTCGCACCCGTGTGGATTTGAATTTATTTTATTTTATTTTATTGTTTTTTTAATGTTGCTATTTTGTGTCGCTTTAGTTTCTTTTGGCTTGGTCAATACTGTGCGTTAATAATTAGTTCCTGTATGTGGAGGTAGAAAATATATATGTAATGCCCTCTTCCCACAGAGTCCATCCGTTCGAAACGGTTGTGTTTTTTGACAAATGTGAAACTACGATTCCCACAGAGCACCTCCACCATCCACCATCCGATAACAGCTGATCTGAACAGCTGTGGCTCATCATTTTAGCCCGTTGCATTATGCACAACATATAAAATGAGCACAACAGCTTTATAAATGATACTTGGTAACAGACTGCAAGTGATCTACGCGAACAACCAAATCGAACTAATCTGTCTGCAGATTTTTGCCAGCCTGCAGAAAAAATATGAACCGCTTTTGCCTAATATTGTCTAACTGGTAACAAATCAAGTTCATTATATAATAATGTTTGTTTTTTGGTTTATAATATTTATATATTTTATTTAGTTTTTAATGTTCTGATCCATGTTGTGAGTACGGTATGCACCTAGGAAAGAGTGGAGCAACACCTAATGCTGCCCCACAGATGGATCAGTAATTAATAATTATTACAAGTAAAAACAGCATTTTTTGAATTGGCGCCTTCTTTTTCCCAAAGTTACCCGCCATTATTTTTCTAAATTTTCGTAGTGAATTCAATTTTCATTGTCTAGAAGAAGAATCCAGAGTTGCACCGAAAAAAAATCGCCTAACTATCGCATAAAAAAGTCCGTCAAATTTGGATGGGGAACTAACTGGGAATTTTCGGAACGGCAAAACCTTATGGACCATCCGTTCAACGGATGGTGGATGGATCTCTGTGGGAAGAGGGCAGAATAAATATATGTGTGAGCGTATGTGTTGGATGCTGCTCTTTGACATACAGTGCAAGCCCGATAAGTGGACTGTAGTTGTGCTGGCGTATAAAACATTTATGGAGGCAGAAAATATATTTATGTAAATATAATATAAAAAAAAACGGCAAGGAGTATGGTGCACACATAAACGGAGACGGATAGAAAAATTGTTGGAATTTGAAGGAATATAAATTTCTCGACTGCCGTTGTGTCGGGAAAACTCGGACGTGGAGACGAAAAAATTGATCTTGCAGCAGTTTGAACGAAATTCAATGTTCGAACCATTGCTGAATACCAGCAGCAAGAGGGAGAAGGAAAAGGCTCGTACTTATATTTTTTTTTTGGCGAAAAAATCGCCGGAACTGCTGGAAGAATGGCGGAAAGATATCCTTATCCAGCACGAAGGACCAACTGTTGTAGGGGGCGATCCTGCCACCAAAAAGACACCTTTAAGGCACCACAAAATTCACACGGAGCGAACGCAAAAGAGAACGAAATTAATAAGTCGGGGGCGTCGTGGTGGAAATGGTATAATGGTCAGCTTTATTCGGCTGCTTACAGGAGACTCGAAACTTAAACCTAAAAACCGCGCTCCCGCCCACTTCACTCCGCTGAAGCGAGAGCGGGAGATCGGCAGCGGCCGACCGAGGAGTTCGGATCCGAAACCTAAGGCTCGCGCTCCGGAGCGCGGACGTTGCGAGAAGCGAGCGAGGGAGCGAAAGAGGGGAGAGCGAACGCTCGGAGAGCTCAGGGAGCAGCGGCGATGCAGTGGGCCTCTAACCTAAACATATTTGATGCATTCTTAAGACTCATAAAAAATCCCAACTTCCTAACTTTACAAACACCCAAGTTATGGCGTTTCCGATCGTTCAGTTATATGGCAGCTATGGGATATAGTCGGCCTCTCCTTATGAAATTTGGTAAGTCGGATAGATTGGACAAAAATAAAACCCATAGAATATCCAAACGTCCTAACTTTACAAACACCAAAGTTATGCCATTTCCTATCAATCAGTTATATGGCGGTTATAAGATATAGTCGGCCGATCCTTATGAAATCCCTACTACTGGACGGCTCCTCCATCGGTCAGAAGCTTAAATCTCAACACTATCCATATAATTACGAAGATGCGGTAAATATCTTCATTGAAAAATAACAGACAATAAATAAGACATTTTTCAAACCAAAGCAGAAAAACGCTTCCACAAAATGCTTTTGCTCTCATTAAACTAAAAAAAAAGTTCGTCGGGAATAAATAAGAACAAATCCTGGCAAATAACAGGCAATATCAGCTTGACCAAATGTTGGAAAAAGTCAAAATGCATCGACCAAGTACTTTTAATGGAAGTTTTGTTTTTCTTTGTAACTATTGTCGTAATTTCGGCTGTAATAGAATTAAACAACATTAGAATGTCCTGCGGCTTCAGTACTACTATTTAAAAATTTATTTCCAGCGTCGTTCATGTTTGTAAAGGTTCCCGCTTACAGGATAAGATTTATTTTCTTTTAAGAGTAGTTAGCCGTCAGGGCTTTTACAGCTCTTTGGGTGTTATGCTTTGAATTTATTTACAAAGGTAATCCACCCCTTTTGTATGCCCCTTTCATTGCTTTGGTCAGGCCGTTGACTTCTTTTGTGTTTACTCGTACTTTGGGTGTCTTCTTTTTTGTTGTACAACCTGGTTATGAATCGGTAACGCTTGATTTGGTAATATATTCTTACTTATAACTATCGCTCTTCTTATTTTATGGTGCTTAAAATTTTTTTTACCAAAATGGTTTTAGAGCGGTTGTTTCATCATATGTGTATTTTTATACCCTTGCAAAGGGTATTATAATTTTGGTCAAAAGTGTGCAACGCAGTGAAGGAGACATCTCCGACCCCTATAAAGTATATATATTCTTGATCAGGATCACCTCCTGAGTTGATATAAGCATGTCCGTCTGTTCGTCTGTCTCTTTCTACGCAAACTAGTCTCTCAGTTTTAAAGATTTCGAGTTGAAACTTCGCACACACCCTTCGTTCCATTGCACGCAGTATATAAGTCGGAATGGCCGGAATCGGCCGACTATATCCTATAGCTGCCATATAACTGATTGATCGAAAATGCCATAACTTTGGTGTTTGTAAAGTTAGGAAGTTTGGATTTTCTATGAGTGTAAAGAATGCATCATATGAATAATTTTGGAGAATATAATTTACAGAATATTCTTCGGCTCCGCCCGAAGTTAGCTTTCTTTTCTTGTTGTTAATGAGTTTATTGCTTCCTAAAATCTCGCATTTTTAAGTGAAACTTCTTTAGGCGCGTTATGGATTTTCGGGGACGGAGTAAAACCAATTCATGACCGTCCTTCTCTCACCGCTGACGAACGATCTCTGTCCGCTTCTATCCTCTCTCGCTCCCAGCGCGTTTGCACAAAGTTGAGAGCGTAAAAATCTAAAAATAGAATGCGCATGTGAGCACGTGTAGTTTCACTTCCGTCGTGCGTAGGCTGGACACACCCCTTTTTTTGTATCTTTCAAGATTTTTTCGCATTTGTATGGTGTCAAGAACGGATGAAACTTTTTATTTATTATTATTACGGTATTTTATTTATCGAATCTTCTTTCTTAGACAAGTTGGAAAATATTGATCTAATATATTTAATAAATATATTCGGCGTATTTGACGCCGGTTTACTATGAAAACAGAGCTTAAAACGTAACCAGAGAGGGAAAAAACACCCACAGAGAACGGCCACACTGTTAATTTGTGTGGAGTAGAAAGCACAGTGCCGTAAAAACAAGAAGAATCGGAAAAAATATGGAAATATGGAAATCGATGAAAATGTATTTATTGTTGTTGACTTTTGGTTTTTTTTGTTTATTTTAATTATTACCTTTGTTATTGTTTGCCAAATAATTTAATTGTATTTATTTATTTTTTGGGGGTTGGAAATATCTTCGATCGCAAAAAAAAAACAGGAAAACCGCATTAAAAAATAAATTGATTGGCCGTAAATAATTAAATAATATTTATAATTAAATAATAACTATAATTAAAAATTAATAATATATATAATTAAATAATAATTATAATAATAAATTAATAATATTTATAATTAAATAATAATTATAATTATAAATAATTATTTTCGAAGGGAACCGGAACGATGGAAGAGAGAGAAGGAAAAAAGCTGCAACAGTAACAACTCGGACGCTGCGGCGGTTATTGCGGCAATTTGGAACAAAAGCAATCGCGGTCGCACCCGTGTGGATTTGAATTTATTTTATTTTATTTTATTGTTTTTTTAATGTTGCTATTTTGTGTCGCTTTAGTTTCTTTTGGCTTGGTCAATACTGTGCGTTAATAATTAGTTCCTGTATGTGGAGGTAGAAAATATATATGTAATGCCCTCTTCCCACAGAGTCCATCCGTTCGAAACGGTTGTGTTTTTTGACAAATGTGAAACTCCGATTCCCACAGAGCACCTCCACCATCCACCATCCGATAACAGCTGATCTGAACAGCTGTGGCTCATCATTTTAGCCCGTTGCATTATGCACAACATATAAAATGAGCACAACAGCTTTATAAATGATACTTGGTAACAGACTGCAAGTGATCTACGCGAACAACCAAATCGAACTAATCTGTCTGCAGATTTTTGCCAGCCTGCAGAAAAAATATGAACCGCTTTTGCCTAATATTGTCTAACTGGTAACAAATCAAGTTCATTATATAATAATGTTTGTTTTTTGGTTTATAATATTTATATATTTTATTTAGTTTTTAATGTTCTGATCCATGTTGTGAGTACGGTATGCACCTGGGAAAGAGTGGAGCAACACCTAATGCTGCCCCACAGATGGATCAGTAATTAATAATTATTACAAGTAAAAACAGCATTTTTTGAATTGGCGCCTTCTTTTTCCCAAAGTTACCCGCCATTATTTTTCTAAATTTTCGTAGTGAATTCAATTTTCATTGTCTAGAAGAAGAATCCAGAGTTGCACCGAAAAAAAATCGCCTAACTATCGCATAAAAAAGTCCGTCAAAATTGGATGGGGAACTAACTGGGAATTTTCGGAACGGCAAAACCTTATGGACCATCCGTTCAACGGATGGTGGATGGATCTCTGTGGGAAGAGGGCAGAATAAATATATGTGTGAGCGTATGTGTTGGATGCTGCTCTTTGACATACAGTGCAAGCCCGATAAGTGGACTGTAGTTGTGCTGGCGTATAAAACATTTATGGAGGCAGAAAATATATTTATGTAAATATAATATAAAAAAAAACGGCAAGGAGTATGGCGCACACACAAAGCTGAGACGGAAAGAAAATTTGGTGGAATTTGAAGGAATATAAATTTCTCGACTGCCGTTGTGTCGGGAAAACTCGGACGTGGAGTTGACACAAAAAAATTTATCGTGCAGAAGTGTGAACGAAATTTAATGTTCGAACCATTGCTGAATACCAGCAGCAAGAGGGAGAAGGAAAAGGCTCGTACTTATATTTTTTTTTTGGCGAAAAAATCGCCGGAACTGCTGGAAGAATGGCGGAAAGATATCCTTATCCAGCACGAAGGACCAACTGTTGTAGGGGGGCGATCCTGCCACCAAAAAGACACCTTTAAGGCACCACAAAATTCACACGGAGCGAACGCAAAAGAGAACGAAATTAATAAGTCGGGGGCGTCGTGGTGGAAATGGTATAATGGTCAGCTTTATTCGGCTGCTTACAGGAGACTCGAAACTTAAACCTAAAAACCGCGCTCCCGCCCACTTCACTCCGCTGAAGCGAGAGCGGGAGATCGGCAGCGGCCGACCGAGGAGTTCGGATCCGAAACCTAAGGCTCGCGCTCCGGAGCGCGGACGTTGCGAGAAGCGAGCGAGGGAGCGAAAGAGGGGAGAGCGAACGCTCGGAGAGCTCAGGGAGCAGCGGCGATGCAGTGGGCCTCTAACCTAAACATATTTGATGCATTCTTAAGACTCATAAAAAATCCCAACTTCCTAACTTTACAAACACCCAAGTTATGGCGTTTCCGATCGTTCAGTTATATGGCAGCTATGGGATATAGTCGGCCTCTCCTTATGAAATTTGGTAAGTCGGATAGATTGGACAAAAATAAAACCCATAGAATATCCAAACGTCCTAACTTTACAAACACCAAAGTTATGCCATTTCCTATCAATCAGTTATATGGCGGTTATAAGATATAGTCGGCCGATCCTTATGAAATTTGATAGGTCCGATTGATTGGACAAAAATCAACCCTATAGAAAATCCCAACTTTCTAACATTCCGATTAATCAGTTATATATAGTCGGCCAATCTTTATGAAATTTGGTAGGTTGGATTGATTGCCCAGAAATAAATCCCGTAGAAAATCCCAAGCCAAAAATAAAACCCATAGAAAATGCCAGCTTCCTAACTTTAAAAACACCAAAGTTATGGCATTTCCGATCAATCAGTTTTATGGGGGCTATAAGATATATTCGGCCGATCTCAGCCGTACCGACTTATATACTGCGTGGAACAGAACGAAGGCAAAGTTTCAATTCGATATCTTTGAGAGACTAGTTCGCGTAGAAACAGTCAGACGGACAGACAGACGGACAGACAGGCGGATAGACAGACGGACAGACAGACGGACAGACAGACGGACAGACAGACGGACATACAGACGGACAGACAGACGGATATACGGACATGCTTATATCAACGCAGGACACGATCCTGATCAAGAATATATATACTTTATAGGGTCGGAGATGTCTCCTTCACTGCGTTGCATTTTTTTGACCAAAATTATAACACCCTCTGCAAGGGTATAAAAACGATGTTATAATATTTTTGAATCCTTTTTTCTATTGTTCCTATGAGAGCTATATGATATAGTCGCCCGATCCGGCTCGTTCCGACTTATATACTACCTGCAATAGAAAGGCAACTTTCACTCAATAATCTTTGGAGTGAAAAAAAATACGAACTGTCCCCGGATCATTTGCCAGTTGTTGCAATACTAAGTCACATACCGCAATACAAGCTGAGAAGGAAATCCCTACTACTGGACGGCTCCTCCATCGGTCAGAAGCTTAAATCTCAACACTATCCATATAATTACGAAGATGCGGTAAATATCTTCATTGAAAAATAACAGACAATAAATAAGACATTTTTCAAACCAAAGCAGAAAAAACGCTTCCACAAAATGCTTTTGCTCTCATTAAACTAAAAAAAAAGTTCGTCGGGAATAAATAAGAACAAATCCTGGCAAATAACAGGCAATATCAGCTTGACCAAATGTTGGAAAAAGTCAAAATGCATCGACCAAGTACTTTTAATGGAAGTTTTGTTTTTCTTTGTAACTATTGTCGTAATTTCGGCTGTAATAGAATTAAACAACATTAGAATGTCCTGCGGCTTCAGTACTACTATTTAAAAATTTATTTCCAGCGTCGTTCATGTTTGTAAAGGTTCCCGCTTACAGGATAAGATTTATTTTCTTTTAAGAGTAGTTAGCCGTCAGGGCTTTTACAGCTCTTTGGGTGTTATGCTTTGAATTTATTTACAAAGGTAATCCACCCCTTTTGTATGCCCCTTTCATTGCTTTGGTCAGGCCGTTGACTTCTTTTGTGTTTACTCGTACTTTGGGTGTCTTCTTTTTTGTTGTACAACCTGGTTATGAATCGGTAACGCTTGATTTGGTAATATATTCTTACTTATAACTATCGCTCTTCTTATTTTATGGTGCTTAAAATTTTTTTTACCAAAATGGTTTTAGAGCGGTTGTTTCATCATATGTGTATTTTTATACCCTTGCAAAGGGTATTATAATTTTGGTCAAAAGTGTGCAACGCAGTGAAGGAGACATCTCCGACCCCTATAAAGTATATATATTCTTGATCAGGATCACCTCCTGAGTTGATATAAGCATGTCCGTCTGTTCGTCTGTCTCTTTCTACGCAAACTAGTCTCTCAGTTTTAAAGATTTCGAGTTGAAACTTCGCACACACCCTTCGTTCCATTGCACGCAGTATATAAGTCGGAATGGCCGGAATCGGCCGACTATATCCTATAGCTGCCATATAACTGATTGATCGAAAATGCCATAACTTTGGTGTTTGTAAAGTTAGGAAGTTTGGATTTTCTATGAGTGTAAAGAATGCATCATATGAATAATTTTGGAGAATATAATTTACAGAATATTCTTCGGCTCCGCCCGAAGTTAGCTTTCTTTTCTTGTTGTTAATGAGTTTATTGCTTCCTAAAATCTCGCATTTTTAAGTGAAACTTCTTTAGGCGCGTTATGGATTTTCGGGGACGGAGTAAAACCAATTCATGACCGTCCTTCTCTCACCGCTGACGAACGATCTCTGTCCGCTTCTATCCTCTCTCGCTCCCAGCGCGTTTGCACAAAGTTGAGAGCGTAAAAATCTAAAAATAGAATGCGCATGTGAGCACGTGTAGTTTCACTTCCGTCGTGCGTAGGCTGGACACACCCCTTTTTTTGTATCTTTCAAGATTTTTTCGCATTTGTATGGTGTCAAGAACGGATGAAACTTTTTATTTATTATTATTACGGTATTTTATTTATCGAATCTTCTTTCTTAGACAAGTTGGAAAATATTGATCTAATATATTTAATAAATTAGTTGCAATTAAATATTTAGAAAACGGCTGTAACTATTGTTGCTGGTTGGGTAGGTCTCTACGACGGAGTCGTTTATGTATAATGTTACAAATTAAGTACCGCGCATTATTATGGTTGCATATGTAAGTCTTTGTAAATAATTCCATTCTTTACGAAACACGGTTCCAGTTAAAGTTTTCAATATCTTTGATTGAGCTCTCTGATTTGTTTTTAAGTTACTAACGTCAATGACGTATACGGAAATACCGTGGTCATTAAACCCAACACACAATCATTATATTCCGAGATACCCATTATTCCAATTATCAATAACATAAATCCAGAGGTTACTATCACAGTTATTCAAATCAATCCGACATAAAGATTTAAACTCTTAAGACATAAATCTTTCCCACGCTTTCGATCGGTGGCACCCTGATTTTAAACATTTCACACGCCTTTATCAACGGGGGCAATCATTAACAAAATTCAAACTTTTAAACAAAGCGCCTATAAAAGGGCGGCTCAAGCTCAGCTCAGGGACAGTACGAGTGCGAGAATCAGAGCGAGTGCGTGCACGCGGAACAAGCCAAGACCTAAGTGCCCCAGGATCAAGATCCCAAAGTCGAGACGCTGAGTTCACCTTGCCGACTAAGTCCAGGCTGAACTCCGGAAGACTTCGACAAAGTTGGCTAGGCTATAAGCCAGAACATAGTCCCACCTGCTAGGCGATACACCTTGCCGGCATCGGTAGGGAGGTTCGCATAACACCCATGGTCATGGAGCCGTCCCGATCTCAGACACCCGGAGCAGCAAGCCAGAAATGACGCAGCAGCAGGCCAGTAGAAGCGACGCAGCAGAAGCAGTAGCAATAAGGCTGTAGTAAGAGAAATAATAAACCAGCAAAATCTCAATTCTTTCTTGCGTTATCCTGTGGTATATGAGCTAGCCGCACGTTTACGTAGCGAGCGAGAAACAAAAGAATCAGGTCGTTACATCTGGGGCCCAAGCGCGATTGTCCTGACCAAGGTAATAAAAGTTCCAAGATGGGAAAGACCTGGATTTATAATTCCAGGAAGGAGGATTTTGACGCTACGACGGCAACGACGTCAATCGTGACGTACGGTCTTGACATAAACCAGATCAAGTATATATACGAGCAATGCCGGAGCTCCTACAAGACAGAGCCTTAAAGTGGTTCATAGCCAACAATCGAGACAGGGAGACCTAGTGAGAATTCACCTACAGCTTCCAAAACTACTACTAAGAAGTCATGCTGCCAAGCAAGTCTTGGAAAGAATAAAGGAGAACAGCACGCCGGCACTACTGATGTTCATTCGCCCGTTTGAAGAACTCGACCTGCAAAGGGAGAAGTTCAAGGTTCAGAACCATCCGGATGGTTACCGGTGATACTGGACTAATGACAGGTCTAGTTTATTAAATAATAGATTACATATATATCGCAGTGAAGGAGACATGTCCGACCCTATAAAGTATATAAATTCTTGATCAGCATGACGAGTTGATAGACCCATGTCCATCTAAAGATTTATGCCATAAGAACAATCAGATCAAAATGTTAAATTTTGCTGGTTTTTTTTTGTATCCTATATCCTGTAGCTTAAATATATGTCTGATACTAACCATACAGTAATTACATTTCTGGAGATACTGTAACTTAAAAGAGATGTACTTTATAATTACTTCAATAAATAAAAATGAACTAAATTGAATAGAAATGTTCTTCAAATTTATGCATATGCCGTTGTTTTCAACTCCGTCTAATATATGTTAAAACAAGAGAGAACGCAATAGTCGGGTGCCCCGACTATCAGATACCCGTTACTCAGGTAAAGGGAGTGCGAGGGAGATGGAGATAGAAACTTTGATCACGCATAACTTTTTAACGAATGGTCCGATTTGAAAAATTTCTTCTACATTTCGATAGGTATTGATAAACACAATAAAACTGCATTTTTACTTTTCCGAAATATTTAAATTATTAAAATCGTATATAAGCGATTGTGGGCGTTAAAGGGGGCGTGGCACCATTTTGAAACAAACTTGCGCTGCGTAGGAACTCCTAAAATCTACATGCCAATCGCCAATCTTCTAGCTTTTATAGTTTCCGAGATTTCAGCGTTCATACGGACAGACAGATGGACAGACAGACGAACAGACGGACAGACGGACAGACAGACGGACAGACAGACGGACAGACGGACATGGCTAGATCGACTCGGCTAGTGATCCTGAACAAGAATATATATACTTTATAGGGTCGGAAACGTTTCTTTCTACCTGTTACATACTTTTGCACGAAAACAATATACCCTTTTACTCTACGAGTAACGGGTATAAATACAGAAGTTTTTTTTAGGAACCAATGCCACTTTTTATTTTGCCCAAATACATCCTGTAAGTTGGTCGAACTTATGAACCAGTGGGTCAAATCCGATAAAAGTCAGACCGTTGTTTTGTCATGAATGGGGAATAGCTGATTATTAAAACCAAAGTCATGATAATTTTTATTAAAATGGAAATAAAAATATAATTTGTGTAAAAACAGATTTTGTTAGGTTAGATATGTTTAAAAAAATATTATGAAAAAGTAAGTTTAAAGGAGTCTATAAATACTCCAGACGGCTCATTTTTTTTAGGTCTTTTTACAATTGTTCGGCACTGCACTCTTGTAAGTTTTAAGTTACAGATCGTTAATTACATATTGACATGAACAGAGCTCGTAAATTCTTAAATTTATGGCATTAAATCTTCTTCTTGAACATGTTATTTATATGAATTCGTGTTCAGAAGGTCTGAACATTCTGCAAAAGGCCAGGAAAGGTTACGCTATATGGTACCTTAAAATTTTTTAATTTTTGTTTGTTGAAACAAACTTGCGCTGCGTAGGAACTCCTAAAATCTACATGCCAATCGCCAATCTTCTAGCTTTTATAGTTTCCGAGATCTCAGCGTTCATACGGACAGACAGATGGACAGACAGACGAACAGACGGACAGACAGACGGACAGACGGACATGGCTAGATCGACTCGGCTAGTGATCCTGAACAAGAATATATATACTTTATAGGGTCGGAAACGTTTCTTTCTACCTGTTACATACTTTTGCACGAAAACAATATACCCTTTTACTCTACGAGTAACGGGTATAAATACAGAAGTTTTTTTTAAGAACCAATGCAACTTTTTATTTTGCCCAAATACATCCTGTAAGTTGGTCGAACTTATGAACCAGTGGGTCAAATCCGATAAAAGTCAGACCGTTGTTTTGTCATGAATGGGGAATAGCTGATTATTAAAACCAAAGTCATGATAATTTTTATTAAAATGGAAATAAAAATATAATTTGTGTAAAAACAGATTTTGTTAGGTTAGATATGTTTAAAAAAATATTATGAAAAAGTAAGTTTAAAGGAGTCTATAAAAACTCCAGACGGCTCATTTTTTTTAGGTCTTTTTACAATTGTTCGGCACTGCACTCTTGTAAGTTTTAAGTTACAGATCGTTAATTACATATTGACATGAACAGAGCTCGTAAATTCTTAAATTTATGGCATTAAATCTTCTTCTTGAACATGTTATTTATATGAATTCGTGTTCAGAAGGTCTGAACATTCTGCAAAAGGCCAGGAAAGGTTACGCTATATGGTACCTTAAAGTTGTTTAATTTTTGTTATTATTCGTTTTTCTTTAAGTAACAATGCTTTCCGGTATGACAATGCCTTGCAATTGCCGTTTTACATTTATTTTTCTTATAAAATATACAAATATATAAATATACAAATATATGTACGCTAATGTCTCCAATAAATGACAAAGACAACGTTCCCTGATCTTCTGATTCTATACTGTGGTGAGCAATTGGATCTTATCATTAACTCGAGCAGTGCAGTCCGAACTTAAAATCCCTTGTTCCGGCAAATCTACCATTTCTAAGCTTGTGGTGCCACATTGTACTCTAGCCTTTGTATTATCCTCAACTTTAAAGAGCCAACTACTTTTTCTTTCTAACTCTATCCAATACGACATGCTCTCGACAATTGATTTGAATATGCAATTTGATGCTCCATTTGGATTAAAAGGCTTCAATTCACCGCAGCCATTGCTAGCACTGATCCAAGGCCAACTTCCTTCACAAACTCTTTTATTAGATTGCCACTTTTGGCACTTATTGAGGGTAGATTCTTTCATAATGTGATATGCATCTATCTCGAAGTTATAAACTAAATATTGAACATCGACGTGTACCACCATCATGCTCTCTTCAATTCTAACAGGTATTGGAACAACTCTAAATAATGATGATGTCTACCAAACAAAGGTATCTTTGCATTTATTATAAGCTTTTTATCTACAAATAAGCCCCTAGCCCCTTAAACTTCCTTAAGTTCTGTGCCAGTTCTTTTCCCTGGCAAAACGTAATTTTCTGATAAACTGTCTTTTATCTCATTTTTTAACTGACTGGGCTTCAAAATTATAGTATTAAGTCGACCATGATTAATGTCTATTAGTAAGCTTATGATTCCAGATTGTATTTTTTCGCATTCATCTATTATGTTAGTTAATTGTTTGGTTATCATAAAGAAGTTGATAGACTCCTTGTACACATAATATGATTCTTGTAGTGCAGCCGTCATATGTTCAATTCGCGTTTGCATTCCCTTAAAATTAACATTGACCTCATCAGTTGTTCTGTTTAAAATGTTTGCTGTAGAATCGACTAAATAAGTTTGTTTCTTACTTAGCTCATTCAGACTGTGCTGATTGCTTAATAAGTTTTTCATATTGTCTTCCATTTGAATCCTATCGTCTATATCAATTATTTGAAAAAAAATATGGTGTAGGGATCCCATAAATCCAAATGGAGCTCGCATACTTCTAGCCCTACTTTGAGCTTTGAACAGTTTGTTAATTTCTTCTAAGTCCAACATTTTCTTTTTTGTATTTTGTATTTAATTTCTTTTTCGGTACCAAATCTTTACCCTTTTTAGCATCTCAAAATAGGCGTCCTTATTATAAAAAATAATACGATTCCAAGAAGAGGCAACTATTTCAACGTCCCCCATTGGATCTAAATATATTGCCGAACTCTTATTTATTTTTTTTATTGTAAATTTTGTCTTTGGGTAATGCGTTAGAAAATGGACAACTTAACATAAATAACAACATAGCCATTATAAATCCGAGTTTTGATATCCTAGATAAATTTCATGTCTGCCTTTTTTGTTGAATTTCTTTAGGGTGAGATTCAGTTTTGTCGACTGATTTAATTCCGTCTTCCATTTTACTTATGGGTCTAGTGATAAATCCATCCTGCAATTTTACTTCTAGCACTCTGACCTTTTCATCTTTGCCTTTCTGGGTTTTTCCACCTTTCCTGGCTGGGTGACAATTTTCATCTTTTAAAATTACTATTTGTCCTTCTTCTAGATTGGGACTTTCCCTCTTCCATTTGTGCCTCTGCTGAAGAGTATGCAAATACTCCTCTTTCCACTTCACCCAGAAATCTCTTTTTATCTCTTGAATTAGCTTCATCCTATCTAGATTTCTAATTTTTTCATCTGTCATTGGCTCAACTAAATCTAATAGTGGTCTACCAATCAAAAAATGACCTGGAGTAAGAACTTCTTGTTGATCAATACCATCTTCCGCAGTATATAAAGGTCTTGAGTTCAAACATGCTTCAATTTGACACAAGAGCGTCGACATTTCTTCGTATGTTAGGCTGTTGTCCCCGATAGCCCTTTTAAGGTGGTATTTCATGGATATTACTCCAGCTTCCCAGATACATCCGAAGTGAGGTCCTGACGGGGAAATAAAATGCCAATCAATTTTATCTTTTTCAAGTTGCGCAGCAATCATAATATTTTCCTGGATTGCTTTAACTATATCTTGATTCAATTTTCTTGAAGCTCCTACAAAATTTGTTCCTTTATCAGAATATATGTTGTCACCATTACCTCGTCTAGCAATAAATCTTCTAAGTGCTGCTAAAAATGCATCAGAAGTTAAATCACTGACCATTTTTAAATGTATGGCTTTGGTAGCAATACAAAAAAATACACCAATATATCCTTTGTAGGTCTTTTGCCCACGAGTTTTGGAGCATTTGACGTAATAAGGACTTGCATAATCTATTCCAGTGTTTAAGAAAGGGTATGTCATCGTCATCGTGAATCTATATTGAGGCAGACTGCCCATTATTTGTTGAGTTGTCTTTTATCGGTACCTTGCGCACTTGACGAATCCTCTTAAATATTTCTTTAATGAATTTCTGAGCACGAAAATCCAATACTTTCTTTGGATATAATTACGCATCCAGTTTATGCCTCCATGAGCTGATTCTTTATGAGCATTTCTGATTATCAACTCTGATATGTGGCAGTTGTCTAATATTATTGTAAGTTTAACATCAAATTTTCCCCCCACTCGAAGGATTCCATCCGTATCTAAAAACGGAGTTATTAGCATTAATTTCTTTGTTTTTACTTAGGCACTGTATTTCTAAACTGAACTGGTGTTCTTGTTGTTTTTTTTAACAACCTTTTCTGCTAGTTTTAACTCGCTCATTGACAAAACGGATAAATAAGATTAATATTATGTTAATAAATCTTATTGTGTAAGCAACAGGAATACTTCTCCAATAAATTGTAAATCGTATCATCGTTTTCGGTTTTTATTAGTGTATTTATCATAGAAGTTTCCTCTAAAATTTACTGTTGAGGCCAATGCTCCTTTGCTTCGGCTAACCATTTAGGACCATTCCACCAAAGATCATAATTGCCTGGCAATAATTCCCCTAGATGCTATCTTCAGACTTCACATGATTCCATTCAGTATTCGTCAATTTCCGAATGTCATCCGTTCTTCGTCTGATAAATTTGATCTTACTTTGATCACTGTTAATCCATGCTAAAGTGATAGTGGAATCACTCCAAGCATAGATTTCTACCATTTTATCAAAGGAATCTTTTATTTTTTGGATCAATATACTGAGGAGATGAGCAGCACATAGCTCTAGCTTAGGGATGGTTTTTCTATTTTTTATTGCTAGGTATTATGGTAACATCATTTCCAATTTTTGCATACACTACTGCAGCATATGCTTTTTCCGAAGCGTCAGCAAACCCATGGAGTTGCAACTTATCCATCTTGGAATATATTTTCATATATTTTCCAGATGTAGTAAATTTTGTTTGTAAGACTCCTAATCTTTATAATCTTCCTTAGAAAATACCTGATCCCATTTATCTTTATTTATCCAAAGTCTTTGAAAAAAGTTTTCCCATAATAGTTACAGGGATCACATATCTTGGATAATGTCGATAACACAACCCTTTTATTTGTTATTTTGGATGATCCACAGCTTACACTAAATTTGAATTAGTCTCTCCGGGGTTCCCATTTTAATCCCATAGTTTTAACACTTTCATTTTCAACAATATTTAGTACCTTATTTTCACCAGTGTCTTTCACCGTTTTTATTATATCCGAATTGTCGGAAACCCATTTTCTTAAATTGAATCCAACTTTTAATAGTTCGTTAGATATTAATTTAATTAAACTTTGTGCAACTGAAATAGAATGCGCTCCAGTCATTAGGTCATCCATATAGAAATCATTCCTAATTATCTCACTAATTTTTATGTTTTGGCATTTGTCTGCTATATCCACTAGGACTCTGGTGGCCAAATATGGAGCAGAAGCTGTACCATACGTGACTGTTGTCAATTTGTAGTTCTTAATGTTTTTATTTGGAGAATTTCTCCATAAAACAAATTGATATTTTTGATCGTTTTCATTTATTTTTGTTTGGCGATACATTTTTTCGATATCCGCAGATACAACATATTTCCATTTTCTCCACTTAATAATGATATCAAAAATATATTTTTGAACTCGTGGGCCTATCCACATTATATCGTTCAGGCTTCTATTATTAGTAGTTTTGGCTGAAGCATCAAAAACTACTCTAAGCTTTGTCGTTAGGCTGGAAACCCTAATGACTGTCTGATGTGGTATAAAATATTTGGCTTGGTTAACAATTCCCAAGCGGTTACATAATTTTCTCCTGTACCCAACAATAAGTGAGAAACTACATTTCTCGCTTTTCCCTTAAGTGAAATCTTAAGGTAATAAAATTTTAAGGTAGGACTAAGATCCTCCCTTAAATGAATCATTTTAGTGAATAATTCATAAAACAGGTCCCAATCTTGGGAATCCCCAAAGAATGTGGGTACCTGAATTTTTGAAAGTGTTGGCAAATCATCAATTTTTTGATTTGTAACATCACACACTTTCGGCACTTTATCCTTAAGTTCTTCTTTCATAGTTTTAATTACAGTTAAAACGTCAAACTCCAATTTTATTTAAAACATCATTAATTAATTAATCATTTTGTCTTCTTTTAAGCCAAATATCTTTTTCCAATAAAAATTTATTTTATCTATTCTGATTGGAAAAGTTTTTTTTTCCATTATCTATAGCTACCAATGTTTCATTTAAATAATTTTTAGTTGTTCTATGTATTTCGAAAATTTGCAGGCAGTTTTTGTACTCTGCTCTGAGTTAGAAGCCTTTGGACTCGGCCCGTATGATACATCCATATCGGCACCAGAACATGAAGCCTCCTGTCCTTGCTGCTAGCCGAAACCTAAGCCCATTTTATTTTGACTATTCTGCCTATCCTGAATTTTTCGACATATTTCCATCATAGCTACATAATGGTTTTTCCTAAAATAGTCGCGATCTACTTCACCAAATTTTAAGAGCACATCATTATTATTTATGCATTCCGCTGTCAACAAACTAAGTTATTTTACTTGCTGACTACTGAAAATTGTACATTTTTTTAATTCCATCAATATTTTAGTTATTTCTACTTGCCTTTTTATTAAGGCTATTGTCTCTTTGGACATCATTTTAGTTATTTTTTTGTTTTTTCTTATAGTTTTGCGGGCTATACTTCTAATCGGGCAGAGAGGGTTCCGCTTAATTTTAACAATTTCTCTTATTGATTATAATAGTATTCTATATATATAAAAAAGATTGATGTCACCTTTTGGACCCTCCTCACCAGCATCAGCTGGTCGTCGCCGGCTTGTGGCACGCTGATGCTCCTTCGATGGCGTAGGTAGCAAATTGCCCCCCACGCTTGTTGATCTGCTGCTGATGTCCGGGGCCTATGGGTTCAGGCGGTACCAGTGCCAGTCATCGCACAGGAATAGTTGCAGTACACGCTTTCCAACAGTTCAGGGCAATCAGCTGGGCTTTCTTGATTGCAGATTTGTCGCTGCAATTTGTTGTTCCAATGATTACTTTTTGTTGTTGGCTGTTTTCTTCCTGTCACTGATGATTTTTATTTTATTTATTTGTTTTGTGTTTTTGTTGACGAACGACGAAGACAACATTTTTTTTTTCATAATTTGTTTTGTTTATTATATATTTTTGGCGTAGAATTATGTCACTATGTCACAATTTTATTCGATGTTTCGGCCTCGAATACGCCACTTTAACAATATTTGCACGGTGCCAATATTATTTGTTAAATGGTATTTATTTGTTTTAATGTCGATTTCTCGACTACAAAATCACAAAAAATATTATTAACTTTTTGTAACACACAAACAGAAAGGACTCTTTTGTATCTTTTTGTTTTAAATGTCGATTTCTCGACCACAATATCACAAAAAATATTAATAACGTTTTGTAACACACAAACAGAAAAGGCTCTTTTGAATCTTTTTGTTTTTAATTTTTAATTTGTTATACTCTACATCTTACCAACAGGGGGGAATACAGAGTAACCTATTTTGCAGCCTGTAGCTGTAAGTGACTAGTTCTTTGAGAAGCATTACCATAGGAGTGCAACTGCAAAGACGTCGAAGGACCAAAATGTAAATGCCTTGACTAAACCAAGATAAAAAGACATCCACATTTGTTGAGTTCTTGATTAAAACAGATTTTATTTTTCTAAGTCTCTGCTTAGGTAAATAACATGAGATTCTTAAAATACACTAATCTATGGTCTACGCAGAGACCACATATGTTTGCCTGAGCGGGAGCCTTATCAACGGTCTACCGCAACGCCACCCTTTGTGCAGTGTGAGAACTATATTTATTTTAAGCCTCAAGTGGCCTGTACTCAAGATTACAATTGTTCGGCACTGCACCCTTGTAAGTTTTAAGTTGCAGATCGTTATTTACAGCTCTATTTTGATTTACATATTGACATGAACAGTGCTCCTAAAGTCTTTAATTTAAGGTAATTAGTGTTCTTATTGAAAATGTTATTTATATGAATCCGTGTTCAGAGTGTCTGAACAGGTCTTGAGGTCATTACGACGAGCTGACGGCTCCAAAACGACTACTGACCCTGAACTTCTAGTAATGCCAACTACTTTAAATAACGTTTGTTTACCTGGTCGTCTGCGCCACACGACAGAAAGTCTTCATTTGAGACAGACTTTATTAGCATGAGTTATATTCTTGAAGAGCTATTTCTTGACGGCTGGCTACTAGTGTTAGTTGGCATAAGTGTCAGTCTTCTGCGTGAGAATTTCTAGTCGGAATTTTGGGGCCCCCTCACTTGGCGGACGCTTGCGAACCAATTATTTAGTTTGTATGACTTTGACATGTAAGTAATGAAATGAGAATTGAAATTTTTAGTGCGCCTGCGGCATCTTCTCCGATTAAAAGCATATTTATAAAGTCATTCTAAAACGTAATCAGTCGAGTTTATGCACTTGCATTGGTCGGTCGTGTTAAGCTCCTAATCAGCAACCAGAGAGTGATCTCCAAATTATAGTGTTGTGCTTATCGGCGCATAATATATTTTTAGACGCCGCCCGCCGGTGTCTCTATTGAGTTCGCTGAATTCTAACAAAATAAGTGCAATCATTGTGTAAGACTTTGCCCCTTGGGCTGGGCCTTGTCTTTCGCTTGCGTACACTGCCCGGAACTACGAGCCAAGCTTGCAAGCGATGTGCTTGTAGTGCAACCACTTACACCTTTGCTGCTTCTATAGTAACACATTAGTTACCTCTAGAAAAATTTCTACGTCTCCAGGAACTGATAATTTCCAAAAGTATCCGCTTTAGGATGCTCCATTTAAACACAAAGTACGAAGTCTTGTCACTGGAATGACCTCAGTAAAGAGCCAGCAAGCCTAAAGAAAAGTAAAGCAAATGTAAACAACGCAATAAATTGTAAAGCAAGTCAAAATTCGAAGGCAAATGGTCTGTGCAACAAACACTTTTCAAAATTAGCTGAGGAGATGAAATCTTTTGAAGAGATGGATATAAACAGGATTCATTTGAGCCCAATGAACACAGCTCCGGAATTAATGCTCATTAAGGACAAAGTTCTAACCATCCTCAATCGACCAATCCGAAACCTTCACCAAAGGTAAATAATGTTCTTACTCTGGAACGAACCCTTGATGAAATCATCTCATATCCTACCATCTCTGCAGATAATTATGTAGACGTACCTTCATTGGGAATTACCCGCTTAACAGCCTTCAATGGCCAGTTCCACTATCACCAGCTCCGTAAGAACAAACCATTTAAGCTGATGCTGGAGAACTGTCCCTAAAAAACAAAAGTAGTACTTAACGGATTAGGGCTTTGTCGTATTAAATATTTACTGCCCAAGAAAGTCTGGATGGCGAGGTGATTCAACTGACGCTAATGATGACGAAGAAGTAACTAACGATTATACTAGGTAAAATCTTTTCTATGGTAGTCTCAAGACGAATCGCTGAAAATTAAACAAACTGGAGGCACAGGGTCACAGTGCAGATGCCAAAATTTTGATCACATTTAAAGTTGTGGTTTTATTAAGCCTGTTTGTGTGAATTGTGCAGAAGACCATCGTACTAACTCCAAATCGGGCGAGTCACAATTCAGCAACCAAGTCATGTGTGGACACTGCCAGTTTTAAAGGCTGCAAAGTCAGAATGGAATTAGTCAAAAAAATAAACCAGGAGCAAAACTAGGCAACACACCAGGGATGGCGTCTCTTATGCAGATATGAAATAACTCTCGGAGCAGCATCAGCGCTCCAGCTAGGCAGACCTTCTCACATACATCCGAGGAAAACGACAACCCCAATAGAAATCTGTCATTTTTAAAAAAGCCAATCTTTGATACCAACGCTCATTTACCCATTTTTGAAATGTTGTCTTTCTATTACAAAATTTAAAAAGAGGATAACTTTCTTGTTATTAATTTTTTTTTGTTCTTTGGGATTTGGTAATATTTAAATACTATGGAATTATTGTTTTAAATAAATTTAAATCGGACACCCATAGAAAACTCAAAAAATGAAAAAAAAAATATATAAAAAAAGTTATAGTTTGCTGTTTTTCTATGTATCAATATTTTTCTTTGAGGTATAGAAATTATTTCTTATTTAAGAATTACGTAAAATCGTTTGGTTAAAGTCGGACAACAATATCATATGGCTGCCATAGAAACGATGGCAAAATGCAGCTCCAAATCGACATAGCTTCATTGTTTTTAGTACTATAGGCATAGAAATCGAAATGTAGTCGTTTTGTAATAACTGCCAGGGTATATAAACTTCGGCTTGCCAAAGTTTGCTTGTACTTAACCTCAATTTTTGCAACTTTGAAAGTAGTTTCGTTAAATCTTTTAAATTTTCATATCGAAATGCAATATTTAATTAGCAGGTACCTTTTTATACTTATCAATACAAAATGTTAAATCCGATTTTTTTGCCTTTACATTGCACCTTTGTGAAACAAAGAATATTTTGTTATTTTGAATTCTATTACAGGGACATAACAATAACAATTCTTCAAAGGTGTTGTATATTTGTTTGGTTTTAAGGCATCTTATTATTTCCGAAAGGGTCGAATGAAATCGTTCAATCTGTCCGTTTACTGAGCTTTTTTAGGGAGGAGCTTTAAAAATGGTTATATATAACTGATCTCTCATCATAAAGGTAATAGATGCTGAATTGAAAGCCTTCTCATTATCCATTACCATAAATTTGGGTACCCCATAGTAGAATATTATTTCGAGTAACTGTTTTTTAATGTCTTCGGTGGATTTAGATTTTATAATTTTTGCCTGTGCTAGTTTGGAAAATTTATCTATTGCGGTCAATACTAATTTCTTTTCTGTTGGGAAGATGTCAATATGGATTATGTGTCCAGGGTATTCAGGAATTGGGGTTTCTTAATTTCTGGATTGGGCATCCGCCTATCATATTTTCCTTCTTTACATACCCTGCATTGTTTAACTAATGTCTTTATTTTTTGTTTCATTTTGGGGAAATAATATTTTTCTGCGAGTTGGTTTTTGTTTTCTTCTGCATTTCTATGTGCTCTGTTATGTGTTTCTAATATTAATTCTTCCTGCTTAGTTTCTTCTGCAAATCTTCTACTCTATTTTGTGTGAACCCGATTTTAATGGATCCGAAATGTTCCGGATAAATTCGCTGTATTTCTCCCATTATCTATTCTGATGTGAAAATTCCATTTAGGATTGACGGATTTAAATGTTTTTTTAATATTTCAATAGGATCAATATTCTGTCCCCCACCTGGGGTCTTGCCTCTGCTTGCATAGGCCCCGTTGAGTGTGCCCAGAGCGGTCGATGTCGAGAATCCCGATATCGATAACTCTTTATCGGGTCACGAATATAGCGATGGTAGTCAACAATCGATATATTAGTGTGGCCAGCTTATCGCTTTGGGCCCGCGTTTTGAATGTGGTGTGGCGTAGGGAGAATAAAAGATCATTGGAATGTTCTTTTATTATTTGTGACGCTGGGTCGTCACAGTACTGCTCCGATTGCGTGATCGGAGGCGTCTGTTGTCAACACAAATTCCTCGTTAAAATTTGGATATTGTAATATTACGTCTTCTGAGATTAGGGTGCTTTTTAATTTATTAAATGCCTAAATGGCTTCATTATTGAAGTGAATAGATTTCTTTGATGAAGCTTTCTTCGAAATTCTTCCATCTTCGCCTCTAAGTAATGTGGTGAGTGGTTTTGCTAGTGCAGCGTAGCCCATAATAAATCGTCTGTAATACCCTGACAGTCCAAGGAATGATCTTAATTCCTTAACGTTTTTGGGAATGGGGTAGTTATTGATGGCCTCTACCTTTGTTGGATTGGTTTCTGAAATTACGAATCCTAAAAATTCAACTTTACTTTTGAAAAATTCGCATTTATCCAATTGGCATTTTATGTTAGCATTATTTTAGGTTTCAAATATTGTATCTAAATTTTTTGAATTAGATTGTGCATCTAGACTGAACACAATTATGTCATCGATATAAATACAACAGATTTTCCCTATGTGTTCCCTAAGAATGTCGTCTCGGGCACGCTGAAAAATAGATGGTGCGTTTTTCAGCCCAAATGGAAGTCTTGGGAACTCCAATTTTCCGTTATTCACGGAGAAGGCTGTTTTTTCTATATCGCTTTCTTTTAAAAGAATTTGATGGAACCCACTTTTGAGATCTAACACAGAAAACATTTTATTATTTCCCAGTTGTGCAAGAACTGCATTTATGTCTGGTATTGGGTATCTGTCTGCTATTGTCACACTATTTAATTTTCTGTTATCTATTACCATTCTATATTTCTTTACATTGGAGGCATCTAATTTTTTTGGTACAATCCACACTGGTGAATTGTAAGGCGATCTAGAGGGTCGTATTATGTTGGCTTCTAAAAGTTCTTTTATTTGTCGGTCAATTTCGTCTTTGAGTGCCATTGGATATTGATAAAATTTCGAGTAGACTGGTGTGTCAGTATTTGTGCGTATCTCAGCTTTCACGTTTATTGTGTAGGTCAATTTTTTATTTGGTTCAGCAAATAGATTTGGATATTTCTGAATAAGTTGCTTAAGATCTGATTTTTGTGTCCCAGTCCGAGGAATAATTAAATTTACTGCTTTGAATTTTTTTTCTTTAATATTGATTGTTTTCCCGTTCTTTAAGTGCATAGATTTGGTATTAGTGTTAATTATTGCTCCTAAATTTTTTAAACTATCGTTTCCTAAAATGGCATCAAATGTTTTTAAAGTTGGTAATAAAAAAAATTTAATTATTGTATTAGGGTCGTTAAATAAATTGGCTGTTTTGTGATGTGTAATTTTAGTATTTCCGCCAGCCGAGATGGCGTCAAAAGGGAAATTATTTTCTATTGGATTTTTAACGAATTTAGGCAAGATGTAATTATTGTTTGAACCGGTATCAATTAATATTTTCAAAATTTCTCCACTCCTCAGTTTGCATTCAAAATATGGCAATGAGGAGTTAGTTAGTCTAAAAAATGAAGGTAGGTATAATCGTATTGGTATTCTTGGTCGAGATTCGGGATATTCAGATTGTGATTCGTCCTGTGATTTTATGGTTTCATTATATTCGTCAAGGGATGGTGTTTCGTCTTCGACTTCTGAAGAAGTGTGAGGGGCTGCTTGAATATTAAAATTTCTAGATTTTTTTACTGCTTCGTTAAGAGGCATTGGTGGTCTTTTACCAGCTTCAAAACGAATGGGTTTGTTCATATATTTAATATGTTTCGATTGCATGGTCCTGTCGATGTCCATAGGTTCTGGTCTTGGTTGTGGCTTTACAGCCAAAGGTCGAGGCGGAGGAAAGTTTCCTGAGGGTCGTATTACAGTATATTGTGGGACTGATAGAATTCGATTGTTATTGTAGAACTGGAGTCGTGGTTGATTAAACATATTATAATTTTGTCTGGGTGGAATTAAAGGATTTTGATACAGGATATTACTGGGGAATGACCACTGTGGCCTGCTTGGCTGTGGTCTGGTTGGTTGTGAGTGTGGTATGTTTTAGGAAGGCACGTTTCTAAATCCGGATTGTTGCCCTCTATTAACTGCATGGTTTGCACGGAACGCTTGGTTCTCTAACTTTAGACAAAGATGTAAAGCTGAAGGAAGATCTGTTGGTTCCTTCATACCGAGAAGACGAGATAAATCTTCGCGAAGTCCGCGCACAAAAGTGTCTAAGGCTTTGTCCCTATACATATTCGTCATGAGTTGTTCTGATTCCATTCCTAATTCCATACATCCAACCTTATTAAGGATAAGCGAAAGGTGTTTGTAGACTGACTCTCTACCAACTGGTGAGCACCCTGGCATAGAGTTGTCATTTGGTATTCAAGAGTGCCTAAATCCCGCTTATCTGCGTAGTGCAAAGTTAGACATTTAGAAATGGCATTCCAGTTAAGTGAAGTATTATAAGATTCTAACGTGTGTCTAACTAACTGTGTCTGCGTTTCCCGTGATTTTATTAAGTATGGTATGTAGAATGCCAAAATACTTAGATGTGCCTACAGTGTGTTCATATGTTTTAAGAACTCTATCCACACCCTTTTTCCAAGAGCTGAATTCTGTTGGGTTGCCAGAAAATTCCCTTAAGCTTTTTACGACGTCTTGTACCCTATCCAAACCTTCGAGTTTAGCTCGATTTTCATAGGAAATTTCCTGATTTGGAACCTGTGCAAAATCGAATCCTGTGTTTTGAGCTTGTTGTAATAGGATCGGTAATTGCTCAGCAATTATATTTCTGACTGCTTCTTGTAACTCTTGTGCTGCCATATTGTCTCTGTGTTCCTGATGTAATTCCTGTCTATGAATTTGTCTTTGTTGTTGAACAAGGTTAGCTTGTTGCTCTACTTGATTTAATTGATTATTTTGAAGTTGTTTTGGCTGTAATTCTTGTGGTTGTGAATCAATGACGGGTGGTCGTATAAGGTTATGCCGATTGGCCATAGGAGATTTTTTTTCATGGGTCTGTTTTACAATATAAAGAATGTGTTAAGAATAATTCTTATGAATATTAAGTTTAAAAAATTAATTATTATTTTTTAAGATAAGGAATGAATGTTTAAATTCACTTAAATTACTTTTGTAAATTTAATTCGAATATTAATTGTAATATAGTAAAAATGTTTAACAAAATTTAAATCACTTAAAATACTTTTATAACTTTTAATTTAATTTGTATTTAAAAATGTTTATTAATTAAAAAATTGTTTATGAATAATATTTTAATAACTCAAAATAATTAAATTTAATTTTACATTTTTGATTCAATTTAAATTTAAATGGAATTTAAATTTTAGAACTTTAACTTTAAAATTTTATTTTAATTTTTAATTTTTTGATTTTTGCTAAAATTGTGTCTTTTAGTGTAGAAAATTTTTCGCTTTTATATTTGGTTTAACTTTTGGTTTTCTTGCCTTCACTTATTCACTAATTCACTTAACATGATGTGGCTACACCTCCTGGTTATCCGGATGTCTTCCTTTTTGTTTCCTACTAGGGATCCTGCGATTCACACTTAAGTAGAGGTTGTCCTGCGGGCGTACCTGACAGTACTTGTAGTCCACCGATGGATCAGTAAACTTGTTTTTCACCGACCGGTTACCGTCTTCAGCTTGCAAAATTAATTGCCAAGGAGTATCTCTGATTTCAGGTTTTATGTTTTAGGCCAACGGAGTCGCACAAAAAATATATTTTTTTTATTTGCACTAAAAGGAACTTAATCGATTTTCTTCGCGTTGGTCCCTGTTCGGGCGCCAGTTAATTTCCAGGGCAGCGACGTCGACGTCGCGGAAGAGACCGCGGCGGTGGCCTAGTTCTGATGGAGCGGAGAGAAACTGCAAGGTTTCTGCAGAATCAGCATTTTGGTATTGCGCTGTGGCTGTCGACCGGATGCGTGTGCTTATGTTATTGAACTTGGCGGTTCTTGGTGTGTTTATGTTATTGAACTTGCGGGCTCTTTGACCGTTGTATTGAAATGTTGCAATGTTGCCATCGACAATGTTGCAATATTTCTCGGAAAAAATATGGAAATATTTCTGTGATTAACTTATATGTTCCTAAGGATACCAAAAAATGATTGGTAATGTTTTAACTCGATATTTTTTAAATTGAGCGAGTTATTAATTTTGGCCAACAAAAGTGGTGATCAAACCATTTCTTCATGAACTAAGTTTGAGCAACCTCCAAGACAAAAACTAACATTGGGGTCTATTCCTCAGCAGCTCCTTCGCAATATTGGCTGCCTTCCTCCTATCACTAACCATACAACATATAGGCTGGTCATTTCATACAACGAAAATGGACACAAAAATTCTTTTGCGGGAGGCGCCGGGCTAGTAGCGGCAGGCCCCGGACACTTTGTGTGCCTTCCGGTTTTTTGCGCTCTCATTCTTATTCTCATTTTGATGCTCGCGCACTCATTGCACGAGTTCGGTCGTTCAGTCGCAGAGACGCGCATTTTGAAGAAAGTTGCGCCTGCGCTTGAATTGGTCTTTATATGTATGCGTGTTCATGCATTCTCTTACAGGGGTTCATGTGTGCGTTTATTTCAATTCGATGCGGAAAGAATATTTTGTCTTTTGCTACTTTTCAGACTTGGTACCCTAACAATAAAATTTCATTTTGGTTTACAAATTCAAATCAGCGGTAGCAGAAAATTGTTTTGCATATATGTATGTATGTATTCTAATTAATATAAAAAATCATAGCATACGAATATAATCCGTTTTATAATGCTATCCTACCAAAAACAAAATTGGATAAATAAACTTGTATATTGTTTTGGTTTTCGATTGAAATTTAAATATATAAAAATCATTAAAATCTTACTTCTTGATTTAAAATAGTAATACAAATTTCAGAAAATCACTTCGAATATTTTCGTCTGTACTTTATAGTGATTAAACAATTTGATATTTTCCAAGATTAAAATTATACAATTATTATATGTATGTATATGTATTCAAGAATAAGCATACATAAAAATATATATGTAGGAGATAAAGCGTCAGGTTCCTCGGCCATTATAAATTAGGGTTTCTTTCAGTACACAGCGCAGCGAGTCGCAATGGTTTTTCTCAACACTCAATACTCAATCGACGTCGTCAAGATCTTTCATCAACTCACAACTCTCTCGCTCATCAGGTAGACTACGTACACTATCATGTGTATACTTATACATTCTCTTAGTAGTTAATGACTCTAACATATAACGATCACCATCGAGCAATTCAACTATAACAAATGGTCCTTTGAATTTAGGGTCTAATTTAGTTTGATGTCGTTCTTCGCTTTTCAATAACATATGATCGCCTATCTTATAAGACTTTGGCATGCTTTTTATCAACTCTTGCCTTATCATACTTCCCATTCTTATCAATATTCTCCTTAGCCTTTTCTCTAGCGGTCTCCAGATCTACTCGCATCTCTTCATTGATGGTCAACATTCCCATGGGTCTTGCCTCTTATCAACTCTTGCCTTATCATACTTCCCATTCTTATCAATATTCTCCTTAGCCTTTTCTCTAGCGGTCTCCAGATCTACTCGCATCTCTTCATTGATGGTCAACATTCCCATGGGTCTTGCCTCTTTCCCTATCAACACTTCTAGCGGACTATGTTGAGTCACCCGATTAGTAGTGCAGTTTATGGCCAATTGAATTTCGCCCAATGCCTCCTGCCACGAACGTTCGCTAGTCTCCACCGCCGTTAAAATCCCCTTTAGCACACTCATGACACGCTCCACCTGTCAATTCGCTCTGCTAACACCTGTTGCTATCACATGTAAGTTAATGCTATTGGAGCAAAACTTGCGAAATTTACTACTCGTAAAGCATCTTCGCTAATCCGCTATAATCCTGCTAGGGACGCCAAATATCGATATGGCGGACTTCACTGACAGTAGGCAATTTACAGAGTCTAAATTCTAAGTATGGTACAGATAGACGAATTTTATGAAGGCATCAATTTGTACAATAATGTACTCCCTTTCATCCTTCTTACCACTCAGTTTTCCACTTATATCGATATGTATAGTATGCCACTGTATCTCAACTTTCGGTATGGGGTGTAACTCTGCTTGTTTTTTGCCTGACGCTGATTTCGACAATTTACATGTCACACAATTTTCTACAAACTTCCTGACATATTTCGTCATGCCCTCAAACCAGTACTGCTCGTATACCTTATCTTATGTCTTTTGCCAGCCTAAGTGCATTATGGTCTCGTGAATGTGGTTGATAACAGGCCATCTAAATGCCCTCGGAATAATGGGCAAACATCGTGTCTTGCCATTCCTTTGAACGATACGATGCAGCAAACTCTTTCTAACCTCATACGTGTTCGCCAGCTCTTCCTGCATTTCGTCACTATTTAAATCGGTTATGATTTTCGATATATTGTCATCGCGCTGCTGTTCGGATACTAACCAGTTGGGAGCCAAGTCAACTCGTACTTCCACAACTTTGCTTGTATTTGTCTGCGCTACTACAGTGACAGGATTTCTTGATAAACAATCAACATATGCCATTTGGCTCCCCTTGCGATATTCTTCTAAACACAGCCAATGTTTAGAGTTCATACGAGTGGTATTTGGATTCCGCTAACGTAGTGCATTTACTGTAATATTCAACTACCCTACGTTTGCCTTCTACCTTTTGTATCAACATAGCGCCATAACCATTGGCACTTGCATCCGTATGTAATTCGATTGAAAATTTGGGATCAAAAATAATTAGTACAGGGTCACTTGTTAGCACTTTAATGATTTTTTGACGAACTTCCTCATGTTGTTCCTTCCATTCGAATTCATTTGATTTTGAAAATCGGAAAATTGGGGGACGAATTGCCTGAAATAGGATGCTAGGCCTATAAACTGTCTAATCTGTGTGACTGAAGCTGGCTTAGGAAGTTGAGACAGTGCTAGGATTTTTCGGGGATTGGGCTTTATTTCACCCTCCTTTATCACAAAACCTAAGTACTCTATCTCTGTAAGTAGAAATTGACATTTTTTTACATTGAATGAGAACCCTGACTTTGACAACACGCTTAATACTACTTCCAATCTCTCGTATGCTTCCTTTGACCCTCCGTGGTAAGAAATGCAGTTTCAACGGAATCGGGGTGTATAGGCACTTGGTAAAAACCATGTCTAAGCTAGAAAAATATTTTCCGCCTCGCAAGCGATCAATTTGGTCTGAGATTAATGGTAGCGGGTACCTATCTGACACTGTATTTGCGTTTAACTCCCGATAATCGATACAGAGCCTATCACTACCGTCTTTCATTTTGACAAGTAACATTGGGCTAGCGAATGGAGAATTACTAGGTCTTATTACATTTGCTTCTAGCATCTGCTGAATTTTATCCCTAACTATCTGCTTCTCATTTTCGCTAAGGCGATAAGGTTGCCTTTGAACAGTTTTGTTTACATCAAGCAAGCGGATTTCCGGAGAACCCGTAGTTACACGCCGACTGGGGATGCCATCAATGAAGAACATGGAATATTTGGCCAATATGGCTTTTAACTTTGATTTGTCACTATCAATTAAATCTATCTTATTTAATATGTTATCATCAATTTAATATGTTATAAATAGCTAATCTGTTACATTCTAACATTACTCCAAAACTAAGTTGAAAAATGTCTTGTCCAATTATCATATCATATTTGAGGCATTTATTATCTACTACGTGAAACAGTAATTCAAAGTTAAATTCAGAAATTTGTACGGTGGACAAAATGTGCAAATTGCTTTTGACAATATTGTCGCCTATGCCTCTTAAAACTACCAAACTATGGCGTCTTTTGCCCGCTAGCCTCTCGCTGATTGTTTCCTTTACTAAGGAACATTCGGAACCCGAATCAAAGAAAAATGATTATCTAAGAAAATTTTTTAAAGAAAGAAATAACTAAAATAAACCGAAATAAAATAGAACACATACGAGTATAAGAATTACGATAGAAAAAGAACAAGATTTTGAGAGTAGAGTATTTTCGATAATCCGAAACAGAGCAGAGCCCCTTTTAATTTCCGATTTTGAATATAAGCCTAGTATCCAGATCGACGAAAACCGAACGCCAGTCATGAGAGAGAGCGAGAGGCAAACAGCTGGCGTTCACTTTTCGTCGGGCCTTTTTTTCACGTCGGTCTCCTGATCGACGAAAAAAATACCAAAAAATTCCATAGCGTTGCCAGTCTGTCTTTGGGTGAACCCTAGCGAAAAGATTAAAAAATTTAATCTTTTGGCGTGCGCTTCTCACTGAACATTATAAGAAATGGAGGAAAAAACTCACAAAAGTCGATTGCAGGTGTTTACATGTGAGGACAAAATAACATTAATACTATCTGGGGTACCTCTTGTCAGAGCAAAATGTTTTTTAGGTCCAGAATGTACGAAAAAACACAATAAAAGTGCAGCTATGAACTTTAAATTGGCAAATAATTATCAGTAAATTAAAAAAAACAACTGTTAAATTTAAATTGTATTGATCTTTAATATCTTTGTACAGCGGCAGACTTGTCTTGCCAAGGTATTTGGTAATATCATTTAAAGGCTCTTTCCCGCAAATACGATATTTGAATTTTAACTGCTTGTCAACAAACCCAGCTGATTGACAGTACGACCGTAGCACGCTTAAATCTGATGAACTCTCGAAACTTTGGTCACACTGGAAAGATTAAAGTTTTTACGCTAGCATAATCGTTTGTCGATCTCGATACTAGGCTATATGGTACGACCTAGCTTTTTCACCACATTAATTTCAAGAGCACTCAAAAGGCAATGGTATTATCTACTGTGAGAGATTGTAGAGTATTCTCGGACAAATTATTGTGCTAAAATTATGCATAAGTAAAACAAAAACAAAACAATAAAACCTTCGTGTGGAATGGGAGCAACTAGCTCTCCATATCCGCGAAATAAAATAAACTTTCGATAAGTCTTACAACTGTTTAAGCCAGAATAGGATAATCCAGAAAGATACAATAAATAAAAATGCAAAGATTCTTGTCAAGTCTTTTAATGAGGCAAGAATATTAGTGCATGCAAATTGGAAAATAATAAATAAAACAAACTGGTCAAAAGTATCAAAATTATTGTTCAAATTTAATATCGGTCAAGGAGAGGTATCATTTAGATATTTCAATACCGACAATCTTAAATACCCCTTTGGCAATATATCTTAGGGAACAGAAAAAAGCCACAGAACAGGATAACGGAAGATGAAGAAGAACAATAAATAAAAATGCAAAGATTCTTGTCAAGTCTTTTAATGAGGCAAGAATATTAGTGCATGCAAATTGGAAAAAAATAAATAAAACAAACTGGTCAAAAGTATCAAAATTATTGTTCAAATTTAATATCGGTCAAGGAGAGGTATCATTTAGATATTTCAATACCGACAATCTTAAATACCTCTTTGGCAATATATCTTAGGGAACAAAAAAAAGCCACAGAACAGGATAACGGAAGATGAATTTTCCGAATCAAACGAAGGAATTGATATAAAAGAAAACAAGAAAGGAAAGCTAACTTCGGGCGGAGCCGAAGTTGATATTAATAATAATAAGAATATTCTGTATTCCACATGATAGTCATATCGTAAATTTACAGTTTGCTATTCCTTGTGATTGAAGAATAGGAATCGATTTCATAATAACTGTCAATTAGATTTTAAGCCATCTGAAGACTGGTGTATAATTAAACCAAATAATTTAAAATATTCGATTTATGTTCCAATAACATACAGTTCTGGCAACAACTCCATAATTCTGGCAGCAAAATTCCAAGTTGTCCGAAAAATTGAAATAACCTCATCAGAAGATAGTGTATTCCATAACAACAGTCCAAAACACATTCATAAGACTACTAAATACATCAAATACCCTGATCTGTATTCAGCATAAACAACTTAAAATATGAATCACTTTCAAACCTACATCGTAGTTGAAACAGACTATGGAAAAAAAGAAAAATCTGTGTTCACCCAAATTTCCCGCCACAACTTCATACACAACCAACAACATTATGCACCCAATATAGCGCTGTATTCGGTCTAGAAACCGAATCGATAACTACAAATAATTTTTTATAAACAAAAACTGAGATTGAAGGATCATAAACAAATATAAATATAACAAGAAAGGAAAGCTAACTTCGGGCGGAGCCGAAGTTGAAATACCCTTGCAGAATATTCTGTAAATTATATTCTCCAAAATTATTAATATGATGCATTCACTCATAAAAAATCCCAACTTCCTAACTTTAAAAACACCAAAGTTATGGCATTTCCAATCGTTCAGTTAAGTGGCGGCTATAGGATATAGTCGTCCGATCCTTATGAAATTTGGTAGGTCAGATTGATTGGCCAAATATAAAACCCATAGAAAATCCCAACTTCCTAACTTTACAAATCCCAAAGTTATGGCATTACCGATCAATCAGTTATATAGCAGCTATAGGATATAGTCGGCCGATCCTTATGAAATTTGGTAGGTCAGATTGATTGGCCAAATATAAAACCCATACGAAATCCCAACTTCCTAACTTTACAAATCCCAAAGTTATGGCATTACCGATCAATCAGTTATATAGCAGCTATAGGATATAGTCGGCCGATCCTTATGAAATTTGATAGGTCGGATTGACTGGCCACATAAAATACCCATAGGAAATTCCAACTTCCTAACTTAACAAACACCAAAGTTATGGCATTTCCGATCAATCAGTTGTATGGCAGCTATAGGATATAGTTGTCCGATCTCGGCCGTTCCTACTTATATACTGCGTGCAAAGGAAAGAAGGGTGTGTGCAAAGTTTCAATTTGATATCTTAAAAACTGAGAGACTAGTTCGCGTAGAAACAGACAGACGGACAGACAGACGGACAGACGGACATGCTTATATCAACTCAGGAGGCGATCCTGATCAAGAATATATATACTTTATAGGGTCGGAGATGTCTCCTTCACTGCGTTGCACACTTTTGACCAAAATTATAATACCCTCTGCAAGAGTATAAAAATTATAGAAGTTTTCATAGTCAAAAGGATGAAATTCAAGAACATGTCCAAAAACTCATTAAAGACAAAATAGTCGAACCATCTGTATCACCTTATAATAGCCCACTTTTAATAGTACCAAAAAATTACCGAAAAGATTCCAAAAAATAGCGCCAAATTCCTTTCAGAGATTGATGACTCTAGCTTTCTTTGGACTAGAACCTTTGCAAGCAATTCTTGATATGGATGACTTAAAAGTCATTGGTTGTTCCAAAAAAAAAGGCTTTTAATGAGGCAAGAATATTAGTGAATGAAAATGGGAAAATAATAAATAAAACAAACTGGTCAAAATTATTGTTCAAATTTAATATCGGTCAGGGAGAGGTATCATTTAGATATTTTAATACCGACAATCTTAAATAACCCTTTGGCAATATATCTTAGGGAACAGAAAAAAGCAACAGAACAGGATAACGGAAGATGAAGATTCCGAATCAAGCGAAGAAATTTATATAAAAGAAAACAAGAAAGGAAAGCTAACTTCGGGCGGAGGCGAAGTTGATATACCCCAGCAGAATATTCTGTAAATTATATTGGTTGGCCAAAAATAAAACCAATAAAAAATCCAAACTTCCTAACTTTAAAAACACCAAAGTTATGACATTTCCGATCGTTCAGTTATATGGCAGCTATATGAATCCTTGCCTGCCTGATTCTGAAGAGAAATATTTCGGACGTTGATGCACTATGAACAGCGCAAACAAGTCTCCCTTACGACACCAAGCAGGGCTTGTTACGCGCGGAGCCCTATTACCCAATGGGCGTAAAAACGAGATCGCGAGAAGTGAAAAAGGACAATATAGAAGCGGACAGACTAAGTTAGAAATATGTACGAGACTAATACTAATACTAATTTTGAGCTAAGTAAGATAAAATTAATGCTTTTAGGCTTGGCAAAGAGTCGGTAGTAGAAATAATATGGTATAGTCTATTATAGTCGTTACACAGTACTCTAAACGGATCATGCATATCATAGTTAGATCTACAAATATTTAAAGTAAGAGGAACATAGTTTCTGGTTATTCTATTAAGCACGGAGAAGTTTATGCGACCCAGTAACTCGGGACTCTCCACATCACCGTGAATAAGTTTATAAATAAAAGTTGTGCCAAGCATCGTTCTACGATTTAATAAGGATGGTAGATTAATTAGGAGAAATCTACTAGAGTAGGATGGTAAAATAAGGCTTACATTCCAGTTAAGGCCCCGTAAAGCAAATAATAAAAAGTTCTTTTGCACAGACTCTATCCGGTGTATATGTACACCATACTGAGGACTCCAAACTGCTGAACAGTACTCCAGAATTGGACGGACTAGTGAAACGAACAGAGTCTTTGTAACATAGGGATGATCGAATTCCTTTGACCACTTGGTCAGGGTACTCCCCTGGCTTTATTCACCATAGAAGTAATATGGTCACAAAACTTAAGTTTTGGGTCAAGAAGGACGCCAAGGTCATCAACCTGCGTAATTCTAGACAACGCACAGCCACCCAGCGTATACGTGGCATATTGTGGGTTCACCCTACAAAATGTCATTACTTTACACTTAGCGCCATTTAAATCACAACACCATGTTTGAAAAGCATGTAGGTCCGATTGTAAGTCTGAGCTGGAAATTTCATTATATTGCAGGCATAACTTAACGTCATCTGCGTACATAAGGACATGCGACCTTGTCAAGATTAGAGGGAGATCGCTTATAAATAAAGTAAAAAGAAGTGGGCCAAGGCTTCCCTGTGGGACGCCTGAAGTATCTCGGATCAAATTAGAGACCGAGTTTTTAAAGAGGACTCGTTGAGTCCTACCACTTAGATAACTTAAGATCCTTGTTAGAAGCTCACATGGAAACCCTAATAAGTCTAGCTTTAATACAAGTAGCGAGTGATTTACTGAATCAAACGCTTTACTAAAATCAGTGTGAACTACGTCAGTCTGCATGTTCTTTCTGAAGCCATTTATTACAAAAGACGTTAGCTCCAAGAGGTTTGTCGTCGTAGATCTTTGCCTTATAAATCCATGTTGACATGGAGATATACGTGATCTACAAAGATGTTGCAAGTGGGGTGTAATACCGTTTTCGAAAAGCTTTGGGATGGCGGATAATTTGGATATGCCTCTATAATTAATTGTATTCGATTTATTTCCTTTCTTATGAAGGGGAATAACAAATGACTCCTTCCAGATAAGTGGGAAATGAGAAGTTTTCAAAGACAAAGTAAACAATTTGTGCAGAGGTCTACACAGAGTTTCAGCACAGTATTTAAGCACGCAGCCAGGAACACCGTCCGGACCAGGTGAGTAGACTGGTTTAACTTTATGCCATTTGAATAAGACGGATTTTGGACGGGATGAAACAGAAAATGTTTTTTGGAAGAACTGGGCGAACATATCGGCAATTGCCTGATCAGTATTTGCCGAAGAATTTTCAAATGATAGCGATGCAGGGTAACAGACTGATTTACGCTTAGTGCTAACAAAATTATAAAACTGTTTAAAAACGAGCCAGATAGCTTTTATAACACCGGGCGTTAAGCACGGTAAAATTTGACCGAGCCCTTAGGTATCGAGAGAAGGCAGATTGTGAACAACTTGTATTTAAAAGATGAAAGTTTGCCTTACGAACGCAGCGGATTCGTTTAACCGACTTTTCGGATTTTTTTATTTAGCTCTGTTCTTGCATCTACAGTCAGCTCTAGAGTTGGATGATAAGGATCTTACGGTTGTGTAAGTGATGTTCTTAATAGACAAACGCCTCCTGAATTTGAAACAAAACACAAGTCCAAACATCCTAAGGATTTTTTATCATGGTTCACTTGGGAGAGCGCAATGTCAAGCAAGCCGCCAATAAAATCATGCTGCGCTAAAGGAAGTAAAATATTAGAGTTTATGTCAGGGGACCATGTCGCACTAGGTATATTAAAATCACCTAATACAATTAACTGATCTCGATCTGACAGTTTTTTGGAAATGGACTAAATAACGGAAAGGTGATTTGCGTAAATAGGGATCTCAAATGATGGTGGGATACATGAACAAGTAATATATATAAAACTACCGGGAAACGATAATTTTATACCTAGAAATTCGATTTCATAAAATTCTTAAAATTCAGACGAAAGGTTGAGTCGACAGCAATCAGGATTCAACCTCCAGTTGTGGGCTGACGATCAAGCCTGTAAATTGTGATGAAAAACTATCCGTACAATTTAGTTAGCCTACTAAGTAAGCCTCATGTATTCTGATAGCAAAGAAGAAAAGAAGAGGCTACTTTTTTGGGACAGAAGAGGATGTGGAGGGCGCTGGGGATGGTTCTTTAATGGTATTTTCCATTTCGCCTGAACTATTCTTTTTTCTCTTAGCTTCGTACTCTTTTACAAATATGCCCTCGGGCCAGAAACTGGTGGAACACACAGATGCAAAAAGAGCACAAGGAATACCAATCTTAAATGATGATACTTTCCTTGCATAAGAAAATTTAAATTGTTCGACCTTCAAATCATCAACTTGGATTTTGTTACGGATATATGCCGTAACATCCAGTGATGAGAGGTCTGGGGCGAGCCGTGAAACAAATACATGTTTTAGCTGGGGCACCCGAACACAAGTAACCTTTTTTGGTGCAACACATGCAACCCTTTTTGGTACTACAGAATTTGTATCTGTACTACCAGTATCGGCCGCTAATCCGGACGTTAAGTCTACTTGAGGTGATTGGGCCACTACTTTAATTTGATCGGACAGAGCGGATGTACCTAGCGGCGCCACATCGGTTCCAGCAACTTCGGGTACCGAATCACTTTTTGCCCCCGATCTTAGTACCGTTTGAGTGGCTCCTAAGATTGGCAGCTGAGCTGGAATCGAATCGCGGGCAGCAGGTTGCACGGCACCTGCCATAGAATGCCCACCGACCGCGACTTTTTTGCGTTTTGGGGAATCGGGCTCAGCTAGCATGCGACTAGTGAGCTGCGATTCAAGCGCCACGAGCAGGTCTGTATTTTTACGGCAGTTCCGGATTAATTCCGTAACACTGCTTTTTGTGAGCCGCCTAATAGATATTGCCTGGTTCTCATATACGATGCATTCATCGCTGTAGTAGCGGAGGCCACTCCTCTTATCGATGGCCAGAATAGCCAAGACACTTTGCGTGATAAATTTTATCACATGTGTGGCAGGGAACTTTTTAAGAACTTTTTAATGAGAAAGCAAGGAGAGCGACAGAGCGGGAGCGAAACACCGAAACACCGAAACACCGACAATAAGAACAAACCAGCACCGAATTAATGATAAAAACTTTTTATTTTCTAAACACAAGTTAATCACGATGCACTCGCGAAGCGAACGAAAAGTTGTTAAAAGACACTTAAAGGTGTAGAAACGCTAAAAAGATTTAGGTAAACCCCGGTGGTTTCAACAAGAAAAATGAAATTTCGGAGCGCAAAACAAAAACACGACCGTTCACTATGAAGAGCGATGTATCGATGTATGTACCATGTTGACATGGAGATATAATTGATCTACAAAGATGTTGCAAGTGGGGTGTAATAACGTTTTCGAAAAGCTTTGGGATGGCGGATAATTTGGATATGCCTCTATAATTACTTGTATTCGATTTATTTCCTCTCTTAAGAAGGGAAATAACAAATGACTCCTTCCAATTATAAGTCATTCTCGCGTACTTATGTACGCAGATGATGTTAAGTTGTGCCTGCAGTATAAGGACATTTCCTGCCATTTAGACTTGCAATCCGATCTAGATAATTTTCAAAACTGGTGCCGAGATAATTTACTAAATTTAAACGGTTCCAAGTGCAAGTTGATGACTTTTTATCGGGCCAATCCGATATACGCGACTTACACGTTAAGTGGCAGCTCTTTGGATAGAATAACTCTTGTAAACGATCTTGGCGTTCTCTTGGACCCTAAACTAAAATTTTCTAATCACATTTCGTCCATGGTTTATAAAGCCAGAGGAGTGCTTGGATTTATTAAAAGGTGGTCAAAAGAATTCGATTATCCTTATTTGACTAAAACTTTATATATTTCGCTAGTCCGTCCGATTCTGGAGTATGGGTCTCCCGTCTGGAGTCCACAATACGGAATACATATTGGTCGTATTGAATCTGTACAAAAAACTTCCTTCTTTTTGCTTTACGGCGCCTAAACTGGGATGCAAATCTTATCTTACCTTCTTATTCTAGTAGACTTCTGTTGATTAATTTACCCTCCCTAGCCAACCGTAGAACGATGCTTGGTACTGTCTTCATTTATAACCTTATACATGGTGATATTAACTGCCCCGACTTGTTAAGTCGGCTGAACTTCTCTGTGCCAAGTAGATTAACTAGAAATTATATTCCCCTAATTTTAAATCATTGTAGATCTAACTATGCCTTGCATGAGCCTTTCAGAGTATTATGTTCTGACTATAATAGACTTTTTCCTGTAATATCAAATCTTAACTCTCTGCCGCTCCTAAAACGATTAATACTTGCTTCATTGGCACAAGATTGATCTAACTATTACTTTTTTCCCCGGACCTTTACCTTTATTTTCCTATCTCGCGTCTATCTTATCGCGAATCGTGCCGCGTATCGTGGCTGCGCCGTGTATGAGATGGGAAATGAGATGTTTTTAAAGACAAAGTAAACGCAGCCTGGAACTCCGTCCGGACCCGGTGAATGAAACTGAATGGAGCTTTTGCTTAACCTCGGACAAAAAATCAAAATCGACTTGCATATGGCATGTGAATAAGACGGATTTGGACGGGATGAAACAGAATATGTTGTCTGGAAAAACTGGGCAAATAGATCGGCAATTGCCTGATCAGTATTTGCCGTAGAGTTTTCGAATGATAGCGATGCAGGCTAACAGGCTGATTTACGCTTAGTGTTAACAAAATTATAAAACTGTTTTGGATCTAGTGAAAATTGGACCCTACAACGAGTCAGATAGCTTTTATAACACCGGGCGTTAAGCACGGTAAAATTTGACCGAGCCCTTAGGTATCGAGAGAAGGCAGATTGTGAACCGCACATTTTAAATTGATTGAAATGTCTCGACTTAATATTTTTTAGGTGTGACAACTCCTTATTATTAAAAAGCAAACAGATATACAAGAATCTTTTCTGTTTTCAACAAATTTAATCCATTATATATATTGCAACAAAAAAGACAAAATTTGTTGTAAAAGTCGAGAAACCGACAAATTACAAAATAAAAATACTTTTGCCATCGAGCAATTATTATTTTGGCGTTTTCGAGGCCTTCAACATCGAAAAAGTGATTTAATAAAATCAGGCGTATTCGAGGCTGACATCGAAAAAGTGATCACGGGTATATAAAAGTCCCAAATTAATCAACAAAAGTGACTCCCAATAAATAATAATAAAGTGAAAAAGTGTACAAAAATAAGATCAAAGTGACCTCCAATATTCAAAAGTATACAAATAATTAAAGAATCAAAGAGTGACTCCCAATATTAAACAAAAAATCAAAAGCAAAAGTTAAAAAAAAAAAATCAA